>JBBHKE010002005.1:0-11567 GCA_037447655.1 Zygnema cylindricum
CGATCGGACGGTCGCTGATGAAAGTAGCGATCTAAGAAGATCACGTGGAAAGCCCGTAACACAACTTACGCTAAAGGCGGCCTACAAAAGGCCTACCAAAAAACGCCTACTTTTGAACTATGGTACAGAACTACAGAATGTAGCATTTTTGTCACAGATTCTGAGTTACACCGTGTGTTTTAACGTTTTGTTTTTTCGCCACTTTAAAACATATTCTTGTCAGACTGCTAGTCCGGCGGTTGCGATTGAAAGTAAGATTCTCACCTTCCGATTTGCAGTCTCCACTTAAAAATTGGACAAGTGTGCACGGAGAAAAGATGTTTTAAGCGGCGAAAAAAGGAATTAACATTAATAGCGATACACGGTGTACTGTACTGTGCAGTACAGTACCGTACACTCTGACCACAGGCTCAAAATTTGAATTTAGTCTTGCTGTGATTTGCTTTGCTCTCACTCTTTCTCTCTCTCTCTAGTTTCTACTGCTCTGTAAAGTTACAAGAAATGGCTACCAAAAGTGTTCTTACAATCTTAAATTTTGCAAGGAGGTCGTGGCATCCATGGATTATCATGCTCATCATTTGTTTTTGTCTTTTTGTACAGCAGGCAGTTTCAGCTGAAGGAGCAGGAGGTTGGTCTTACTTGCTTGCTAAGCAGCTTATTTTGGTTGATTTCTTTTCTTTTGAATTAATTTGTGTATAGAATATGAATACTCATTTAGATCGTTTTCTTTTTTTTCTTGTCAATGTTTCTAGATTTGTTATTTTTGTTTGGAATGATCTGTCTAAAAGAATCAATTTTTGGTTTAACTAATATTTCATTTCTTGCTGAATTCTGAAAAACGCAGCTTTTATTTTTCGATCCTAGAAAAGTATTCTAAAGTTTACACTTCTATAAGTTAAGATTTTTTAAAGTGGACTATGTATGGATTACCAGTTTCCTCTACTGTGCTCTCAAGTCCTCTCAAGAAAAAATGCTGCTTTTTGAAACATTAGATCTCTAATCTTTGATATTTAATAATTAGGCTTTAATCGTTAATCTTTAGTCTTTCTAGTTCTTTAATCTTTAGTGTTTTGACTTCCTTTTGATGTCATATTTTTTTTCAATCTTACTGATGTCAGTTAAAGTACAGTATAAGCTGTTCAGTATGCTGCTATGAGCTGTGTTTTAGTATGCTATTTCTCTTATGCGCTTCAATGCGCGTCGCCTTCAGTGTGATGGATTATAAGTACTAAAGCGAAATTAGGATCGGTAAGACTGTAGCGTAATAATAGTGTAGTGTGACGTAATGGATTGTAATTTGCTCCTTTAAATAGTGTTATTAACGTCAATTTACGATTTTTGGCCAAAAAGAGGAGCGACCAAATCAGTGTTATTAGAACCCTGGGATTTGCCAACTGTTGTCTTCCTCCTTCCTCCCCTTCTTCTTTCCTCCTTCCTTCCCTCCTTCCCCTCCCTTCTCCCCTCTCTCCTTCCCCTCCCTCATGCCTTCAGTACTTCTATCACTGTCAAGCGAAAATTATTCACATTGTTGTCCAGCTCTGTGCCTGACATTTTCCCTAATCTGTGCTTTACAATATTTACTGTTTTTGTTTAGCCTTATCCAACAGCTGATACGCTTTCTACTCTTTTTTGCCGTACTCAGTAGGTGATGTTATTACTCGTTTTTGCAGAAAACTTTGAATCTTTTGAACTTCCTCAAAGTCGAGTGCCCGGTTTGCGTTCTTCTGGACAACCAAACCCGGAATGTGTGAGTCAAGAAGAACAATATCATCTCTGGAAAACTTTTGACCTTGAACCCTCAGAATCTTTAAAGCAAGCAATTCGAGAATATGAGGATTTTCATGCAGAATGTCGTTCGAAAGAAGGCAATCTTGCTGAAGCCATTGCTCAGAAAAAAGAGTTGCCTTGCAAGTATGCCATATGGATAGCAACTTATGATGGCCTTGGAAACCGATTTTTATCGGCTGCCTCTGCCCTTATTTATGCTATGCTTACAAAGCGAGTACTTTTAACTGATCGGAGGTGGGATATCGAAAACTTTCTTTGTGAACCCTTTCCAAAGTCGTCTTGGTTGCTTCCAAAAGATGTGAATACAGAAGCTTTGCAAAATGAGCTTGATAGAATGGGAGTTTTCACATCAAGTGCAGCAAAAGCAAACGAAGAAAACAGAAATCTCGATGTTCCTTTTGCGATTCTTGCGGATATCAATCATGCAACTGAGGCAGATATGACATTTTATTGTCCGTCAGACACAGAAGATATTAATAAAATTCCACTGATGATAATCCGTTCCAACATGTATTTTGTTGTGGGATTATATTATACGTCTTACCGGAGTAAACTAGAAGAGTGGTTTCCCGATCGACATGTTTTCACTCATATAGCGAGGTACCTTTTTAGTCCAGTTAATAGTATTTGGGCAAATATGAAGTCTTACTGGCAAAAAACTATGGCATCCTATGACCGAAAGCTCGGTATTCACGTTCGAACATTTGAGCATCCATGGAGACGAGAGAAGAGCTATAGACTACTCGAATGTGCAGAAAAGAGGGGGTTTCTTCCTCTATTAAATTCTGAAAACACAGCGACGTCTTCTCAAACAACAGGTTGTTTAATGGCCTCTCTCAGAAAAGAATTTTACGATCATCTTTCGGAGGCCTTCAATAAGTCAGATGTTCTTGATGGGAATCGGCTTAGTGTACATAAGATTAGTGGCGCGGTAAGCTCTTTCTTGAACTTGTCGCGATGCGATTAAATCCTATCTTTTTTTTCTCTCTCCCTCTCCCTCTCCCTCTCTTTTTCTTTTTCCCTCTCCTCTCGTTTGACAATTTGTTGAATGCATCATTGCTATTATGAAGTTATTGTCCATAAGAAGCCAAACTTGGGCTTATGACCTTACACTGTAGGTTACTTTCTGTATATGTGGAACACATCCATGTTTAAAGCAAATCTTATTTTGGTTAGCGATGTATGGAGTTGAATTTGCGGTCAAAAGGGTATGAAACTCATTGTACTTGGTGCAGAATTTTACAACTTATAGTAGTTTTAGAAAATGGTGTTTTAGACTGTCATTAAATGGCTGTGAAACTCACAAACAATAAGGAATGATTGCTTATTTTTCTGAATTATCCTTCCATGAATGTGTGCAGGAGGAACAAAAATTTGAGCAAACAAATCATAATGTGGAGGTGATGTTAGAGATATGGTTGTTAAGTTTTTGTGATGACCTCATCATGAGTCCTGGATCAACCTTCGGTTATACCGCCATTGGGTTGCGAGGAAAACAAATTACGTTTATCAACGGTTTATTTCACAATTCCGACGATCCTTTTACAAGTGAGGTATGCTATAATGGAACTGTGGAGCCATGTTTTCACACACCTCCATATAATGTTCGTTGTTTTAGAGATCCTATTTTTGATGATCCCTGGAATACGGTTCCTGGTGTCGTGAGACAATGTCACGACTATCCTCGTGGAGCCCGACTTGTCACACCGTGAAGGATATTTGGAGAGATATCGTCGTCTTTTTTGACCTTTTGTTACATCTCTTCATTGTTTGGCTTTGAAGGTTGGTATCCTCGGCTACTTTTATATGTGAGGAAAGGCCGAAAGGATACGTATGTTTCTTATTGTGGCTCTGTTAATCTCGTTTAAACCCCGATAAACCCGTTTGAGCCCCTTTATTCTCAAGAACATATAAATGTCCTTTGGAAGAGTTTTGTAATCGACCAAGGAAGCTGTCGTAGGACTTTATTACTGTTGACTGTAGGAAAGGCATTGAAAACTTTAAACATTTTTTGGAAGTTTAGTTTTTAGATGAGTTTTTTATGGTTGGAGGTTTCAAATTTGCGGTCCTAACGAAGTTATCGAGTTTGTCTGTTTGTAGAAAACACTGTCATTTTAACAATAGAGAGGGAACTGAAATGTGAAATCAAGTTTTGAGTGCACAATTTTAGGCAAAAAAGTTGAGGTTTTTGAGTTCGAGGGAAATTGACCAGCATTTTGTTTATCGCAATGGGGTAATAATAATAAAGTGTAAAAGCCTTATATGGGCTCCCACCCGTTTTTTTTAACCAGGAAGGTGTAGTTGTCAAAGGAGCTTGTAATTAATGCGGAAATTTTTCATTCTTTTTAGAATCCTTTTAAGTTTTTCAATACAGCTTTAGTCTTCTTTGTGGTACAAAAAGTTAGACAGTGACAAAGTGCAATTTTTATTTCGTGTGGGAAAAAACAAAAGAAAACTAAGGGGGTGGGGAATGTACTCGACAGTGATTTTGTGATCAGAAATACAGCAGTTTTTTGTAACTGTATATGAACACTTATATGATGACGTAGTCACAAAATTTGTCGGTAGTGTGTCTGTTTTTATCTTATTTTCTTACAGGATTTCAAATTGCAAGGAGTGATGATTTTGTCTTCATTTGCAAGAAGTTTGTCTCAATGTTTGATATTGTAAACCTTCGTACGTTTTTTTGCTATTCCGTGTGAATACTATTGTTGTGTTAGTATGGTTTTCAAGTTGTGTTATAATATTCAATAGTGTTTTTTGCAAGTTCTAAATTAGTGGATTCTTGAGGTCAAAGGATGACCATGAATGTTGTCAAATGACATTAGTGACGATCACCATTGACATCAAATCATCTTCTCTGCTGTTGAAAAGTTTAGTTGAAACTTGTATGGCAATAAATTATGACTATGATATATAACAGAATATTTAGAAAGGTTTTTCCTTGTTTGACAATACTTTCATCATCATCACCCTCATCATCAACCATCACTATCACTCTCACCACTGTAGAAGAGTGTTTTCAAAACACAAATTGTATGCAAGTTATCACCATGAGGTTTAATTTGTGGAAAGACTCTGGAGATAGTTTTACGTGCCTCGGTTGCCAAAAAGAAAAGGGACCTGCTTTCAATATGAAGTTTTACATCGAGCCTTTGTACCATACATTTTTTTGATCATTTATTATGCGCAACCAACCGAAGGCAAATACTCACATCACAATCTGCACAAGATACTGTTTTTGAATTTGCAGAACTTATACAGGAACAACAAAGGTCTTTGCATAATGTGTAGAGCTCATTATTGCACATCAACTTGGATACAGTGACATATGTTGCAACTATGGAGTTCACATGTCTCTTAAGACTGGAAGTGCTTTGCTGTGTCGGCCTTCACCTGACTGGTAATAGATTTCACAACGGTAAAGGAAATAGAAAGACCTCGAAAGCAAGAGAACTTACAATTTTATTGCAAAGCTTTAGTAGAAGCAAATCATTATAAATGGAAAGAGCTTCAACCGAGAGAAAACCGTTACAACTTCATTGTAAACCTCATAATACAGGCAAATTAAATGCGTACACAGTGATTTTTTTCCAAAAGTGGGTGGAGTCATAAAAAAACAAAAAAAAAAACAAAAAAAAAAACAAAAAAAGGCAGAAGACTGAATAACTGGACTAGGCTGCCAAGCCAATCGCATTCTCATCATGACAAATATAGTGGCTACATAATTATAAGCATTATACGCAAATAATCTGTGAAGGCATCTCGATTGCAGTTGTTAAGAAAAATAAATAAAAGAAACTAGGAAGTGAGAGAGAATCATCACAATTTTGTTGTAAATTTAATAGTATGAGGCGAATCATTACAGTCAGGAGAGGCTTTCACTTTGAGAAATCGGTTGAGACTAAATTAACGAGAAAGTCACATTGCCATCATAAGAGAAATCATTGCTATATAATGATAATCATTATACGACAATAATCTCCTGACAAAATATAAAACAGAAACCACTGCCAAAACATACTTCAGGATTTCCCAAAATTTAAAACAATTTGTCGTCCTGTCGTCTTCTACTAATAAAACCAACCAATAGAACCAATAATTCCTCGTCTTTTCCTCGTCTTGTAACCATACTTTTTGAATGTACGAAAAACAAATCTTTTTACTACGTCCCTACTCCTGTCAATTAACTGTGAAGGAAACTAACCTTCACATATATTGCCCTTTCAAAAAACCGAAGGTTTGTTAAAGCTTAAAAAGAGGTTTTTTCACTATTTACCTCGCTGGCCATACTATTTACCTTCTACCACCCTTCTTCTGAGAGCCCTTCGACTTCTTCTCGATGATAATTTCTCCCTTTGTTAAAGTAGGGATCTTTCCGAGGTTTCCGAGATTTCCATACCTTGCCATAAATTTATCCAATTGGCCCGACTCGGAGACAAGTGTCGATTTGTTTCCTTGGTAGAAGGGATGGTTTCCTACAAACCCAAAAAAAGGGACAAGTTTTTTTTTTAAGTTTTACATAGGTTTTCTTGTAGTTTCTTAAGTGTTATTTAAGGTTTTTAAAAGGTTTTTCTTTGTTTCCTTGGTAAAAAGGATGGTTTCCTGCAAACCCAAAATAAGGGACAAGTTGTTTTCTTAGGTTATACATAGGATTCCATTGAAGTTTTTTAGATTTATCCAAGGTTTTTTAAGGTTTTTAAAGGTTTTTCTAGGTTTTCTCAGGCTTTGCCAAGCTTTTTCAAGTTTTTTAGGGTTTTTTAGGGTTTTTTAGGGAATTAACATGACTTGTTGCTTGGGAAAGGCAAACAAAGAATGTTCAAAGAGACAAAAAGAGACGAGGGACAAATTGAAAAACCTGTTCATTGTTATTAAGCAAAAAAATGTTGTCTAAAACAAAAAATTCGAAAAGATCAAGTTTTCCAGCTCATGACCAAAGACACATTATCACCATCGTATCAATTGAAAAACTCAATAACGACAAACACCATGAACCACAGTTCAAATATGCAAAACAACTGGGAACATTATTTATGGTTTCTCCATATTAGACGCGTATAATATTATCTTCGAGTATAATACTCGTGAAACATGGAGAACCCATACAATACACATATAGTACGAAAAAAGCATATAAAGTTTCCAATTGTTTTCATATATGAAATAGAATATGAACAATGTCGATTCATACCTTAACTCGGCAACTACGAACAACAAAATTATGAGAGAAAAATGAAAAAACTTTCCGTCAAACGATCAACCCAACCAAACGAAATGAATCAAGCTGTACAAAGACATAAGGTTTACGAGTGCAATATTGTGCACACGCAATAATTTGAGAGTTTTACTTTTTTTGTTGTTTAGATAGTTTTCTTGTGTGAATCTCCATTGCAATCTTTGATAACACTACTGCAAGAGGGAGGTGAAAGGGCTACAACAAATGAGGAGGTAGGAGACGGCGAGAGGACAAAGGGGGTCGAGCGGGAAGAGGCATGAAAAAAGATGGACAGAGAGGAGTGTGCTTGAGACAGCAGGAGAAGATGAAGGAAGAATGAAAGAGAGAGAAGAGAAGTGTAGTCGTTAAGAAAGTTAGGAAGGAAGATGTGAATCCAACAAACAAGAGGCAAGGGATTTACATATTAAGATTAAGCCAAAGAGGAGGATTGAGAAGGTGAAAACCTAAAGACGAGGAGTAGGGTTAAGGGTGAGGGGAGAGGCGGAGGCAGAGTGACAGCGACAGCATGACGGAGAGGCCGTGCCTTGTTTTTCTTAGAGTCTTAAACACATCCAAACAAAATTGTACACACATTCTTATTTATTTCTTTCCAATGTTTTGGTCATTTTTGGTCATGTTACGAAATATTTGGTCAAATATTATGTAAAATGAACCAAAGACGACCAAACCATGACCAAAAAAAAGTAAATGAGAATATGGCTAGTGCAGACATATACTGGAAGTACACATATACAGAGAGAGGTAAAAAAAGGAGAAGGGGGGGAGAGGGAGAGGGAGGGAGAGGGAGGGAGAGGGAGAAAGAAGAAGAAAAAGTACCTAACCAGATACATACCACATACTCGGTTATATACAGAGGGAGAGAGAGGAAGGAAAAAGGGAGAAAGAGGGAAAAAGGGAAAAAAGTGTAACTGACAGATATCCGCCAAATACTTGGCCATATACAGAGAGAGGGAGAGAGCGGTAGGGAAAAGGAAGAAAGTAGGAGAGGGAGGCAGGAAAGAGGGAGAAAGAGGGAAAGGGGAAGAAAGTGTACCTGACCAGACATCCACCACGTACTCGGCCTGAGTTCCGCCAGTTGTCATGACAAGCTCTCCGTTGCAGTAAACCTTAGCATCCGGAAAGAATTTAGGGTGGATGCCCTCCTTTTTGCAAACCACGCGAGCATGGCCCCTGTTCACCTTCTGTCAACAAAATCAAAAACAAAAACAAAACGAAAGGTTAATAAGACTCAAAAACCCAGAGAAAACAACAAGTATTAGTAAAACCAGCACTATTTTCTGTACAGAGAGCGGATAAAAAACGGGACCAAATTAGGGCTAGTAACGCTAATAGCGATCCAGGGTGTAGTTCCATGCAATTTTGAAAATAACAGCAGGTATCCATTGAGGCTGACGTCAGCTCCACAAGCGTTTCACAGCTTAGGTTTTAAGTCTTTTATGTGATAATGATGATGACATCATCCAGAGCTTTTATGAAATATAAGTAAAAGGGAAACTCAACCACAATTTTTCCAAAGAAGTCAAATAGATTCAATGAGGAAATAATGTAAACACGTCAACATTTAATAATTGTTTCTGTCAAACACAAAATTAACTTACCACGAATAAAATTTATAAAGGGAAATTATATTTATATTATTATAATTAACTGCATTGTGAGAACATTCTCACTCCACCCTGGTTAGGAAAACCCTAAAAAGTAAACTGCCAATTTATCAGATCTAAAACGAAACTAGAGTCAACAGTATTAATTTAGTGTAGAGTGACGTGACGAATTGTAGTCTCCACTCCCTTAATTCGTATTATGAACATTGTTTTACACTTTTCATGCCAAATAAAGTCGCAACCGAATAAGAAGTTACCAACACTACTAGCGGTGGGCAGTGTACTAAAAAAAAACAGTTTCTAGGGTAGTTAGGGTCACTGAGTAATCAATTGTTAGTAATTTAACAAAAAAAATGGCTTGGTTTCATTGTAGTGAATGGCATAAACATGTTTTAACTATTTTACAGAACTGTCATAATGAGCATCATCTCCACCTCTCCCCCCCTGTCCCTCTCCCTCTCCCTCCCCCTCTCCTTCCCTGTCCCTGTCTCCCCCCCTCTCTCTCCCTCTTTCTCTCCCTCTTTCTCTCGCCTCCACCTTCCCCTCTCCCCTCTTCACCATTACATAACCGATTCAAGAATTACTTGCATTTTCTACCTGAAATGTTTCTAGTGTAGTTTTCAGGGTCCCTGATAATCAATTGTCAGTAACAATGTCTTGGTTTCATTGTAGTAAAGAGCATAAATATGTTTTAACTATTTTACAGAACTGTATCCCTCCCTCTCTCCCTCCCTGTTTCTCTACCTCCCTCTTTCTCTCCTTCCCCCTTCCCCTCTCCCCTCTCCACCTTTTTATAACCAACTCAAAAACTTCTTGCATTTTCTACCTGATTGACATACCAGCCTCTTTTCTATTTAATGCAAGCAAAGTTTCTTGCTAATAATGACAAGCCTATTTTGCAATGGAAGAATTATTCGCGCCCTGAAACTGGCGTAACTGGCCAGGAAACCGTACGAAGAAGCAGTACAAAAAAAAATAAAGCAGAAAAGTGTACAATTCCTGTAAAAAAAGTACAATTTCCGTACTCTTTACCGGCCAGTATTGCCAATAGAAGCCTACGTACATTTACCATGTAAGGAAGTACATTGTTAGTCTAACAATCACGTTAATTATTTAAAAATATTTCATGGTAGATCAGCTGACCAGGGGAAAAAAAAAAAAAAGTTAACTAAAATCTGCAAGAAAGTTGGTAAAATTAAACTTAGGGTTACCTTGACGCCTTTCTAATAATATCTGCAAGAATTCACTCGGAAAAATAATCATCACAGCTTCTAAAATCAGCGAAAAAAACCCTAGGAATCCTACGAAACCCTAAAAACCCTAAAACACCAAAGTCACAAAATGCATGTGACTCCTCCCTACTGCTAGGAGCCAAATTTCCAAACTAGAATGCAAAAAATAAAATAAATAAGAACGAGGATCTTAATAAAAAAATAAGAACAAAATAAAATGAGAACTAGGTTAAGATGAAATTTTACCTGCAAACCTTCTTGACTTCCACTAAGATATGTGCTTCTAGAAGCAGATACGACAGAGGAGATTCCTGCAGAAGCTTGAGCAAGAGACGCCATAGCTGCCTTCCTTGTTAAGGATTAGGTTAACAAAGAAGAAGGAAGAACTGCAACTGCTGTAACTAAATAATCAATAGGTGAGAAGTTTTACAGGAAGGAGACCAATTCAGAGATAGCTAAACCCTAGTATAGTGGATAACTTATCCGTACAGTATGCGTCTCACAATATTTTATTATAGTATTTTTTCTCGTACGAAATGAATGATGAAAGACAGGGATCGTGTGCGAATAGGTTGTCCGTACATTCTTCGGCTTATTTTTTTTTGTAACTTTTCGGTCGAAACGAATGAGAAAAGTACAGTTACCGTACTTATAGTACAATATTACAGTACAGTACCTTTATAAAGGATCTGGAGTTCTGGACTTTCATCGTGGACACTTTAAGGTCGTATAATAAAGAGTGTTTATTTTGATATTTTCACCTTATGGTTGGATTTCGGATTCAGGAGTCTGTACTGCCTAGTGCCTATCGTTATTCTTAGCGTGCGGAATTATTGTTTTTCAATTCTCAGTACAGTTCCAGAGGGAGAATACTAATTTATTATATAGTATGACGTGGCGAGCTGTAGTCCACTTCTGCACAGAGTGTAATTTGCAATATACTTTATATTTCCGCCAAAAAAATGTCATGACAGAATTAATGTTATGAAGTGGAAAAGCGATGGCCAGTAACGTGACAATACAGTCAGTGGTGATTTGTTGAGCAGCGTGGAAGCGCATTGGTCCTGTAGAATATACAAAATCAAGTGAAGAAAATTTAAGACGCCGTCACATTTCCACGTGCCAGTCGTTTAGTGGTAAAATACCACCGCTGGGATCCTGCCACGTTGCAGACTCGGAATCGATTCCCGACTGTGGACACACTTAATTGTCTCATCGTTTCCATGTTTGTTCAAATCAGTTGTACCTCGCTTGCATGGCACACATTTTCCAAGGTTGTTCAAATTCAAATTTGTTAACTCTCTTAAAATTCTGGAGCGGTTTGTGGTAGGTGCAAATTTTGGGGTTTTACAATTTGTACTTATCAGTTTAATTTAATAATAAAATAATTAGGCTGACAGTTATTCTTAAGTGCCACTGGTCTAGTGGTAGAATAGTACCTTGCCACATTACACACCCGTGTTCGGTTCCCGACCAGCACAGTATGTTTCCTTTTATATTTTTCAAATTGCACATTTGTGTTTTGATGTTTTAATTGCACTTCAACGGGCGCAAGCTGCGGCACTCTTCTCGACGTAGCACACTACACCGCCAATCGTTATTAGCGTGTAAGTTTTTTTAGCGTATAAAAATAATTACCGTGGTGTACGCTATTTAAGAATTTGAAAATTTTGGAAAAAATCAAACATTCTAATTGTTTGGTTATGG
>JBBHKE010002006.1:2500-15873 GCA_037447655.1 Zygnema cylindricum
GCTTCTTGAGTCCACCTATTTTGTTTAAGGGGGGAGAGAGAGAGAGAGAGAGAGAGAGAGAGAGAGAGAGAGAGAGAGGTATTGTTCCGGTTAATTGGATTACTGAGGCACTTTAAAAGATTCTTGGAGCCACCTGTTTTGATTAAAAGAGAGAGAAATAGAGCGAGCGAGCGAGAGGGAGAGGAAAAGGTTTTGTTTCGGTTAATTGGACAAGAGGAAATTTAAGAGCGTCTTGGGCCTACCTATTTTGTTTAAAGAGAGAGAGAGAGAGCGAGAGAGAAAGAGAGAGAAAGGGAGAAGGTATTTTTGTCCTGGGTTGATTGGATTACGAGGGGAACTTGAGGGAGAGGGAGAGAGAGAGAGAGGGAGAGAGAGAGGGAGAGAGAGAGAGAGGGAGAGGGCGAAGGAGAGGGAGAGAGGAAACAAAGAAAAAACGTACTTTGTGAATTGGAAGGGAATAAGATGTCCAAAATGAAGCGCTTCCGAGGACGGCCCTCGACCCGTATAAAGGTAAAATTTCTCCCCCTTTTCATATGCGTCCAAAATAAGCTCAAAATCTCTATTGAAAAAATGAAAAAAAACACATTAGAAGGGAAACAAGTGTGACCAAAATTTGCACAAAATCTCTTTAAATTATGAAAAATGGGGGATAAAGGAAAGATATTTCCCCCATATTAAATGCGTCCAAAATAAGTTCAAAATCTCTATTGGAAAAATGAAAAAAAAAAAAAAAGCATGGTCAAGAGCGTGAATCGTCTTAAATTTAAAATTATAATTTTTGGTTTCAAAAATGAAAACTTAAATTTTTTGAATTTTAAAATGACAATTTTGGTTATTAATTTACGGATCTTGAATATAGGGTCAGGAAATAGGTTTTTTCTCGGAAAGTAGAACCTTAGAAATTTTGAATTTAGAGACAAAAAAAAAAAAAAAAAAAAAAATCATTGGTTCAAAAGGTTTAAAAAAAAAGGGGGGGGGGGAGGGGAGAAGGGGTGAGGGAAGGGAAAGGAGGGGAAAGGAGAAGAGAGAGGGAGAGACACCAAAAAACAAACGGGCAAACAAAAAAAAGAGGCAAAATAAAAGGGGTAGGACAAAAAAAAAACACCATACCTGTGAGCAAAAAAAATGCCTCTCCTTAAAAACGGATGCGCCTTCCGCCCCGTCAGCTTTTCCACACGTGCGATCAACGACGGAGAGAGCTTCTGGCATCCGAACTGCTCTATAAGCTTGTCATAGTCTATACCGCCTGCTGACGTGGCACTCACCTCCCATGGCGTCACCACCTGCTCCGCGGGCTCCCCGGCTGCCACCTCAGCAGCCATAACCGACAAAATAACGCGTGCTAACCTTTAAATAATGCCACGTCACCAGAACAAGTATTGCTACAACGTGGCAGTCTGGTAGGAAGCAAAATTATGCCACGTAAGCCGGACTAAGTAATGTGACGTAAGCAGGACGAGATAATACCACGTAATCCAAGTACTGCCACGTAAGCCGGAGCAACCAATGCCAGGCAATGCGGACCAAGCAATGGAATGCCACGTGGCAGTCTGCGGTAGAGGCTCGGAGACTTCAAAGCTGAGGTTTACAGTTAAGAGATTTTTTTAGGGTTTCGGATTTAAAGTTCAGGGTTGAGGATGAGGTTTCAGGTGAGGTTAGGGTTAAAGTTTTAGGGTTTAGGGTTTCAGGTTTTGAGAGATTGAGGAGGAGAAGGGATACGTCGAGAGAGGAAATTTTTTAGGTTTGACGATATGTTCCTTCCAGTTCATTAGGGTTAGCATTTAGGGTTTGGAAGGATTATAACTGGAAGCTGTAAAACTGTACTGTAGTTGCAAAGATAAGGTGCGAACTGTTAACAGAATGGTATTTGTAAAAATGTTTTGTGTATTTTTTGTTTACTGAATTTTATAGCGTGATGATATTCTAGATCGGAATATCGGCTGACCAGGATATCGTCCGCAAATTGTGGAATTTATGAAGTCATTTTAGAGGCGGTCGACTGCCCGAGGAGAAAATATCTTTCTTTGGCTGGTTTACGGCAAATAGCCAAATAGGAAAATACGCCTCACGGCCTGTACGGTACAAATCATGTACAAAAACAAAATTGACGTGTACAGGAAACCCTTCGCCACTCTAAACTTGACACGTAATAAAATCAGCCACGAATATAGGAAAAATAATATAGTACTTCCTTTGATTGGTTAAGAAACCTGTGAGAATGACATCGAACTACACATCACTACAGTACAGAATCCATGACAATCAGGCACTGCTACTGCAATTCTGACACGTAGGCATTCAGCACGTCAGCAAAATATTTTTGTACACGTGCTTTCTCTTCATTAGTTTAAATCTCAAAATAGTAAAATACAATCCATGACAAAGACTGGAGTTGTACTTTGCGTGACAAAACATAGCGTGTCACAGGACACATCCGTCTGCCACTCTCAATCTGACACGTATAATCTCAATGCGTGACAAACCAAAACGAATGGTAATCTGACACCAGGACAGAGACGCGTATGTCAGCAAAAACTGTACTTTCCACTTCTGATTGGATCAGATCTCCTAAATATTGTTTGAAACATGTACGAAAAACAGAACTGAACGCAGACCACATAAATCTCACTTAACCATTCACACACTCCACGTCCCGAACCAAAATCCGTACTTTTTATATTCGTACTTTTCAAATTCGTACTTCCAATCAAATTAAGTAATTAACAAACACGTAGACTCGTACCATTTATCCGACACGTCACGTACTATATTTTCACACGTGCCAATACCTCTCCCTTTTTCAGCTTCTTCTTGACGCTCAGACCTCCACCTGCCTTCTCTCTCTTTCCCCACTCAAATCTCGCCTCCCACGTGTCATAACCACCCCATTTTTCACACAGAAAACGACAAAAAAATCTTAATTTCGCTCAGAAACGCACGGATACATGTAGTGCTGTACCAATGACCTTCTGAAAACACACGTGCGAACCAAAAACGGATCGTTCTGTGCCAAAACGAAAAAGGTTTTTTTTTTCTGACGTGGCAGATGGATTGATTTAAGAGATTCTTTTATATGATGGGATGGAAACTGACTTTAAATGTACGGAATGTACGGTGTGCCACGTGGCAGCATCAGAACTGGGATGGAAAAGAGGCATGACGGAGGAGTGGGGAAAAAGATTCCGATTTTTGGTACGTGGGTTGTTTTGTCGTTTAGTGAGGGGAGATTACAGTATAAAAAAAGGAACATTTTATGTTCTCATTTGTGTTTCGAAAGACAAGAGTGAAAGAAAAGTTTGTCAAGTTTTTATATTTTTCAACTTTTATATTTTTTATTTGCAAAATTTGGACAAAGGCGACTGTTATTATTTTTACCTGAAGGTAAGATATTCTGTTTTTTTTTTTTTCTCAAATAAAAACAGATTCAGAAATTGGTCAATTTTTTAAGTAGTCTGTTTTCCATCTTTTTTTTAATTATTATTTTATTATTATTATTATTATTATTATTATTATTAGTAGTAGTAGTAGCATTAGTATTAGTATTAGTATTAGTATTATTATTAAATCTTGTTTTTTTTGGTAATATCTCTTCAACAAAAATTGGTTTCATCCTCTTCATCCGCTCGGTCTTTTATTTGTATTATTATTACTTTCATTATTTAATTATTTTTGTTGTTATTTTATTATCTTTCTCTTTTTGTTATTTTTTTTTCTGTTGTTATTTTTATTATTATTTTATTATATTTTTATTTTGTTGGTATCGAGTGTTTTTTTTAGAAATGGATTTGGATGATTTTAGCTAGAATTAATATTATAAATAATAACAAAAAAAAAAAAAAACAGAAAAGAATTTAATAATTATAATTTTATTATGAAATAATCCAAACTCGTTATCCCCTCATTTATTTTAATCCATTTTGATTTCTCCGCAGGCCTGGCCTATTTTTTCTTATTTGATTTGATTTGTTTTGATCTAATATTTTAATTTGATTCTTTTTTTTTTGGTTTTTCTTTTTTTTCCGCAGGCTTATTTATTTTTATTTATTTAAGAAAACAGAATACGAAAAATGACGCAAGGAAACGGCGGCGTTTCGAACGCCACACTAAATAATGTGTTCGATTGTACCGCCTCGCTAAAGTCCGTTATTATCCCCCCCCTCGGAGTTTTTATGAAAAAAGGGTGCGAGTGTGAATTTTGGGTAAGTTTATTTCTTAAATGTTTTATTATTCGATTGTTATTATTATTGTTATTGTTATTATTATTATTTTTATCATTATGTTGGTTAATTTGTTTTTTTTTTTTTTTTGAATTTGTAGCCACACGACTTTTCTATTTTGACGATTCAATTTCTACTCCTATTTTACTTTTTTTTTAATTCTATATTATATTTTTTTCTTCATTTTATACTTTTTGTTGTATTTTATTTGTACAAACAATTTCTTCATTTTCCTTAGAAACTCATGATTGTATTCCCGTTTTTTTTTTTTTTTTTTTGTTTTTTTTTTTTTTTTTTTTTTTTTTCTTTTTTTTTTTTTTTTTTTTTTCAATAGTTAATTAAAGAATTCTTAGTTTTGGGTCGGATCATAGTTCTTGATTTTTACTTTCTTTTTTTTTTTTTTCAGTAAGAGGTTTTTTAATAAAAGACTAATTTGGTTTTCTTGTTTTTTCTAAACCCTTTTTCATTAAAACCAGCCTTGTTTAAACTTTCTTTTTTTTCCATTCCTCATCTTTTTTTTTTTTTCATTTCTTTTTTCATTTCATGGGGTACATCAGGGTCGTTTATTCCCTTTACGTGGTAACCGATTCGTAAGTTTCCTATCACTTTTAACCGTTTTAACTCAGAAAATACCGTGTAAAGCTGTTTTAACTGAAAAAATAACCGTTTTTAACTCACTAATGATCTTCGTAACTCATTCTCTCCTCTCTCCTCGTCTTTCCTCTCTCTTCTCTCCTCTCTCCCCTCTTCCCTCTCCCTTTTTTCTCTCCGGCCTTTCCTTTCCCTCCCTTTTCTCCTTTGTGCCCACCAACAAACTAAAGTTTGAAATTTTGATGACAACAAAATAGTTTATGATAGAACACTCTTTTTTAATATATATATACAAATTCCTCCTCTCACCTCTCCCTCACCTCTCTCCCTTTCCTCTCCTCCATTCTTCTCTCCTCTCCGCTCTCCTATCCTCTCCTCTCCTCTCTCCTCCACTCTTTCCACTCCTCTCCTCTCCTCTCCTCTCTACTCTTTCCACTCCTCTTTCTCCTCTCCTCTCCACTCCTCTCTCCTATCCTCTCCACTCCTCTCTCCTATCCTCTCCTCTCTCCTTCCCTTCTATATCTCCAAGCATAGAATCCTCGTCAGTAGCACAAAATTGAAGTTACAAATTGAAAGAGCTGAATCTATAATTATTATTATGAGTACTCTCTTTTTTACTTTGTTACGTATGAAAGACGACATTTCCTGAAAAATGCATTTGAATAAATTTTTTGTTTCTTAAATTTTTGTTGTTTCAAGATTTAAGATTAGATAGTACAGTATTGAACATTGTGATTTTTTCATAAAGTTTTGTGTATTGTATACAGCATACCCATTATTTTTTTTGTTGTTGTTTTTTTCCCATTCTTTAAACATATGAAAATAAAACTTTTTTTATCTTTCTCTTACTTACGAAAAAAAAAAAAATCTCAGAAATTGCATGTCAATAACTGTTTAAACTTTGAAAACATTCGTGTGTCCCAAAAATCAAAATTAGATAATTTATTGTGAAGCATACTTTTTTTTTTTTTTTTCAAAAAAAAAAAATTTCAAAAAAAAACTGTAAAAACTTTCAAATATTTCATTGTTTCGAAAGTTAAAAAGTGATGTAAAATTGAAACGCATGTGTCAATTAACAATAGAACCCATTAAAAAATCAGACAATATCTTAAAACCCAAGAAAGTTTCCAAACAAAGACGCAATATAAATGACAAATAATTCATCAATGTCAGAAAAAATTGTTCAAAAATTCAATTTTTTGGTAAAAAACAAATTTCAAACTACATGTATATGAAAAAAAATGACACATATTCAAAAAGTATGTAATGTAAAAAATAGCATGACACAGCAAAATGACAAAACATCAACAACAATTTTTCTTCTCTGTTTTTTTTTTTTTTTTTTTTTTTGAGATCTCTCTAACATCTTTTTATTTACTGTTTTCCCAGAATTAAACATGATCCTCCCTTTTTCCCTGAGGAGTACAACGGACCTCCTCCTAACACCCAATCCCAATTCCCACAACCGGCCCCTCCTGCCGAGAGGAAAGTACAGTAGGGAAAAAGTACATTTCTGAACAAAGGTATTTATCCTCTCCCTCTCTCTCCTTCATTTTATCTTCTCGTTTTTCTACTTCCAAAATTTGCAAAACGGATAGTTATATATTGTCAAAATTTCTCTTCTTCTTGAAACGTTTTGAAATGTTTTTTTTCCATACATTTTGGTATATTTTGGATCCTGTTCTATGTCTCTTACCATTTCTTAACTCACTCACTCCCTCTTTTATATTTATTACCATACATTTTGGATTCCACACTATTTTCTCTCTCTCTATCTCTCCCTCTTTCTCTCTCTCAAACACAATATGGTATATTTTTGTGACCTTTCTCCTATTCAGATTCGGTGACTATTCCATAAGCTTGTCTTGGGTTTTCAATGGATGATGAAATTCATTTTTTTTTCATTTTCTTTTTTTTTAATAAAGATGAGAATGTCCAAAAATTCTAATTTACATTCTTGGATTAGGTCGATATTCACATTCGTTTCAATGGAACGATTTAATACAATCTCTCTTCCACTCTTCCATCGTCCAAAATTATTTGATTTATCAATCTTGGTCGAGAAAAACGCAATTTGCAAATCGCAAAAAAAAAGGAGAGGAAAAAAAAACTTGCAGTTGAAAAATTGACGTATATCCTATTGAAAATTGGTATTGCTACAGATTTTCAATACGATGTTTTACCCAAAATTTGACATTTCTTTTTGACATTTTTCTCTGAATTTGATGGAATAAAATATCCCACTTCATTAGTCACCAATTTCATTGGCTTAATACTCGAAAAAAAGTGGTTTTGCGACAGTGAAATTTTCAAAAGTGTTTTCTCGAATACGTTTGTGTGGCGTTCTTTGAACTAATTCTTTGAATTCTTGTTCTTGGTATGCTACTGTAGCATCAGAAATAATGTTTACCTGCAACATATATTAAAACGAAAAATATAACAATATGTAAATTTAAATGAAAAAGTCGAATTAACTTCAAATCAATTAACCTCTGTTGATTTCTAACCATAGAGTGGAAAGAGAGAAATCTCTAACCTCTTTTAGATTCTAATTTTTGGAAAGGCAGTGGAAAGAGAGAAAAATGTCATGAATAAAAACTGTATAATTATTTATGTTTCTTGAAACATACGGAAAAATGTTTGAGACTTCACTCTCCTTAATATTTATGAAAACCAACAAACAATTACACTGATAAAAACTGAAATGAATGAAAAGTTGACAGACTTAACCTACATTTGAATGAATAAATAAAATACTAACAATATTTATAATAGTTATCAATTCTGTCATGTTTGAAATGTTTTGCAGGTGGGAGAAAAGGCCAAATCTTTTCCCATGAACGTTTTGTGGAAAAACAATTTTGGAGGATTTTTCAGAAAAATAATATAAATTCTGTAATATATGATTGCGAGTCAGACAGGGGGGAGGTAGAGAGAGAGAGAGAGCTTACAATATTTGCATTTTGAGTACGAGAATAAACACGAATTGTAATATCTTTGAACTTTGTCGGCAATAATGTAGATATTTGTCTGGGTGATAATTTATATTTTTTGTATGGATCTTTTTTCTGCAAAAAGTTATGAACAGTAAATGAGATGTTTATTTTAAGTGTAACATCCTCCTTTGGGGCCCTGAATATATTTCAAATATTGAGGAATTGATGTTACAAAATTGTGTATTGTTATAAAGCTAAATATGTATATATTCTCTTTATTCTCTTCAACTTCTTCTTTTCTATATTATGTTGAAAGAAAGAATGCAAATAACATAATATATACGAGAAGAAACTGAAGATTGAAATGAAGAGAATTGGATAATGTTGTACATATATCTATTTCTTTATAGTTCTCTACATGTTTACAACTTCGAAAATATAAAGCATAATGAAAACAGCAAAAGCAAAGCCTAGAAAACCTAGGTATCTTAATTCCATACTTACATCAAAAAACCAACAACAAAATAAAACACGGAAAATCACAAAAAGATTCAACAATTAAAATACTTACATCAAAAAAACGAACGCTGTCAGTAGGAGAAAAGATAAAAAAGAAGTTCCAATACCCACATGCCAACCAACCACCAAACAACCATTAGAAGTAAAAAAAGGCAAAAAAATGTCTAAACTTGTGCGATAACCTTCATCTGAAACAACAAATAAATCAAAAAGGGGCTAGAAAAATATGACACTATAGAAAATGATCTGCAGAAGTACAAAAGTATCTTTTTGATTTGCAGTTTGTTTGGCTTTCAAAACCAAAAATGGAAGAACAAAAAAAAACTTTTCATTTCCAAATCAAAATTGAAACAAGAAAATTAACTTACTGGTCTACAGGATTTTCTGTTCCTTTTCCGTAATCAACAACCATGTTCTGGACAATAATGTCTTTCGACTGCACCTGTACATATTTGTCTTGTTTCTATGCCCAAAAAAAATAAAAAAGAAGTAAGCGAAAAAAGAAAGGAGTGATGCCAAAATCTGAAGTGTCTACAATGTTTATTAGTTATTTTAATTCTTTCTTGAAAAAAAAAAAAAAAAACATTTCACAGTACATACAACTACTTTTTCTTTAATTTACTTTAATTTTTAGATTTAGTTACTTCGATTTTGAGACCCTTTGCCCAACAAAAAAAAAAAAACGGGATTAAAAGCATTACACATAATTGTCCTATATTTTACACAAAAACATTATAAACCAAAATATATCACCATTATTGGAATGGGTTGTTTTTTGCAAAAAATCATTGCCAATCCACTTTAACTCCCTCTCCCTAATACCTCTCTTCCTCGCCTGACCTCCTGTTGTTCCCTCTCCCTTTCTCCCCCTCTTACAAATTTCCCCACTAATTCGTGTCCGTAAACATAATAATTCGTCTTCTAAACCACAATGGTAGTTGTACGCGGTGCTAATTTCCATGCTAATTTCTATCCGCTTGTCCAAAGTAGTTTTATTGCATTTTTTCTTTTTTGTCACATTCTTTTTTCTTTTTTTTTCTTATTCTTTTATGAATAAGGATAACCCAGTTCCAGAAACTAACTGAATTATACACAACTACAAAAAGGAAAAAAAGGGATAAGACACAAAAACAAAAACCAAAAAACAAAAATAAAAACAAAAAAAACTCACCGCAAAAGCCAAAATGTCTTCAGCTTGGACCTTCTTAAAGCCTTCAATTCTTTCGGCCGGAACTGGAAATTCATTTACTAGCTGGAAAAAAAAAGAAAAAAAAAGGGTTAAACACACTCCTCGCCCACTAAAAAAAAGAGGAAAGAAAAAAACGATAAGAAAAGAAAAAAACCGACATCATCATTTCAGCTTTGCAACACTTCTTTGGGTGGTTTATGAACAGAATACAAAGAAAAATCGAGAGTATTACCTCGATCAACAGTCATATGCTGTTATCAAACCAATTTAAGTGTCCAAGATTAAAAAAAAAGGATATTGAAGGCGTTTTTCTTTTAGTACCTTATAATGATTCCTCTTTTCGATATTTCTAATTATTTCTTGAGCCTCTCTCAATTTTGGATCACGCGAACGAGAAATCTCACGATAGATGCTATCGTCAAGCTGTCAAAAAAAAAAAAAAAAAAAAGAAAAAAAAAAAAAAAAAACGGAAAAAAAAGATAAAGGGATAAAATTGATGCTTGAACCCTAAACGATTCACGGAAACAACCAAAGAGCGCCAAAAACATTCAAAAAAGAAAAAAAAAAAAAAAAAAAAAAAAAAAACGAAAAGGCAATAGACAGCGTTGCAATTGACTCATTCCAAAATACTTTTCAGAAAATCTTTTGCCACATCTGCAGTCGATTGCTATAAATATGGCTAAAATAAAAAAAGTCAGTGACTAACTAAACATATCTGCTTCTGTTCAACTGCTTTTAAGAACGGAAAAACATAACTTAGGTTTCTGCTGATTTTTCTTTTAAATATTAAACATAAAAAATTAAATCACAATTTCTAATGTTAAAAGTGAATACAGTAAAAAACTTAAGCATTAACTTTGCAATCTACTCTAAACATAGATTGTATTCTACAAAAAATTGCAACATCATTAGATATTCTTAAGGATAATTCCTCCTAACCTGAAAAACTTCTTGCTAATTTACCTACTTACCTAACAAACTTCATGAATTTTAATTTTCCAAAGAATCAACATATCCTCAAAATGATACAACTTATATACTCAAATGCTCCTAATAATATGATCTGAAAAAAAAATTGTTCTTTGAACTTAATCCTTGTTTTTTAGCTTACAAACCTCCGGAATTTTGCCAAAAAACCAAACATATTTTCAAAATGACAAGACGCTATATACTTAAAAAATGCTCCTAATATTGTCGCCTGAAAAACTACTACCTTAATTCTTGTTCTTTACCTTACAAAACTCGCGAACTTTGCCAGGAACCAACATATTCTCAAAATGATAGACACTGTTTGCGGCTTTTAAGGCGTCCACAATCATGTATTCATAAGCCTGAAAAAAGCAAAGGTTTAAAAAACATCAAAAGGAAAAAGTAGTTAATAGTTGTATCATCTTTTGAAAAAGGACAAAGTCAAAAACAGTAGTTAAAAAGGATAGTTGTATCACCTTCTGAAAAGGGCAAAGTCATTTTTAGATTTTTCTAGTTTACCGAATGACTAAATATTGAATGTTTCACTTTCGACTCTTAACAACAGGAACTCAACTTTTTACATGCAAAATTTTCATGAAAATCAAAGCATAGAGATATGGCTTGAAAAAAGAAAAAAAAGAAAAAAGAGAAAAACCGTGAATTAAAATTTGAGATTTAAAATTTTAAAAGTCCGCTAAATTTTCCAAACAGAGGGAAAATAACATAGAAAACCCATGGATATAAAAGCCATGCATATAAAAACCATGTATAAAAAACATGTACAAAAGGCATAGAAACTCAACAAAAGACATAAAAAGTCAAATCACCATTTAGTAATCTTTTGTAACAAACCTTTCTAATTTAAAAACATTAAAGATAATTACCTTAACAGTTTTGTGTTGGTATACATATCTATGCATTTTTGCTCGAACATAAAAAAGATCGTACACAGATTCGGCTGCAGAAAAAGAAAATAGTCAATTATAAACTTCAATTTAAAAAAAAAAAAGGCAACAGGGAATTAAGCCATGAGCAAATTGGTATGGATAAGATTTGTTTTAAAACAACAAGACGAAAACACAGTTCCGAATTACAACAATGAGAAGTTCAGATAAATAAAAATCCCAAAAAATTTAAAGAACGCACTGCATCAGACAATCTTGAACAAATTATGAATACACTAAATGAAAAATTAAAAGAAAAAACACGTAAGATAACAAAACTAAATTACGGGAAAAGCACAAGCGTTATGAAGAAGTTTATACAGAAAGCACAGATTTCTTAAAAAAGATAATAAAGAAAGAACACAGATTTCTCAAAAAGCTAAAGAAAAAGTAGCACCAATGCCTCAAGGAGTTGATAGGAAAAACAGACAAGTTAGAGTTTAAGAGAGAGAGTAAAGAGTTAAAGAGAGAAAAGAGAAAGAAAGTTGAAGTTAAGGAAAAAGCTAAAGTAAAAGAGAAAAAAAGAATTAAATTGGGTAAAATTAAAGTACCTTGATTGTTATTGTAACAAATTTCTCCATCTATTACTCGCATTATCTGCATCAGTCTGTTCAAAAAAACCGGATCCATCAAAATAGCTATAAGTGATCATAATAAATGATAAAATGATAAATGGAAATTCATATTCTAAAAACGATTATTCTTACGATTTAAAAACTGGCAAACTTGATTTGAAGAAAACAATTTGAAGTGGGGGAGAGGGGGAGAGGGGGAGAGGAGGAGGTGGAGAAAGGGGGAGGGGGGAAGAGGAAGAGGGGGGAGAAGGGGACTATCCACAAAATAAATATCCAAAAATAAATCATGAATTGTCAGGCAATATCATGTAAAGTGTGTAATGTGATCAGGTTAAATACTTGGAGAAATTGACAGGAAAGGAAAGGAAAAAAGGATCGAAAAAATACAAACCTATTGTGATCGAATCCTGCCTTCATACCACAATAATAACTGTCTCGAGCCAAATAGTCAAACCTGAAGCAAAATAAAAAAATGAACAATAATAGTGATAATCGAGCAAGACCACAAGGAGAGAGGGAGAGAGGGGAGAGAGGGAGGATGTAAGAAAGGATAAAAAACTCCGGACCCCCAACGTTATGTCAAGAAGAGGAATCCCAAATTAGTAACACAAATTTGAGCGAGGGTTTTCTTGACCCAAAATCATACTTTACTGTTAATAACACACTATTTAGTTAAGTAGCCCATATTGAACCACGTTGCAAAACAGGATTCAATGTAGTTAGAACTAAATCTGCATTAACGCTAATAATTCACCAACTCAAACAATACAGTTTAGTGTGGTCAATTTTGATGAAGAGTTAACGCCAAAAACTCATAGCTCTGATACATAATTTAGTGTGGACAATTTTGATAAAGTTAATTCACTAACTCTAGTACATAGTTCAGTGTGATCAATTTTGGTAGTGTTATCACTTATAATTCACAAACTCAAAACATGGTTTAGTGTGGTCAATTTCAATACTGTTAAGTGTCAACACTTATAATTCACTAACTCTAAGAGTTTAGTAAGGTCAACTTTGATAAAGTGTTAACTAATAATCCACTTACTATACATAGTTTAGTGTAGTCAATTTCGATAGCGTGAATGCTAACAATTTCCTATTTCTAATACATGGTTTAGGGTGGTCAATTTTCATAGTGTAACGCTTATACTTCACTAACTCTAATAACGATTTAAGGTGTATTTTTCATCAAATCTCCCCTGATAGATTTGTTTTCTTAGGACAAAAATGGTGAAAAAGAGGAGAACACGTGCACATGGAGAAAGTCCCCCCCCCCCACCACCACCACCAAAAAAAACAAACGTACTTATCTACATCAATGTTGTTCCTCGAATTTGCAACAATATCCCAAAGAAAACGCCTTTCGTATTTGACCTATTAGAAAAAAAATAAGTGTGGGAGGAAAAATAAATGTCCATTTTTTTTAAGTA
>JBBHKE010002007.1:0-18631 GCA_037447655.1 Zygnema cylindricum
CCTAAATTACAAAAACTGTTAGCGATAACAAAAATTGTTACCTAAATTACACAAATTGTTTGCGATAACAAGAATTGTTACCTATATTACAAAAATAGTAAGCGATAACAGGAATTCGTACCTAAAGTACACAAACAGTTAATGACAACAAGAATTGTTACCTAAATTACAAAAACTGTTAGCAATAACAAAAATTGTTACCTAAATTACACAAACAGGTAGCAATAACAAAAATTGTTACCTAAATTACAAAAATTGTTAGCAATAACAGGAATTGGTACCTAAAGTACACAAACAGTTAGTGATAACAAGAATTGTTACCTAAATTACAAAAATTGTTAGCAATAACAAAAATTGTTACCTAAATTACACAAACAGTTAGCGATAACAAAAATTGTTACCTAAATTACACAAATTGTTAGCGATAACAAAAATTGTTACCTAAATTACAAAAATTGTTAGCGATAACAGGAATTGGTACATAAAGTACACAAACAGTTAGTGATAACAAGAATTGTTACCTAAATTACACAAAATGTTAGCGATAACAAAAAATATTACCTAAATTACACAAACAGTTAGCGATAACAGGAATTAGTACCTAAATTACACAAACAGTTAGTGATAACAAAAACTGTTACCTAAGTCAACGAAACAGTTAAAGATAACAAAAATTGTTACCTAAATTACACAAATTGTTAGCGATAACAAAAATTGTTACCTAAATTACACAAATTGTTAACGATAACAAGTTTTGTTAACTAAATTACAAAAATAGTTAGCGATATCAGAAATTGGTACCTAAAGTACACAAACAATTAGTGATAACAAGAATTGTTACCTAAATTACAAAAACTGTTAGCAATAACAAAAATTGTTATCTAAATTACACAAATAGTTAGCGATAACAAAAATTGTTACCTAAATTACACAAATTGTTAGGGATAACAAAAATTATTACCTAAATTACACAAAATGTTAGCGATAACAAGAATTGTTACCTAAATTAACGAAACAGTTAAAGATAACAAAAACTGTTACCAATTTACAAAAACTATTAGCGATAACAAAAATTGTTACCTAAATTACACAAATTGTTAGTGATAACAATTTTTTTTACCTAAATTATACAAATTGTTA
Source organism: Zygnema cylindricum (assembly GCA_037447655.1). NCBI lineage: Eukaryota > Viridiplantae > Streptophyta > Zygnematophyceae > Zygnematales > Zygnemataceae > Zygnema > Zygnema cylindricum. The sequence goes on from JBBHKE010002007.1 coordinate 1,141, forward strand.
GCGATAACAAGAATTGTTACCTAAATTAACGAAATAGTTAAAGATAACAAAAACTGTTACCTAAATTACAAAAACTGTTAGATATACCAAAATTGTTACTTAAATTACACAAATTGTTAGCGATAACAAGAATTGTTAACTAAATTACACAAATAGTTAGCGATAACAGAAATTGGTACCTAAAGTACACAAACAGTTAGTGATAACAAAAATTGTTACCTATATTACAAAAATTGTTAGCGATAACAAAAATTGTTACCTAAATTACACAAATTGTTAGCGATAACAAAAATTGTTACCTAAATTACAAAAATAGTTAGCGATAACAGGAATTGGTACATAAAGTACACAAACAGTTAGTGATAACAAGATTTGTTACCTATATTACACAAAATGTTAGCGATAACAAGAATTATTACCTAAATTAACGAAACAGTTAAAGATAACAAAAACTGTTACCTAAATTACAAAAACTGTTAGCGATAACAAAAATTGTTACCTAAATTACACAAATTGTTTGCGATAACAAGAATTGTTACCTAAATTACACAAATTGTTAGCGATAACAATAATTGTTACCTAAATTACACAAATAGTTAGCGATAACAGGAATTGGTACCTAAAGTACACAAACAGTTAGTGATAACAAGAATTGTTTCCTAAATTACAAAAACTGTTATCAAGAACAAAAATTGTTACCTAAATTACAAAAACTATTAGCAAAAACAAAAATTGTTACCTATATTACACAAACAGTTAGCGATAACAAAAATTGTTACCTATATTACACAAATTGTTAGCGATAACAAAAATTGTTACCTAAATTACACAAAATGTTAGCGATAACAATAATTATTACCTATATTACACAAACACTTAGTGATAACAAAAATTGTTACCTAAGTTAACGAAACAGTTAAAGATAACAAAAATTGTTACCTAAATTACAAAAACAGTTAGTGATAAAAAAAATTGTTACCTAAATTACACATATTGTTAGCGATAACGAGAATTGTTACCTAAATAAACGAAAGAGTTAAAGATAACAAAAACTGTTACCTAAATTACATAAACTGTTAGCGATAACAAAAATTGTTACCTAAGTTAACGAAACAGTTAAAGATAACAAAAACTGTTACCTAAATTACAAAAACTGTTAGCAATAACAAAAATTGTTACCTAAATTACAAAAATTGTTAGCGATAACAGAAATTGGTACCTAAAGTACACAAACAGTTAGTGATAACAAGAATTGTTACCTAAATTACACAAAATGTTAGCGATAACAAGAATTATTACCTAAATTACACAAACAGTTAGCGATAACAGGAATTAGTACCTAAATTACACAAACAGTTAGTGATAACAAAAATTGTTACCTAAGTTAACGAAACAGTTAAAGATAACAAAAATTGTTACCTAAATTACAAAAACTGTTAGTGATAACAGGAATTGGTACCTAAAGTACACAAACAGTTAGTGATAACAAGAATTGTTACCTAAGTTAACGAAACAGTTAAAGATAACAAAAACTGTTACCTAAATTACAAAAATTGTTAGCGATAACAGGAATTGGTACCTAAAGTACACAAACAGTTAGTGATAACAAGAATTGTTACCTAAATTACAAAAACTGTTTGCAATAACAAAAATTGTTACCTAAATTACACAAATTGTTAGCGATAACAACAATTGTTACCTTAATTACAAAAATTGTTAGCGATAACAGGAATTGGTACCTAAAGTACACAAACAGTTAGTGATAACAAGAATTGTTACCTAAGTTAACGAAACAGTTAAAGATAGCAAAAACTGTTACATAAATTACAAAAACTGTTAGCGATAACAAATATTGTTACCTAAATTACACAAACTGTTAGCGATAACAAGAATTGTTACCTAAATTAGAAAAATTGTTAGCGATAACAGGAATTGGTACCTAAAGTACACAAACAGTTAGTGATAACAAAAATTGTTACCTAAATTACAAAAACTGTTAGCAATAACAAAAATTGTTACCTAAAGTACACAAACAGTTAGTGATAACAAAAATTGTTACCTAAATTACACAAATTGTTAGCGATAACAAGAATTGTTACCTAAATTACAAAAATTGTTAGCGATAACAGGAATTGGTACCTAAAGTACACAAATAGATAGCGATAACAGGAATTGGTACCTAAAGTACACAAACAGTTAGTGATAATAAGAATTGTTACCTAAATTACACAAAATGTTAGCGATAACAAGAATTGTTACCTAAATTACACAAACAGTTAGCGATTATAGGAATTATTACCTAAATTACACAAACAGTAAGTGATAACAAAAATTGTTACCTAAGTTAACGAAACAATTAAACATAACAAAAACTGTTACCTAAATTACAAAAACATTTAGCGATAACAAAAATTGTTACCTAAATTACACAAATTGTTAGCAATAACAAGAATTGTTACCTAAATTAACGAAACAGTTAAAGATAACAAAAATTGTTACCTAAATTACAAAAACTGTTAGCGATAACAAAAATTGTTACCTAAGTTAACGAAATAGTTAAAGATAACAAAAACTGTTACCTAAATTACAAAAACTGTTAGCGATAACAAAAATTGTTACCTAAATTACACAAATTGTTAGCGATAACAAAAATTGTTACCTAAATTACAAAAATTGTTAGCGATAACAGGAATTGGTACATAAAGTACACAAACAGTTAGTGATAACAAGAATTGTTATCAAAATTACACAAAATGTTAGCGATAACAATAATTATTACCTATATTACACAAATAGTTAGCGATAACAGGAATTAGTACCTGAATTACACAAACAGTTAGTGATAACAAAAATTGTTACCTAAGTTAACGAAAAAGTAAAAGATAACAAAAACTGTTTCCTAAATTACAAAAACTGTTAGCGATAACAAAAATTGTTACCTAAATTACACAAATTGTTAGCGATAACAAGAATTGTTACCTAAATTAACGAAATAGTTAAAGATAACAAAAATTGTTACCTAAATTACAAAAACTGTTAGCGATAACAAAAATTGTTACCTAAATTACAAAAATTGTTAGCGATAAGAACAATTGTTACCCTAATTACAAAAATAGTTAGCGATAAAAGGAATTGGTACCTAAAGTACACAAACAGTTAGTGATAACAAGAATTGTTACCTAAATTACAAAATTTGTTAGCAATTACAAAAATTGTTACCTAAATTACACAAACAGTTAGCGATAACAAAAATTGTTACCTAAATTACACAAATTGTTAGCGATAACAAAAATTGTTACCTAAATTACAAAAATTGTTAGAGATAAAAGGAATTGGTACATAAAGTACACAAACAGTTAGTGATAACAAGAATTGTTACCTAAATTACACAAAATGTTAACGATAACAAAAAATATTACCTAAATTACAAAAATTGTTAGCGATAACAGGAATTGGTACATAAAGTACACAAACAGTTAGTGATAACAAGAATTGTTATCTAAATTACACAAAATGTTAGCGATAACAATAATTATTACCTAAATTACACAAATAGTTAGCGATAACAGGAATTAGTACCTAAATTACACAAAAAGTTAGTGATAACAAAAATTGTTAGCTAAGTTAACGAAACAGTTAAAGATAACAAAAACTGTTTCCTAAATTACAAAAACTGTTAGCGATAACAAAAATTGTTACCTAAATTACACAAATTGTTAGCGATAACAAAAATTGTTCCCTAAATTAACGAAACAGTTAAAGATAACAAAAACTGTTACCTAAATTACAAAAACTGTTAGCGATAACAAAAATAGTTACCTAAATTACACAAATTGTTAGCGATAACAACAATTGTTACCTAAATTACACAAATAGTTAGCGATAACAGGAATTGGTACCTAAAGTACACAAACAGTTAGTGATAACAAGAATTGTTACCTAAATTACAAAAACTGTTAGCAATAACAAAAATTGTTACCTAAATTACACAAACAGTTAGCGATAACAAAAATTGTTACCTAAATTACACAAATTGTTAGCGATAACAAAAATTGTTACCTAATTACAAAAATTGTTAGCGATAACAGGAATTGGTACATAAAGTACACAAACAGTTAGTGATAACAAGAATTGTTACCTAAATTACACAAAATGTTAGCGATAACAAAAAATATTACCTAAATTACACAAACTGTTAGCGATAACAGGAATTAGTACCTAAATTACACAAACAGGTAGTGATAACAAAAACTGTTACCTAAGTCAACGAAACAGTTAAAGATAACAAAAATTGTTACCTAAATTACACAAATTGTTAGCGATAACAATAATTGTTACCTAAATTACAAAAATAGTTAGCGATAACAGAAATTGTTACCTAAAGTACACAAACAGTTAGTGATAACAAGAATTGTTACCTAAATTACAAAAACTGTAAGCAATAACAAAAATTGTTACCTAAATTACACAAACAGTTAGCGATAACAAAAATTGTTACCTAAATTACACAAATTGTTAGCGATAACAAAAATTGTTACCTAAATTACACAAAATGTTAGCGATAACAAGAATTGTTACCTAAATTAACGAAACAGTTAAAGATAACAAAAACTGTTACCTAAATTACAAAAACTGTTAGCGATAACAAAAATTGTTACCTAAATTACACAAATTGTTAGCGATAACAACAATTGTTACCTAAATTACACAAATAGTTAGCGATAACAGGAATTGGTACCTAAAGTACACAAACAGTTAGTGATAACAAGAATTGTTACCTAAATTACAAAAATTGTTAGCAATCACAAAAATTGTTAATTAAATTACACAAACAGTTAGCGATAACAAAAATTGTTACCTAAATTACACAAATTGTTAGCGATAACAAAAATTGTTACCTAATTACAAAAATTATTAGCGATAACAGGAATTGGTACATAAAGTACACAAACAGTTAGTGATAACAAGAATTGTTACCTAAATTACACAAAATGTTAGCGATAACAAAAAATATTACCTAAATTACACAAACTGTTAGCGATAACAGGAATTAGTACCTAAATTACACAAACAGTTAGTGATAACAAAAACTGTTACCTAAGTCAACGAAACAGTTAAAGATAACAAAAATTGTTACCTAAATTACACAAATTGTTAGCGATAACAAGATTTGTTACCTAAATTACACACAAATAGTTAGCGATAACAGGAATTGGTACCTAAAGTACACAAACAGTTAATGATAACAAGAATTGTTACCAAAATTACAAATTTTTTTAGTAATAACAAAAATTGTTACCTAAATTACACAAACAGTTAGCGATAACAAAAATTGTTACCTAAATTACACAAATTGTTAGCGATAACAAAAATTGTTACCTAAATTACACAAAATGTTAGCAATAACAGGAATTGGTACCTAAATTACACAAACAGTTAGCGATAACAAAAATTGTTACCTAAGTTAACGAAACAGTTAAAGATAACAAAAACTGTTTTCTAAATTACAAAAACTGTTAGCGATAACAAAAATTGTTACCTAAATTACACAAATTGTTAGCGATAACAAGAATTGTTACCTAAATTACACAAATAGTTAGCGATAACAGGAATTGGTACCTAAAGTACACAAACAGTTAGTGATAACAAGAATTGTAACCTAAATTACAAAAATTGTTAGCAATAACAAAAATTGTTACCTAAATTACACAAACAGTTAGCGATAACAAAAATTGTTACCTAAATTACACAAATTGTTAGCGATAACAAAAATTGTTACCTAAATTACAAAAATTGTTAGCGATAACAGGAATTGGTACCTAAATTACACAAACAGTTAGCGATAACATGAATTAGTACCTAAATTACACAAACAGTTAGTGATAACAAAAATTGTTACCTAAGTCAACGAAACAGTTAAAGATTACAAAAAATGTTACCTAAATTACAAAAACTGTTTGCGATAACAAAAATTGTTACCTAAATTACACAAATTGTTAGCGATAACAAGAATTGTTACCTAAATTACAAAAATAGTTAGCGATAACAGAAATTGGTACCTAAAGTACACAAAAAGTTAGTGATAACAAGAATTGTTACCTAATTTAGAAAAACTGTTAGCAATAACAAAAATTGTTACCTAAATTACACAAACAGTAAGCGATAACAAAAATTGTTACCAAAATTACACAAATTCTTAACGATAACAAATATTGTTACCTAAATTACACAAAATGTTAGCGATAACAAGAATTGTTACCTAAATTAACGAAACAGTTAAAGATAACAAAAACTATTACCTAAATTACAAAAATTGTTAGCGATAATAAAAATTGTTACTTAAATTACATAAACTGTTAGCGATAACAAGAATTGTTACCTAAATTACAAAAATAGTTAGCATAACAGGAATTGGTACCTAAAGTACACAAACAGTTAGTGTAACAAGAATTTTTACCTAAATTACAAAAGTTAGCGATAACAAGAAATATTACCTAAATTACACAAACAGTTAGTGATAACAAAAATTGTTACCTAAGTTAACGAAACAGTTAAAGATAACAAAAACTGTTTCCTAAATTACAAAAACTGTTAGCGATAACAAAAATTGTTACCTAAATTACACAAATTGTTAGCGATAACAAGAATTGTTACCTAAATTAACGAAACAGTTAAAGATAACAAAAATTGTTACCTAAATTACAAAAATTGTTAGCGATAACAAAAATTGTTACCTAAATTAACGAAATAGTTAAAGATAACAAAAACTGTTACCTAAATTACAAAAATTGTTAGCGATAATAGGAATTGGAACCTAAAGTACACAAACAGTTAGTGATAACAATAATTGTTACCTAAATTACACAAAATGTTAGCGATAACAAGAATTATTACCTAAATTACACAAACATTAAGCGATAACAGGAATTAGTACCTAAATTACACAAACAGTTAGATATAACAAAAATTGTTACCTAAGTTAACGAAACAGTTAAAGATAACAAAAAATGTTACCTTAATTACAAAAACTGTTAGCGATAACAGGAATTTGTACCTAAAGTACCCAAACAGTTATTGATAACAAGAATTGTTACCTAAGTTAACGAAACAGTTAAAGATAACAAAAATTGTTACCTTAATTACAAAAATTGTTAGCGATAACAGGAATAGGTACCTAAAGTACAGAAACAGTTAGTGATACCAAGAATTGTTACCTAAATTACAAAAACAGTAAGCAATAACAAAAATTATTACCTAAATTACACAAATTGTTAGCGATAACAAGAATTGTTACCTAAATTACAAAAATTGTTAGCGATAATGGAATTGGTACCTAAAGTACACAAACAGTTAGTGATAACATGAATTGTTACCTAAGTTAACGAAACAGTTAAAGATAACAAAAACTGTTACCTAAATAACACAAACTGTTAGCGATAACAAGAATTGTTACCTAAATTACAAAAATTGTTAGCGATAACAGGAATTGGTACCTAAAGTACAAAAACAGTTAGTGATAACAAAAATTGTTACCTAAATTACAAAAACTGTTAGCAATAACAAAAATTGTTACCTAAATTACAGAAACAGTTAGCGATAACAAAAATTGTTACCTAAATTACACAAATTAGTAGCGAAAACAGGAATTGTTACCTAAATTACAAACATTTTTAGCGATAACAATAATTGGTACCTAAAGTACACAAACAGTTAGTGATAACAAAAATTGTTACCTAAATTACACAAATTGTTAGCGATAACAAGAATTGTTACCTAAATTACAAAAATTGTTAGCGATAACAGGAATTGGTACCTAAAGTACACAAATAGTTAGTGATAACAAGAATTGTTACCTAAATTACACAAAATGTTAGCGATAACAAGAATTGTTACCTAAATTACACAAACAGTTAGTGATAACGTAAATTGTTACCTAAGTTAACGAAACAGTTAATGATAACAAAAACTCTTACCTAAATTACAAAAACCCTTAGCGATAACAAAAATTGTAACCTAAATTACAAAAATTGTTAGCGATAACAGGAATTGGTTCCTAAACTACACAAACAGTTAGTGATAACAAAAATTGTTACCTAAGTTAACCAAACAGTTTAAGATAACAAAAACTTTTACCTAAAATACAAAAACTGTTAGCGATAACAAGAATTGGTACCTAAAGTACACAAACAGTTAGTGATAACAAGAATTGTTACCTAAGTTAACGAAACAGTTAAACATAACAAAAACTGTTACCTAAATTACAAAAAATGTTAGCGGTAACAGGAATTGGTACCTAAAGTACACAAACAGTTAGTGATAACAAAAATTGTTACCTAAATTACAAAAATTGTCAGCAATAACAAAAATTGTTACCTAAAGTACACAAATAGTTAGTGATAACAAGAATTGTTACCTAAGTTAACAAAACAGTTAAACATAACAAAAACTGTTACCTAAATTACAAAAAATGTTAGCGGTAACAATAATTGTTACCTAAATTACAAAAATTATTAGCGATATCACGAATTGGTACCTGAGGTACACAAACAATTAGTGATAACAAGAATTATTACCTAAGTTAACGAAACAGTTAAAGATAACAAAAACTGTTATCTAAATTACAAAAACTGTTAGCAATAACAAAAATTGTTACCTAAATTACACAAATTGTTAGCGATAACAAGAATTGTTACCTAAATTACAAAAATTGTTAGCGATAACAAAAATTGTTACCTAAATTACAAAAATTGTTAGTGATAACAGAAATTGGTACCTAAAGTACACAAACAGTTAGTGATAACAAAAATTGTTACCTAAGTTAACGAAACATTTAAAGATAACAAAAACAGTTACCTAAATTACAAAAATTGTTAGTGATAACAGCAATTGGTACCTAAAGTACACAAACAGTTAGTGATAACAAGAATTTTTACCTAAATTACAAAAACTGTTAATAATTACAAAAATTGTTACTTAAATTACACAAACTGTTAGAGATTAATAAAATTGTTACCTAAATTACACAAATTGTTAGCGATAACAAGAATTGTTACCTAAATTAACGAAACAATTAAAGATAACAAAAACTGTTACCTAAATTACAAAAACTGTTAGCGATAACAAAAATTGTTAACTAAATTACACAAATTGTTAGCGATAACAAGAATTGTTACCTAAATTACAAAAATTGTTAGCGATAACAGGAATTGGTACCTAAAGTACACAAACAGTTAGTGATAACAAGAATTGTTACCTAAATTACACAAACTGTTAGCAATAACAAAAATTGTTACCTAAATTACACAAACAGTTAGCGATAACAAAAATTGTTACCTAAATTACACAAATTGTTAGCGATAACAAAAATTGTTACCTATATTACAAAATTTTTTAGCGATAACAAGAATTGGTACATAAAGTACACAGACAGTTAGTGATAACAAGAATTGTTACTTAAATTACACAAAATGTTAGCGATAACAAGAATTGTTACCTAAATTACACAAACAGTTAGCGATAACAGGAATTAGTACTTAAATTACACAAACAGTTAGTGATGACAAAAATTGTTACCTAAGTTAACGAAAAAGTTAAAGATAGCAAAAACTGTTACCTAAATTACAAAAACTGTTAGCGATAACAAAAATTGTTACCTAATTACACAAATTGTTAGCGATAACAAGAATTGTTACCTAAATTACACAAATAGATAGCGATAACAGGAATTGGTACCTAAACTACACAAACAGTTAGTGATAACAAGATTTGTTACCTAAATTACAAAAACTGTTTGCAATAACAAAAATTGTTTCCTAAATTACACAAACAGTTAGCGATAACAAAAATTGTTATCTAAATTACACAAATTGTTAGCAATAACAAAAATTGTTACCTAAATTACAAAAATTGTTAGTGATAACAGGAATTGGTACCTAAAGTACACAAACACTTAGTGATAACAAAAATTGTTACCTAAGTTAACGAAACAATTAAAGATAACAAAAACAGTTACCTAAATTACAAAAATTGTTAGCGATAACAGGAATTGGTACCTAAAGTACACAAACAGTTAGTGATAACAAGAATTTTTACCTAAATTACAAAAACTGTTAATAATTACAAAAATTGTTACTTAAATTACACAAATTGTTAGCGATAACAAGAATTGGTACCTAAAGTACACAAACAGTTAGTGATAACAAGAATTGTTACCTAAGTTTACGAAACAGTTAAAGATAACAAAAAGTGTTACCTAAATTACAAAAACTGTTAGCGATAACAAAAATTGTTAACTAAATTACACAAATTGTTAGCGATAACAAGAATTGTTACCTAAATTACAAAAATTGTTAGCGATAACAAGAATTGGTACCTAAAGTACACAAATAGTTAGTGATAACAAGAATTGTTACCTAAGTTAACGAAACAGTTAAAGATAACAAAATCTGTTACCTAAATTACAAAAACTGTTAGCGATAACAAAAATTGTTACCTATATTACACAAATTGTTAGCGATAACAAGAATTGTTACCTAAATTACACAAATAGTTAGCGATAACAGGAATTGCTACCTAAAGTACACAAACAGTTAGTGATAACAAGAATTGTTACCTAAATTACACAAACTATTAGCAATAACAAAAACTTTTACCTAAATTACACAAATTGTTAGCGATAACAAAAATTGTTACCTATATTACAAAAATTGTTAGCGATAACTAAAATTGTTACCTAAGTTACACAAATTGTTAGCGATAACAAAAATTGTTACCTATATTACAAAAATTGTTAGCGATAACAAGAATTGGTATATAAAGTACACAAACAGTTAGTGATAACAATAATTGTTACTTAAATTACACAAAATGTTAGCGATAACAAGAATTGTTACCTAAATTACACAAACAGTTAGCGATAACACGAATTAGTACCTAAATTACACAAATTGTTAGCGATAACAAGAACTGTGACCTAAGCTACACAAATAGTTAGCGATAACGAAATTGGTACCTAAAGTATACAAACAGTTAGTGATAACAAGAATTGTTACCTAAATTACAAAATTTGTTAGCAATAACAAAAATTGTTACCTAAATTACACAAACAGTTAGCGATAACAAAAATTGTTACCTAAATTACACAAATTGTTAGCGATAACATGAAATGTTACCTAAATTACAAAAATTGTTAGCGATAACAGGAATTGGTACCTAAAGTAGACAAACAGTTAGTGATAACAAGAATTGTCACCTAAATTACACAAAATGTAAGCGATAACAAGAATTGTTACCTAAATTACACAAATAGTTAGCGATAACATGAATTAGTACCTAAAGTACACAAACAGTTAGTGATAACAAAAATTGTTACCTAAATTACAAAAACTATTAGCAATAACAAAAATTGTTACCTAAATTACACATATTAGAAGCGATAACAAGAATTGTTACCTAAATTAACAAAAATTGTTAGCGATAACAATAATTGGTACCTAAAGTACACAAACAGTTAATGATAACAAAAATTGTTACCTAAATACACAAATTGATAGCGATAACAAGAATTGTTACCTAAATTACAAAAATTGTTAGCAATAACAGGAATTGGTACCTAAAGTACACAAACAGTTAGTGTTAACAAGAATTGTTACCTTAATTACACAAATTGTTAGCGATAAAAAGAATTTTTACCTAAATTACAAAAATTGTTAGCGGTAACAAGAATTGTTACCTAAACTACACAAACAGTTAGTGATAACAAAAATTGTTACCTAAGTTAACGAAACAGTTAAAGATAACAAAAACTGTTACCTAAATTATAAAAAGTGTTAGCGGTAACAGGAATTGGTACCTAAAGTACACAAACAGTTAATGATAACAAAAATTGTTACCTAAATTACAAAAACTGTTAGCAATAACAAAAATTGTTACCTAAATTACACAAATTGTTAGCGATAACAAGAATTGTTACCTAAATTACAAAAATTGTTAGCGATAACACGAATTGGTACCTGAAGTACACAAATAGCTAGTGATATCAAGAATTCTTACCTAAGTTAACGAAACAGTTAAAGATAACAAAAACTGTTACCTAAATTACAAAAACTGTTAGCGATAACAAAAATTGTTACCTAAATTACACAAATTGTTAGTGATAACAAGATTTGTTACCTAAATTACAAAAATTGTTAGCGATAACAGGAATAGGTACCTAAAGTACACAAACAATTAGTGATAACAAGAATTGTTACCTAAGTTAACGAAACAGTTAAAGATAACAAAAATTGTTACCTAAATTACAAAAACTGTTAGCGATAACAAAAATTGTTACCTAAATTACACAAATTGTTAGCGATAACAAGAATTGTTACCTAAATTACACAAATAGTTAGCGATAACAGGAATTGGTACCTAAAGTACACAAACAGTTAGTGATAACAAGAATTGTTACCTAAATTACACAAACTGTTAGCAATAACAAAAATTGTTACCTAAATTACACAAACAGTTAGCGATAACAAAAATTGTTACCAAAATTACACAAATTGTTAGCGATAACAAAAGTTGTTACCTATATTACAAAAATTGTTAGCGATAACAAGAATTGGTACATAAAGTACACAAACAGTTATTGATAACAATAATTGGTACTTAAATTACACAAAATGTTAGCGATAACAAGAATTGTTACCTAAATTACACAAACAGTTAGCGATAACAAGAATTAGTACCTAAATTACAGAAACAGTTAGTGATAACAAAAATTGTTACCTATGCTAAGGAAATAGTTAAAGATAACAAAAACTGTTACCTAAATTCCAAAAACAGTTATCGATAACAAAAATTGTTACCTAAATTACACAAATTGTTAGCGATAACAAGAATTGTTACCTAAATTACAAAAATTGTTAGTGATAACAGGAATTGGTACCTAAAGTACACAAACAGTTAGTGATAACAAAAATTGTTACGTAAGTTAACGAAACAGTTAAAGATAACAAAAACTGTTACCTAAATTACAAAAACTGTCAGCAATAACAAAAATTGTTACCTAAATTACACAAATTGTTAGCGATAACAAGAATTGTTACCTAAGTTACAAAAATAGTTAGCGATAACAGAAATTGGTACCTAAAGTACACAAACAGTTAGTGATAACAAGAATTGTTACCTAAATTACAAAAACTGTTAGCAATAACAAAAATTGTTACCTAAATTACACAAATTGTTAACGATAACAGAAATTGTTACCTAAATTACAAAAATTGTTAGCGATAACAGGAATTGGTACCTAAAGTAGACAAACAGTAAGTGATAACAAAAATTGTTACCTAAATTTCACAAAATGTTAGCGATAACAAGAATTGTTACCTAAATTACACAAATAGTTAGCGATAACAGGAATTAGTACCTAAATTACACAAACATTTAGTAATAACAAAAATTGTTACCTAAGTTAACGAAACAGTTAAAGATAACAAAAACTGTTACCTAAATGACACAAATAGTTAGCGATAACAAGAATTGTTACCTAAATTACTAAAACTGTTAGCAATAACAAAAATTGTTACCTAAATTACACAAACAGTTAGCGATAACAAAAATTGTTACCTAAATTACACAAATTGTTAGCGATAACAAGAATTGTTACCTAAATTACACAAATAGTTAGTGATAACAGAAATTGGTACCTAAAGTACACAATTAGTTAGTGATAACAAAAATTGTTACCTAAATTACAAAAATTGTTAGCAATAACAAAAATTGTTACCTAAATTACATAAACAGTTAGCGAGAACAAAAATTGTTACCTAAATTACAAAAATTGTTAGCGATAACAAGAATTGTTACCTAATTTACAAAAATTGTTAGCGATAACAATAATTGGTACCTAAAGTACACAAACAGTTAGTGATAACAAGAATTGTTACCTAAATTACACAAAATGTTAGCGATAACAAGAATTGTTACCTAAATTACAAAAACAGTTAGCGATAACAAGAATTAGTACCTAAATTACACAAACAGTTAGTGATAACAAAAATTGTTACCTTAGTTTACGAAACAGTTAAACATAACAAAAACTGTTACCTAAATTACAAAAATTGTTAGCGATAACAAAAATTGTTACCTAAATTACACAAATTTTTAGCGATAACAAGAATTGTTACCTAAATTACAAAAATTGTTAGCGATAACAGGAATTGGTACCTAAAGTACACAAACAGTTAGTGACAACAAAAATTGTTACCTAAGTTAACGAAACAGTTAAAGATAACAAAAACTGTTACCTAAAGTACAAAATCAGTTAGCGATAACAAAAATTGTTACCTAAATTACACAAATTGTTAGCGATAACAAGAATTGTTACCTAAATTTCAAAAATTATTAGCGATAACAGGAATTGGTACCTAAAGTACACATACAGTTAGTGATAACAAAAATTGTTACCTAAGTTAACGAAACAGTTAAACATAACAAAAACTATTACCTAAATTACAAAAATTGTTAGCGATAACAAAAATTGTTACCTAAATTTCACAAATTGTTAGCGATAACAATAATTGTTACCTAAATTACAAAAATTGTTAGCGATAACAAGAATTGGTACCTAAAGTACACAAACAGTTAGTGATAACAAAAATTGTTACCTAAGTTAACGAAACAGTTAAAGATAACAAAAACTGTTACCTAAATTACAAAAACTGTTAGCGATAACAAATATTGTTACCTAAATTACACAAATTGTTAGTGATAACAAGAATTGTTACCTAAATTACACAAATAGTTAGCGATAACATGAATTCGTACCTAAAGTACACAAACAGTTAGTGATAACAAGAATTGTTACCTAAATTACAAAAACCGTTAGCAATAACAAAAATTGTTACCTAAATTACACAAATTAGTAGCGATAACAACAATAGTTACCTAAATTACAAAAATTGTTAGCGATAACAATTATTGGTACCTAAAGTACACAAACAGTTAGTGATAACAAAAATTGTTACCTAAATTACACAAATTGATAGCGACAACAAGAATTGTTACCTAAATTACAAAAATTGTTAGCGATAACAAGAATTGGTACCTAAAGTACCCAAATAGTTAGTGATAACAAGAATTGTTACCTAAGTTAACGAAACAGTTAAAGATAACAAAAACTGTTACCTAAAGTACAAAAGCTGTTAGCCATAACAAAAATTGTCACCTAATTCACAAATTGTTAGCGATAACAAGAATTGTTACCTAAATTACAAAAATTGTAAGCGATAACAGGAATTGGTACCTAAAGTACACAAACAGTTAGTGATAACAAGAATTGTTACCTAAATTACAAAAACAGTTAGTGATAACAAAAATTGTGACCTAAATTACACAAACTGTTAGCGATAACAAGAATTGTTACCTTAATTACTCAAACAATTAGCGATAACAAGAATTGTTACCTAGATTAACCAAACAGTTAGCGATAACAAAAATAATGACCTAAATTACACAAACAGTTCGTGATAACAAGAATTGAATCCTAAATTAAATAAACGGTTAGCGATAACAGGAATTGGTTCCTAAATTAACGAAACAGTTAGCGATAACAGGAATTGTTACCTAAATTGCACAAACAATTAGCGATAATAAGAATTGCTACTTAAACTACACAAACTGTTAGCGATAACAAGAATTGTTACCTAAATTAACCAAACAGTTAACGATAACAAGAATTGTTACCTAAATTAACCAAACAGTTAGCGATAACAAGAATTGAAACCTAAATTACACAAACTCTTAGCCATAAGAAAAATTGTTACCTAAATTACAGAAATAGTTCGCGATAACAAAAATTGTGACCTAAATTACACAAACTCTAAGCGATAACAAGAATTGTTACCTAAATTACACAAACAGTTAGTGATAACAAGAATTGTTACCTATATTACACAAACAGTAAGCGATAACAACAGTTTTGACCTAAATTACACAAACTAATAGCGATAACAAGAATTTTTACCTAAGTTACACAAACTGTTAGCGATAACAAGAAGTGTATTTAAACTACACATATTGTTAGCGATAACAAGAATTGTCTCCTAAATTACACAAACTGTTAGCGATAACAAGAATTGTTACCTAAATTAACCAAACAGTTAGCGATAATATGAATTGTTATCTAAATTACACAAACTGTTAGCGATAACAAGAATTGTTATTTAAACTACACAAATTATAATATATAACAAGAATTGTTACCTAAATTACACAAACATTTAGCGATAAGAAGAATTCTTTCCTAAATTACACAAATGGTTAGCTATAACAGGAATTTGTACCTAAAGTACACAAATAGTTAGCGATAATAAGAATTGTGACCTAAATTACACAAACTGTTAGCGATAACAAGAATTGTTACTTAAACTACACAAATTGTTAGCGATAACAAGAATTATTACCTAAATTACAGAAACAGTTAGCGATAACAAGATTTTATATCTACATTACACAAACTGTTAGCTATAACAAGAATTGTTACCTAAATTACACAAACGGTAAGCGATAACAGGAATTGGTACCTAAAGTACACAAACAGTTAGTGATTGTTGTTCTACAACCACCGGTGCAGGTGGAGGAGCAGCAGTAGTAGTAGAAGTAGACATGATACACTCTCAGAAGCTATCAAGAATCCTACCAAACAGCTGTTCTTAAGTGATCACCAATTCTTATTCAAATCTCACAAAACTCTATCAGAATATAGAGTAACATAAACACTGACAACTCCCAAAGTTTTAGCACAATTGACACAACAACACTCAAGATATAATACTCAGAAGTTTCCCAAAAACTGTCTGCAGTTTTACTACTTCGAAGTCTGGATACATAAAAATGTTCTAAGTCCTAAGTCTTATACTTTCGGTGTTCTACCGCCGATAACAGTGTACCTGAGAGGTACGTCCAGAATCAACCCACCTACTGAGATCTACGTGTTCTTGATCGTGCCAACCCAATCTATCATTGTACAGTCAATATTACTCAGAATCTATATTAAGTTACTGTACAAATACTTGTCGGCTAAGTCACTTGTGATACTCTTATGAATCGCGTCCGTTGACTAGATTCATATTAATCGCAGCTGCGTTGTCCCGTACCGGATCACATTTATATCACCCGCGGCTACGGTGTCCTGCACCAAATCATATCCAAGATAGTAGCAGCTACGTTGTTTGTACGGATCTTATCCAAAGTGACCGCAGCTGCGTTTGTCCTGTCAGTATCGCAGCTTCGTTGCTGCGCTGCTCTGCTGCTGCGGTGCTGCGCAGCTCTGCTGTATAGCAGCTGCGCTGCTCTTCCGTATAGCAGCTGCGCTGCTGTCTGTATAGTTGCTGCGCTGCTGCGCTGCTCTGAGACTGAGAGCTTTCCAAAAGACAACACTCCCCTAAAGCTTTAGACTCAGTATACCAGCGCAGCTGCGGTGAAAAACTAGCGCAGTATCGTAGCA
>JBBHKE010002007.1:18641-82363 GCA_037447655.1 Zygnema cylindricum
CTACTCAACACCGTATTTTCTAATCCGGTACATTTAATACTATCAAACCTCTTTTACCAGCAACGACCTTTTTATCTCCCACATAGTTAGTGTCTACCCAGCCAGTTTTGAACGCTACCAACCCTAAATCCGTTTTAGGTGTCTAACGGTATAGGATTCCTCAGACTGGTATCCAGTTGCTTTGAAAATGTTGTTTAAGTAAGCCTACAGAAACCAGTACGCTTCCAAGGAAGACGGCCTCCCTACTTTATATACCAGTGGAAATCTGAGTTGCAAAATAGATGAATTGTGAAGTTTTTCAGCCCATGCTTTATAGTGTTTAAAGTGACCAAACACTTCACTCTTCTCCTTCATGAAGTAAACTCTTGTAAACCTTGAGAAATCATGTGTGAAGGTGACCATATATTTCATCCCTCCGGCAGAAGGAACCTTCGCATGACCAAAGACATCCGAATGAATTTGTTGTAAAAGTTTCGTTGACCTATGGTCAGACTCCTTAGGATATGGCAATCTGTGGATTTTGCCTAAATCCCAACCATCGCAAGTTTTGACCGACCCATCTGTGATTGATACACCCTCTATTTTTCCAGCAACGACCATTTTCTCCAAACTATCATAATTTACATGGCCTAATCTTTTATGCCACAACTCATCTGAGGGCAAGACACTGGAGTACAAAACATCATTCTCCTTTGTATTAGCCATATCCATGCGATACATCTTGCTACTATCTCTAGTACCTGTAAGTGCAACCTTGCCATTTTTGCTAACAACTTGTCGACCATTTTTCAAATTAACCTCAAAACCTTTGCTCTCTACTAACGACGTAGAAAACAGATTTTTCTTAAAGTCAGGCACAAATAAGACAATGTGAAGAGTCCTTTCAATGGCTTTCCCATCTACATCAACAAGTAATGACACATCACCCACAGCACGAGTTTGGACACTCATTCCACAAGCATAATAAATATTTTTCTCCGGCGTTGCTGTCTGATTTTTGAAGATGGCCTTGTTCTAGCACATGTGGGCTGACGACCCGTATCCATTATCCATCCGGGGTCCTTCGCGCCCTCCATTGCAGCCTCCATAGCGAATAGATCCATATCGTCCTCTGTAGAAACCGTCAAATTCTCGTCTTGGAGAGACGAAGAAGCCGAAAATAATGCATTTCCACGAGATGTAGTCCCTGTGAAGCCTTTGTAAAACTGACTTTGTTGCCATCCCGACCAGTTTAAACTTGTGTCGTTAGCCTTTTTAAGCTTAGGACAGAATTTGTATCGATGACCTCTCTCACTACAATAAAAGCATGCATTGTTGGATTGTCTTTTTCCACCTTGATTAAATTGTCTGAACTGATTAAACTGATTCCTTTGCAGATGAAATTGTCCTTTTCGCTCAAAGTCTGAATTAAAAGCCTCTACTTGCTCAACATTGAGAATATTAGATGTAGTTTCTTCCTCTAGTAAAATATTGATGGCTAACTGTAAAGTCCAGCTATCTTACTCTTTTTGTTTGAGCATGTCAGATGCTCCATTCATACTACGAGGGAGACCCCTCATGAGCAGTGCCGCCTGTTGAAAAAGGGGAAGCACCCCACTTGCACAAGCATGTGCATCTACAAAGATACGAAATTTGTTAGAATATTCAGCCATTGTACCGCAAGTGTACTTATAGTCCCAAATTTTTCCAGCCAATAAAAGCTCTTCTTGGACATTGGCCTTTTCATAATCACTTTTAAGAGATTTCCTGATATCAATTGTTTATTTCATCTTTATCCAAGACATAGCTAAGTCCTCAGATATACAAAATTTAAGAATAGAACGAGCTTGCTTATTTTTCTTAGACCATGACGGATAAGATTCATCCAGCGAACCATCCAATATATCCAAAAGATTGACATTTTCAAAATGTGTTTCCACCATATCCGCCCAAAAAACAAACTTATCCCCGGAAAAGATAGGGATTCTTGATGATAGGCCCATAACCTGTTGTTATACAACCACCGGTGCAGGTGGAGGAGCAGCAGTAGTAGTAGAAGTAGACATGATACACTCTCAAAAGCTATCAAGAATCCTACCAAACAGTTGTTCTTAAGTTCTCACCAATTCTTATACAATCATCCAAACCTCACAAAACTCTATCAGAATTTAGAGTAGCATAAACACTGACAACTCCCAAAGTTATAGCACAATTGACCCGACAATACTCAAGATATAATACTCAGAAGTTTCCCAAAAACTGTCTGCAGTTTTACTACTTCGAAGTCTGGATCCATAATATGTTCCGAGTCCTAAGTCTTATACTTGTGTTGAACTGGCAACACTAGTGTACTTGAGAGGTAGGTCAAACCACAAAGCTACCACTGATCTGTCAAGCTACCACTGAGCTATCACTAAGCTACCACTGAGTTACCCACTAAGTTACCACTGAGTTCCCCACTAAGTTGACTAGAATCGTATCTATCGTAGTTGCTCTATCCTGTACAGACTCATATTTAAGAATATCAGACGTTGCGTTGTCCGTACGGACCATATCAAATATAATCATGGTTGCCTTGTCCAATCAATGTTGCAGCTTCGTTGCTGCGTTGCTCTGCTACTGCGCTGTTCTGTTGTATAGGTGCTGCTTTGTTGTATAGCAGCTGCTCTGCTGTATAGCAGCTGCGCTGCTGAATAGCAGCTGCGCTGCTCTGTTGTATAGCAGCTGCTCTGTCTGTAAAGCAGCTGCGCTGCTCTGAGGCTGAAAGCTTTCCAAAAAGAGAACAAAAATAAGTAAAACTGTTAGCGATAACAAAAATTGTTACCTAAATTACACAAATTGTTAGCGATAACAAATTGTTACCTAATTACAAAATTGTTAGCGATAATAGGAATTGGTACCTTAAGTACACAAAGAGTTAGTGATAACAAAAATTGTTACCTAACTTACACAAATTGTTAGCGATAACAAGAATTGTTACCTAAATTACAAAAATTGTTAGCGATAACAGGAATTGGTACCTAAAGTACACAAACAGTTAGTGATAACAAGAATTAGTACCTAAATTACTCAAACAGTTAGTGATAACAAAAATTGTTACCTAAATTACACAAACAGTTAGTGATAACAAAAATTGTTACCTAAATTACACAAATTGTTAGCGATAACAAGAATTGTTACCTAAATTACAAAAATTGTTAGCGATAACAGGAATTGGTACCTAAATTACACAAACAGTTAGTGATAACAAAAATTATTACCTAAATTACACAAATTGTTAGCGATAACAAGAATTGTTACCTAAATTACAAAAATAGTTAGCGATAACAAGAATTGGTACCTGAATTATACAAACAGTTGATAACAAAAACTGTGACCTAAATTACAAAAACTATTAGCGATAACAAAAATTGTTACCTAAATTACACAAATTGTTAGCGATAACAATAATTGTAACCTAAATTACAAAACTTGTTAGCGATAACAGAAACTGGTATCTAAAGTACACAAATAGTTAGTGATAACAAAAATTGTTACCTAAGTTAAACAAAACAGTTAAAGATAACAAAAACTGTTACCTAAATTACAAAAACTGTTAGCGATAACAAAAATTGTTACCTAAATTACACAAATTGTTAGCGATAACAAGAATTGTTACCTAAATTACAAAAAATGTTAGTAATAACAGGAATTGGTACCTAAAGTACACAAACAGTTAGTGATAACAAGAATAATTACCTAAATTACACAAACAGTTAGCGATAACAAAAATTGTTACCTAAATTACACAAATTGTTAGCGATAACAAAAATTGTTACCTAAACTACACAAATTGTTAGCGATAACAAGAATTGGTACCTAAAGTACACAAATAGTTAGTGATAACAAGAATTAGTACCTAAATTACACAAACAGTTAGTGATAACAAAAATTGTTACCTAAGTTAACGAAACAGTTAAAGATAACAAAAACTGTTACCTAAATTACAAAAACTGTTAGCAATAACAGAAATTGTTACCTAAATTACACAAATAGTTAGCTTAAAGATAACAAAAACTGTTACCTAAATTACAAAAACTTTAAGCGATAACAAAAATTGTTACCTAAATTACACAAATTGTTAGCGATAACAAGAATTGTTACCTAAATTACACAAATAGTTAGCGATAATAGGAATTGGTACCTAAAGTACACAAACAGTTAGTGATAACAAAAATTGTTACCTAAATTACAAAAACTGTTAGCAATTACAAAAATTGTTACTTAAATTACACAAATAGTTAGCGATAACAAGAATTGTTTCCCAAATTACAAAAATTGTTGGCGATAACAGGAATTGGTACCTAAAGTATGTTGGTTTATAAAAGCTTTAGTCCTTTTATATTATGTGAGAGGAAAATACAAGACTTAGAAACATTTTAAGAGTTGTTTAAAAATGCGTGTCAGAATTAGTGTGATTTGACAATATGAATTATATTAAACTAATGAGATCACATCGGACGGTTCATAAGAAAAGAAATATCCCGAAATGGTGCGCACAACTTAATTATGACATACCGTCCGATGGACAAGATCAGACCGACAAATACTTACCAGAATGTGAAAGTGGACCACAGTGACACGGTGGATCTCGTCACTTATAAAAGTCTGAATGTCGGCGATAACCTTATAGAAACGGGAATTTGTCTTCACGTTCATTTATATTAGTGTGTATAGTTAGTGAAAGTCAGACGTAGACAATTAAGGGTTGTCCTTTTGTATGAAACAAGTAGACGTACTGTTGACTAAATTAACATACATCAAGTACATAGTCAGATTACTTAAGAGTACGGTTAGAAAGTACCGTAGGACTCTTTACAGTTGTTCATAGCCATTTTCAGCCATGAATGTACCCTCGGAAGCACCACAGACTACCCCAAAACAGCCTACTTTGATTCCACTCAGAATTCTACAGAATTATCAAAACAAATCTGAAACTTCACAAATAGATAGTTCCTAGGCCACTCAGTATCCCCACCAAATTTCATATACATATACCAACCAGAATTCCCACATCACTCAGTCAAAGTTGCAGAAAAACAGTTGCCAGAACTTTGATAAATCTGACCAACTTCACAATGAAGCCCGAAGCAAACCAGACACACAATAGGTCTGCAAATCTGCCAAAATTTTAACAATATAAGGAGGAACACACATGCCAAATTTCAGATAATTCTGCCAATAAATCTGAGAGATATCCTCAGTTGAAATTCCCAAAAAGGAGCAGAAAACAGTTTCTGTCCAAAAAGTTCCTAAGTGTAAAAATGACTAATTCCTACAAATATACACTACAGCTTACTACTAACTGTACGGAGGCATACCAGCCGTACGTAACCCGAATACTTTGTGACGTGTCAAAATTAATTGATCTACACTAAGACCTAATACACATAGGACAAAACATTGTTGCAAATATTTACAAACCTTTCAATTTTCATCAAACGAATCTGAACCGTCCATAATAAGTATCATGTGATGGACGCGATTTCGCGTCCCTCACCGAAATGACCAAACAGACGGCGCCGCTACAAACCTTAAGGATTTCGTCAAACGAATCCTAATCGTCCAAAATAAATATAATGTGATGGACGCGATTTCGCGTCCCACTTGTTGAAAAATAACGCCGGCATTTTTCCGCCGTCCGTAGATCTTATTCGGCACCGGCGATGTCGTGCCGCGTGGTTCTAAAGTACACTTGACGAAACGACGTCATTCTCTCCAAATCTAGCCCGTACCGTAAGCACGTCCTTCGCTTGACAAATTACGTTCCGTACGGACAACGCACATTATCAATATCTCAAATATTTCAAATCGGATCGCTTCGCGATCCGCCGTCCATTTTCTAACGCATTCCACGCCACTTAATTACTTTTTCACGTTCCTTTAATTTTCCTCGTACATGTACTCCCCCAATCCGCAAACCATTCGAACCACCACATTACTTTCGAGAATTAAATACGCACGGGAACACGCGCACGCACAAAACGTTGTGTGCGCACGATACTAACTTTTCAAAAACCAACATTTAGAAGTACTGTGATTGGCTAGGTAGGTAGTAGTAGAATTTATTAAGTATAAATTCTACGAGTTAGTATTTTTTATGTATTCCTTGTACAAGGTTTCAAAGGGCACATTTGTGCATTTTAAGGGATATTCTTTGGGATATATCTCTAAGTTTATTTGAGCGTTTTGCTTGAAACTTTGTGAGTTGTCAGCACACGCGATAAACTACATGCTGGTGTAGTTTGGGGCCATTTGGCCATATTGACTGCTTTGTGCAGTGGATCAAAGTTAGTATCTTGAGTGCTTCCTATCTTTGGTTCCGTGATGGCTACTACTTCAGCAACTGCTGGTGCTGCACCGACTATCATATAACAACTGCAGCTGCTGCACCGGCTATTATAGAACAACAGGTTACGGGCCCTCCCTCAAGAATTCCTATCTTTGATGGCAAGGACTATATCTATTGGGCGGATATGGTGGAACTGTACTTTCTTAACTCGAATTTGATGGACGTGGTGGACGGATCTTTGGCGGAATCAGACGCCAACTGGAAAAAGAAAAATTTGCAGTGTCTCCACACTATTAAAATGCTTATTTCAAAGGAGCTCGCTATGGTGCATATTCACATGAAAAAGGCGTCAGAAATATGGAATTCTTTGAAAAAGATGCACACCAAAACTAATGTGCAACACCAGATGATTACGGCTGGAAAAATCTGGGAGTATAAGTATACCGGCGGTACCATGGCTGAGTATTGTTATATTCTGAGAACATTAATAGTAGAAAATGCATGTTCAAGTGGTACGTTTCCTGATGATCTACAAGCTTTGTTATTAATGAGAGGGCTTCCTAGTGAATATAAATGAGCCTCTGACAATCTGAAAAAACTTGCACAAACTGATTGGAATCTAGCAATAGCAATTCTGTATGTCCTAGATGAAGAGTCTAGTCAAGAAGCATTTAAAGGTATTGGACAGGCAAAAGCTTTTAACACGCAGATTTTTAAAAAGGAACAATTTTTGAATAGTCAGAATCAAGTTCCTCGCAAACCTGACATGTGTTATTATTGTAATGCAAAAAGGCATGGATACAGAAGCTGCCTTGATTATATAAAATATTTTGAGACAGGTGTATTTCGACAAGGATGGTTTATCAGAAAACCGAAAATTCGACAACCTGCAAAAACATCGGCTTTTTCTTCAGAGACGAACAAAAACGAGGATGAAGTCGTCACTTTTTCCGAACCATCTGACAAGGAATTGTTTGCGCTGAACAACACAACTGAAGGAGATAGGGACTATGGGTGGATCATGGATACTGGAGCGTCTCAACATATGTGCTGGAACAGAGCATATTTTGATAATCTTCACCCAATATCTCCGAAGAAAATTTATTATGCGGACGGACTGTTTGTCATATCTAGCGCCAAAGGCACGGCAACACTCAAAGTTCTCATTAACGGTAAACAAGTTGAAAGAACACTCAACGATGTTCTCTATGTTCCTGACTTCAAGAAAAACCTCTTCTCCACTTCGCTTGTAGAAAGCAAAGGCTTTGAAGTGCTGCTGAAAAATGGAAAGCAAATAGTCAGTACACAAGGCAGAGTAGCACTTGTAGGAACCCGAGGTCCAAATCTGATGTATAGGCTTGATATTGCCAATATTAATGAAAAAGATGTGTTGTATTCAGCTGTCCTGTCTGACAATGACTTATGGGATAAAAGACTTGGTCATGTCGACTATGAAAGTCTTGACAGAATGGTAAAGAAGGTATAATTACAGGAGTCAGAATCAATAGCAAAGAATAACATTTTTGTGATGGATGTGCTCTCGGAAAGATTCATAAAAATCCTTTTCCTTCCGAAAGCAACCATAAAGCAGCTAGAGTGTTAGAAGTAATTCACTCTGATGTATGGGGTCCGGCTCTGATACCATCACCTGGTGGATTTCGATTCATGGTGACCTTTACAGATGACTTTTCTAGGTTCACAAAAATATATTTTATGAAAGAGAAAAGTGAGGTGCTCTCTCATTTCAAAGAATTTAAGATATGGAGCGAGAAAATTCACGGGGTTCCTATCTTAACGTTGAGATCAGATAATGGTGGAGAGTACTCATCAAGGGATTTCATCAACTATCTTAAAGAAAACGGAATTTCTCGTCATTTAACGGTACCATATTCTCCAGAACAGAATGGTGTGGCTGAGAGAGTTAACAAACAGATAGTGTTAGATCAATGCTGGCGGACAAAAATATAAATGCGAAATTCTGGGCTGAAGCCTTCAATTATGCGACATACATTAAAAATAGAATAGAATCTAGAGCAGTTAAAGGGAAGACGCAGTATGAATTATGGACAGGAACCAAACCAGAAGTTAGTCACTTTAGAGTATTTGGAAGCAATGTTGTCATGTTAGATAATTCTCCACATAAATGGAAAATGGAGCCAAAAGGTGTAGCTGGAATCTTACTAGGCTACGATGACCAATCAAAAGGGTATAGAGTATACGTACATGATAAAAAGAAAATATTTGTTACTAGAACTATTAGAATTAAAGATGAAGAAAAGTCAGTTGATGTCTTTCAAATGACAGAAGAGAAAAAGGCTGAGGAAATTGCCGAATATGTTATTTTGGAACATAAACCGTGGCCGACATCGAGTAGAGATAAAATACCAAACACGGATAGCGACAAGAATGTCTCGTCGCTAGACCAGCGACGAGATGGAGTCGTCGCTGATCCTTCGACAGTAGGAGCTGGAGACGTCAACACGCCACGCGACCAAATTTGCCCGTCTTTGAACCAACGACGAATTGATCCAATTGCCCAACAAGGAATCGGCAAAATTATGCAAATTAGCGACGAAACAACGTCGTCGCTGAACGAGCGACGAGAGCATCTCGTCGTTGACTTACCACGTCAAAACGAAAATGGACAAACAATGTCACAGAAACGTAATGTACGACTTCCGTCAATTTCAGCCTCAGAATTTCCGGGGGGAAGAAGGACAAGTAGTCGACGAAATGCAAGTACAAACCACTATGCATTCAATACAAATTCCGAGGAGCCTCTTACCATTCAGCAAGCTTTCTCTGCACCAGAAAATGAACAGTGGATAGCAGCAGCAAATGACGAAATGAAAT
This sequence comes from Zygnema cylindricum, assembly GCA_037447655.1. Classification (NCBI taxonomy): domain Eukaryota; kingdom Viridiplantae; phylum Streptophyta; class Zygnematophyceae; order Zygnematales; family Zygnemataceae; genus Zygnema; species Zygnema cylindricum. The sequence continues at coordinate 27,805 of JBBHKE010002007.1, forward strand.
CAATTATCGAGGCCCAAACGTGGGAACTCGTGGAACTTCCTCCGGATCGGAAAGCAATTGGGAGTAAGTGGGTCTTTAAAGTAAAAATTAATCCAGATAACACCATCGAAAGATATAAAGCTAGGCTAGTAGCGAAGGGTTACAATCAAAAAGAAGGAATTGACTATGAAGAGACATTTTCACCAGTTGTAAGATTTCCGACTGTCCGCATTCTACTAACACTCGCAGCTATAGAAAACTTGGAAATACATCAGATGGATGTTAAAACTGCCTTCTTACACGGGGAACTAGAAGAAGTAATATATATGAAACAACTAGAAATGTACCAAGAGAAGGGAAAGGAAAATCTAGTGTGCAAACTTCTGAAATCACTCTATGGGCTCAAACAGGCCCCAAGGCAATGGAATCTAAAATTAGATGAGTATCTAACTAGTCTTGGTTTTAATAGGATAAGCTTTGATCACTCAGTTTATGTTATGGAAGGAGAGGATGGAACAATCTTTCTTGCTGTATATGTCGATGACTTATTGATTATTTCAAAAACAATTGAGGGAGTTAACAGAATCAAAACAGCGTTAAATTCTAGATTTGAAATGAAAGATTTAGGTGAGGCAAAATACATTTTGGGTATACAAGTAGAGAGAGATAGAAGTAAAAGAATTATTAGACTCACACAGAAAGAGGCTATAGGGAATATGCTAGAAAAATTTGACAAGAAGGATGTAAAGGGAGCAGCCACTCCTATGGAATTACGACAGAAAATTAGAGGGAGCAGAAATAGACTCAGGAATTATTGTAAGAGAGAGTCTAGAAATAGGGGAGTCAGAATTTATGGAAAAGATTCTCTATCGACAAATCGTTGGGAGTCTAATATATTTTATGAATTGCACACGTCCGGATATTGCTGCAGCAGTAGGGGCTCTGAGCAGGAGTCTTCAAAATCCAAGAAAATCAGATTGGGAGGCAGCAAAGCGAGTTCTAAGATACTTGGCAGGGACTCGAGAGTTCAAGCTCACACTTGGCGGAGAAGAGGTAAAACTTCAAACGTGGAGTGATGCCAACTATGGTGAGATGCCTAGCAGGCGATCAACAACGGGATTTGTTCTACAAGTAGGAAATGGAACGTGCTGCTGGAGCAGCAAGCTTCAGAAGATCACTACTCAGTCAACAATGGAGGCAGAATAAATGGCTGCCTGCTCAGCCATCAAGGAATTGCTATGGGTTAAATCTTTGCTTCAAGAGCTTGGGTTCATGCAAATTGGTGTGCAAAATTTGTGGTGTGACAATCAAGCTGCCATTGTCATTGTATCTAATCCAGCACATCATTTCAAGAGCAAGCATATGGATATCAGACTTCATTTTGTTCGAGAAAAAGTCTTTGCCAAAATTGTGATACTTTGTTATTTACCGGATGAGAAAATGGTGGCTGACATGTTGACAAAGGCCTTATCAGCTCCTAAGTTACAGTTTTGCAGAGATGCTTGTGGATTAAGTGGTTAAGAGAGTCTAAAGCTTTAGGGGAGTGTTGGTTTATAAAAGCTTTAGTCCTCTCTATATTATGTGACAGGAAAATACAAGACTTAGAAACATTTCCAAAGTTGTTTTAAACTGCGTGTCAGAATTAGTGTAATTTGAGAATATGAACTATATTAAACTAATGAGATCACATCGGACGGTTCATAAGAAAAGAAAGATCCCGAAATGGTGCGCACTACTTAATTGTGACAAACCGTCCGATGGACAAGATCAGACCGATAAATACTTACAAGAATTTGAAAGTGGACCATAGTGACACGGTAGATCTCGTCACTTATCAAAGTCTGAATGTCGGCGATAACCTTATGGAAACCGGAATTTGTCTTCACGTTCATTTATATTAGTATGTACAGTTAAGTGAAAGTAAGACGTAAACAATTAAGGATTGTCCTTTTGTATGAAACAAGTACACGTACCGTTGACTAAATTAACGTACATCAGGTACATAGTCAGATTACTTTAGAGTACGGTTAGAAAGTACCGTAGGACTCTTTACAGTATTGTGATTGGCTAGGTAGATAGTAGTAGAATTTATTAGTATAAATTCTACGACTTAAGTTTCAAAGAGCACATATGTGCATTTTAAGAGATATTCTGTGGGTTATATCTCTTTGCTTAATAGTGTGTTTTGCTTGAAACTTTGTGAGTTGTCAGCACACGCTGTAAAATGTAATCTCATATAGTTTGGGGCTATTTGGCCAAATTGACTGTATTATACAGTGGATCAAAGTTGGTGTCTTGAGTGCTTTCTATCTTTGGTACTCTGATGGCTACTACTTCAGCAACAGCTAGAGCTCCACCAGCTGTCATAGAAAAACAAGAGATAGGACTTAGAAAAATTAGGAGATAGGACCCTCTATCCCAGAGAGCTTCTGTACAAAAGGTCAACTTTGACCCTCCATAACTTACTGCTCAAGGGAGCAAATTCAGAGATTCTTTTTGCTATAGACTCAGAGGAGTCTTGCCTTCACAGGGGTGCAGGTGGTCAAAGTTTTTGTCTGCCAAGGAGGCACTTGTTTTCGCTGAAACCCAAAGGGGTCAGAGTTTTTCTAGAGGCTTATTGGAAGCTTTCCACTCTGAGGACTTATGGAGGTCTCAGAGTTTCACATGGTTATTTAGGCTATCCAGAGGTTTACGAGAAATAGATTAGTTAATTTATTGAATGGTAGTCTATATACTAAAAGGATTAGTGATGCAACCAGGATTTGATCCTGGTACCTGCCAGACGTCAGGCAGCCGGTAGACGGTAACCTTATTGGTTAGGTCAAGAAGTAATGATACATGGTATAGGGTTTGATATTTATTTAAACATTACCACGTAGGATATTTCATTTAACGAAGATTGCTTACGGAATGCATAAAGTCAGTTATGTAGAAGTACGGATTACGGTACAATAAAAATCAAGTACCGCGCATTTGTTTCTTTAAACAAAACAAATACCGCAGAAGTATTTATGACGATTCTAATTGAAATCTGTATTCAATCAGACAGCCGGTAAGAAATCCGAGATCGCGGAAGAGAATCTCGGTGGTTTTTGGTCATCGCCACATCGGATGACACGTGGCAAAATTGTGTTGGATCGCGGCATCTCCGAGAATTACGCGACCAAATCCGGATATGACATGTATCGAATTTAAAGCCATGTCGTACAATATCCGTATAGAAAGTACTCCGACAGCTGTACTTTTGTGTACGGAAGTGTAATATGATATGCTACGTACGTTAGTAGGTAGGGTCTTTGAGAGAGAAAGGACTTAGAAAAACTGGTAGATAGGACCCTCTCTCCCAGAGAGCTTCTCTACAAAAGGTCAACTTTGACCCTCCATAACTTACTTCTAAGGGGAGCAAATTCAAAGATTCTTTTTGCTATCGACTCAAGGGAGTCTTGCCTTCACAGGGGTGAAGGTGGACAGAGTTTTTGTCTGCCACGGAGGCAGTTTTTCTTACTAAAACACAAAGGGGTCAGGGTTATCCTAGAGACTTCTTGGAAGTTGTCTATTCTGAGGACTTAAGGAGGTCTCAGAGTTTCATATCCCCCCATAGAATTTGTAGATCCAAAGAAGCTTATCTAGTTAGTGCCGACTCTAAGCTGATACAAACCCAATTAATTGGCCCATTGAGAATCAAAACACGAATACAACTTCACCCATGCGAAATAAGACTTTCTGTGTACTTAGCTCCATCACAAAATGCAAAACTAGAATATGAGTTTTGGACACATTCACCCACTTTGACTTCCATAGAAATCCAACCACCTTGGCAAGTAGAGACTCTGACCAACAACTCTTGTGTGTAGCCTAGACTCCTTGAGTCCGTAGCAAAAAGAATCTTTGAATTCGCTCCCCTGAGCAGTAAGTTATGAGTGGTTAAAGATGACCTTTTGTACAGGAGCTCTTTTGGAGAGAGGTGGCTACCTACTAAATTTTGTAAGTCCTATCTCCCTCTAAAACTCTATCTATTGACGTACGGCACCAATCGAAATACTGTGTTGTACACAAAACTACAAGTGACGGTGTACTTTTTGTATGGCCATCGTACGACATGGCCAAAAAGTTGACACACACCATATCCGAATTTGTTCTTGTAATCTGCGAAGTTGCTACAATCCAATGTGATTTTGCCATGTGTCATTTGATGTGGCGATGACCAAAAACCACCAAAACGTCTGTTCCGTGATCTCGGTATCTCACGGTGGTTCGATCAAGATCGGTTTTTAATTCTAGCCGTCAAAAATCAATGCGCGGCATTTGTTTCGCTATTGAAGCAAATGCGCGGTATTCATTTAGTGAAGTACTGTATGCCGTGCGTACATTTAACTGTGTCTATGTTACATGTATGTTCGCGATGTTAAACGAATCTATGTAATTGTACGTCTTGTTTGACCTTAGTCTATCAGAAAAGACCTACGGCTACAAGTAATTCGACGGACGGTAGGTACCAGGATCAAATCTTGGGTCCATCAAATCCCTTTTGGTAAACCTACCTAGATTTTACTACCTGTCTCTCTAGGTAGCTTAGGCAGCCATGACTCTAATTCCCTCTCTAGCCTTCAGTGACTACGACAAGTGTGGGGGCTAGAGAGTGGAGTTAGAGGCGGACTGCCTCCGCTTCTTTTCTATTTCACCCTAGAAAAATATCCTAAGAAAAACATTATTATCTACAGAATATAGACCTAGAAAATACACATATTTGAACACTCCCATTATTTTCTAGTCCACTTTTGATAAATCTAAAAAGAGATTTTATCCACCTTATCTCTTTGTCATCCACACAAATTCCAATCCCCCTCTTGCAGTGCCAATAGCCAGTCCCGTCCCTCGTCTGCAACACATACCCAGATGATAACCCTTTTACAAGCACATCTTCATAAGCGACATTACACCAAATAGTGATGTCAAATCCACCCTCCCCCAAATTTTCCCAAAAACCACTAGTCCTTATTAAAGTTTTCATAGCTCCTACATCTTCTCCTCTTAAATGATAATCAATGATAACTACCCATTTTTCTGTTTTTTCCCCATTTCCCCCTTTCAAATCCATATAAGTCTTTTCACTATCACTTTTCATTATTATTCCCAAAAAATCTTTCTTCTCCTCTAAACCTCTCATTAAAAGTTCCTTTTCTCCTCTATCCTTTGGAGCACCCTCTTGATTTACTTCTCGCCTTTCCATGGAATCTGTTGAAGTCTCCTTTTTTGACCAGTTTTCTGTCACCAAAATATCTATGAAAGTATCATCAATATTCTGATTTTTCCCATTTTCATATTTTAATTCTAGATCTGACTTTCTCATTTCTTAGTCATTTAGCCTACACTCCTTGACCTCTTCATCATACTTAGCTCCCTCAAGTACCTCCTTTCTCTTTACTTCCTTTATACCTCCAAAAGCACAGTGTTACTTTCGTGGAATTTTTGTGTGCTTTTCTCTCTTCCTCATACTAACAATGCGAAGAAGCTCCAAAATATCTTCGTCCTGTTCTCCTCTTCCCATTATTCCTCCTCATCCACATTTCAACTTCTAATTTCTTCCAAACAAGGACATTCCTCCATATAGTGACCCGATTCCCTAAAAAAGAAGCAAACCCCTCCTTTCAAAGCTCCCCTCTCTTTTCCTCTCCCTCTCTTTCCATCAAAGTTTCGATAAGGTTTATCTTTGTCTTTCTTCGTCTCATCACGATTCCGCGAGTCATCATCATTCTTCTCTTCACGACTTTGCCACTCACCACCAGATGTTAGTGTATTCACCCTGTCATTTCCACTACGAAGCTCTAAATTGTTTTCCCTCACAAGAATCATCCCCATGGTAATGCTCCAAGTCCATGAGGAGCCATCCTTTTCATGCATATAGTTAATGATGTTTTTGTACTCATCTGGGAGTTTCGTAATTTGTATGTTAATCTTTCTCTCCTCGGATTCTACATATCTTGCACCAATAAGCTCAACATATAACGCAACAATATCATTCCAAAACTCTATCATGCTACCGCCTTTATAAACATAGGCCTCTATTTCTGTTTTACTAATTCCTGCCTCTGTATAGTTTCACATTTATAAGTCTTAAATAGTGCTTCCGAAATTTATGAATATTCGGTTGAGGCTATAAGAGTGATAGCTATAGACTTAGACACGTAGCTAAGTATGAGATGTTTTGCTACAGTGTTTTTATACTACCAAATTTTACTATCATTTTCTTCAGTTTTTGGTTTAGTTATACCCCCTATAGGTGGAACCGTAGCCGAGAGCCTAGCTCACCTCACCATAGGTGTTCCTCTACCCTTCTCCCCTATTCTCTTTTCCATGGCAATTATTTTCCCTTCACCTTCTGTACCATTTGAACTCTAGTTGGTTTTCTGGGAAGCCCCAGATGAATCTCCATAGTGAGCTCCACTGAAAACCGGTGGCGGATACCACACTTATTCGAAGCAATTCCCTATAAGTGCTTTTCCAAAAACAATCCCTCCATCATAAATCCCTTATAAGTGAAGTTTGTTCCATCAAACATAGGCACCCTAGATGGTGGGCCCATAACCTGATACTCTATGAGGTCTAGTCCCCCAGAGATTTCCCAGATCTAAAGAAGCTTATCTAGTTAATGCTGACTCTAAGTTGATACAAACCCAAATGATTGACCCCTTGACAATCAAAACCCGAATACAACTTCATTCATGTGAAATAAGACTTTTTGTGTACTTAGTTACATCAAATAATGCAAAGCTGTAATATGATTTTTGGACACATTCACCCACTTTGACTTCCCCATAGAAATACAACCACCCTGGCAAGCAAAGACGCTGACAAACAACACACTTGTGTAGCCTCGACTCCTTTAGCCCGTAGCAAAAATAATCTATGAATTTGCTCCCCTGAGCAGTAAGTTATGAGTGGTCAAAGATGACCTTTTGTACAGGAGCTCTTTCTGAGAGAGGTGGCTACCTACTAAATTTTCTAAGTCCTATCTCTCTCTAAAACTCTATTTACTGACGTACAACACAAATCAAAATACTGTGTTGTACAGAAAAGTACACGTGCGGTGTACTTTTTGTTTGGCCATCGTACGACATGGCCAAAAAGTCGACACTCGCCATATCCAGATTTGTTCCCGTAAACTCCGGATTTGCCGCAATCCAATGTGATTGTGCCAGGTGTCAATTAACCTGGCGATGACCAAAAACCGCCAAAAGTGCCATTCTGCGATCTCGGCATCTATCGCAGCTGTTCGATCAAGATCGATTTTTAAATCCAGCCGTCGAAAATCAATACGCGGTATTTGTTTCGCGTTGAAAAAAATGCGCGGTATTCATTTAGTGAAGAACCGTACGCCATACGTACATTTAAACTTTGTCTATGTTACATGTCTATTCGCGCCATTAAATTAATTTATGTAGTTTTACGTCTTTAAATAGTTATCAAATCCTATATGTTTCACTGTTGATCTTGCAATTCTGTGTCCTCTATTGGACCACAAAATACCGGAAGCCTCTAGATAGTATTTAGCTAACCCACTTCAAGCCAAAACCACTGCTGTCCAGGAAGGCAAAATAACAATTTGACTGCACCCCTGTTTAGCCTAGACTCCTTTTAAGTCCGTAGCGAAAAGAATCACGGAAAATGGCCAACCAACCGATAAGTTATAAGGTAGTAAAAATGTCGATTTGTACAAAATCTCAAAGGGAGAGGTGACTACCTACGAAAATTTTCTAAGTGTGGATTCCCTCTATTAACTTCTATCTACTGAAGTACGAACCAATCAGAATACTGTACCATACCAAAAAGTACTACTGCCGGTGTACCTTTTGTACGGCATATGTACGACAAGGATAAAATGCTGACGCGTGTCCGTTTTTTACTCGTCCGTACGTTCCTCGAAATTTCCATGACCAAATGTCATCTCTCCACATGGCTCCAGGTCATGCCACGTCACAAAACGCAAAAGTGACCATTCCGGAATCTCTGCGAAGACGTATGCCGTGAGATAAGAACCGACATTAAATGTCGTCAGTTGAAACAAATTTCAGATTCATTTGTTTCGTGCGGGATCCAGACCGCATTGAATTTAACCTGTTCTATGATGTAACATTTACATTTCCGTTAATCGGATTATGGGATATAACATACTTTAAATACAAATCACACCCTATGTACTCTAGAGAACATCTACGACAGATTGGTTAGAGCGGACAGCTACGCCAAGCTCTACCGGTCGGGGGTTCGAGTCTTGTAAGACACAACCTTTTTGTAGAGAGTGACTTAAGGTCACTCTCTAACCCTGTCTATGAAGCGGAGGCAGCCATGGCTCCATCACTCTCTGGGGTAAGAGAGAAGAGATGAAGACAAGCTGCCTACATGTTTCTTTTTCCGCTAATATATTAAGACCTAGAAAATAACAAAAAGCTATTTATTTCAACACTCCCTTTATTTTATAGTCTAATTTTAATTTTTCTTTCAACCCACATTTTTCCCGACAATATTTTGATTTAAGAGAGGGCACAGGTTTGGTCATCATGTCAGCAACCATTTCTTCATCAGGTCTATACACAAGATTTAAAATTTGATTCTCAACTTTTTCTCTCATGAAGCTTTATTTTATGTCTATATGTTTTGCTTTGAAATGGTGTTTTGGATTGGCTGCAATTGCAATTGCTGCTTGATTATCACAAAAAACTTCATGCACTCCCTCCTTCATATATCCCAGTTCTTGCAACAATGATTTCACCCACATTAGTTCTTTTACAACAGAACAAATCGCCATATACTCAGCCTCCATAGTATATTGAGCAACCACCTTTTGTTGCTTACTACTCCAACAGCAGGCACCGTTTCCCACATAAAATACATGTCAAGAAGTGCATCTTCTCATAGGTGCATCCCCATAACTGGCATCACTCCAAGTGGTGATATCACAATGCTCCCCTCCCAAATGCAACCATAATTCTCTGGTTCCAGCCTGATATTTCATGACTCTCATGGCTGCCTCCCAATCTCTCTTTCTAAGATTGTTAAGACTCCTACTGAGGACTCCTACTTCTGCCGCTATGTCTAGCAATGTACAGTTCAAAAAGTAGATTAAACTTCCTACGACCTATCTGTAAGGAATAAACTTCATAAACTCTCTCTCCTCTGGACTCATCTGATCATCTAAGATTATCACTCCTCCTTTTACACTCCCATCACTTACTGTCTTCAAGTCCATTGGAGTGGTACAACTATTAGCTTTCTCCATTTGAAATTTCTCAAGCATATTTCCAATTGCTTCTTTCTGAGTGAATCACATGATCTTCTTCCCCCTATCTCTTTCCATTAAAATTCCCAAAATATATCTTGCCTCCCCTAAATCTTTCATGTCAAATTAGCTTCTAAGACTTTCTTCAACTTATTGAACTTTTCCAAAGACTTACTTAACACCAGCAGATCATCCACATAAAATGCAATAAAGATCACACCATCCTCATCTTCAAACATATAGATAAAATGGTCAAAACTGATCCTGATATATATTAGACCAGTAAGAAACTCATCTAGTTTCTTATTCCACCGTCGGGGAGCCTGCTTAAGTCCATATAAGGACTTTATGAGCCTGCAGATTTTGCTCTCTTCTCCTTCCTCCACGACCCCCTCGGGTTGCCTCATGAAAATTTCTTCCTCTTACTCACCATTAAGAAAAGCAATCTTAATGTCCATCTGGTGTATTTCCATGTTTTCTGCTGCTGCCAGACTGAGGAGAATCCTTACTGATGGGAACCGAACAATTGGAGTAAAGGTCTCCTCATAGTCAATCCCCTCCTTTTGGGTGAACCCCTTTGCTACCAATCGAGCCTTATATCTCTCAATGGTATTATCTGGGTTCAGTTTTAGTTTAAATTCCCATTTACACCCAATAGGTTTTCTGTCTAGAGGACAATCCGCTAGCTCCCAAGTATTTGCTTCTATGATGGAGGCCACCTCATCATTTATGGCTCTAATCCATCTTTCTTTCTCTGGACTATTCACTTCCTCCGATTAAGACTGGGGCTCATCTGGGTGAGATAGCTTAGTTACCTTATGAGCTGCTTGTTTTTCATGTATCCTTTTGCTGCTCCTTCTCCATCCCTCAAGATCAGAAGCTAGAATGGATGAAAGACTTGGATTTCTCCTCACTGTCTCATCGGCCCCCTTGTCCACGGAAGCCGGTTTTGGTCCCACTTCTTATATCTTCTCGAGGTCCATTGGAGTATGTTAGGTTTTCAGTGTCTTCTGTATCTCGGTTCTCCCCTGAATCTGCAATCACGGTTTCACTAATGTCCCTTTCGAGAACGACGGAGTTCACCTCATTTTCGGACTCGAAAATGATTTTTATCTTCTTTGTATATTTGAAGGGTTCAAATGACTTTCCTTCATCCATGACAACTAGGTGTTTGACCAGAATGATATCCTCCTTTGCTAAGTCATAAACTCTATACCCTTTAACATCCTTAACATATCTCACAAAGTATCCAGGTTTTCCCTTAGCATCTAGTTTCCAGTTTTCCTTATCCGTGTCAAGACTGTAAACTTGGCTACCAAACACTTTATGGTGTGAGATATCTAGTTTCCTTCCAACCCATCTCTCATAAGGTGTCGCTCCCTTTCAAGTTAAGGTAAGGACTTTATTCTTAATGTAGTTGGTACAGTTCTTTGCTTCGGCCCAAAATCTCTTTCCTATTTTCTTGTCGGCCAACACACTGCATGCACTATCTCATAGTGTTCGATTCAACCTCTCAGCTACCCCTTTTTGTTCCGAGTTATATGGTACAATTTTCTGGTGTTGCACTATCTCATCTCTCAGATATTCCTCAAACTGGTTAGAGGTATATCCCCCCCCATTATCACTCCTTATCCTCTTAATGGGGGTTTCATGCAACTTCTCACTCCAGACTTTATATTTTTTAAAGTAAGTTGATGCTTCAGACTTTGTTTTCAGAAAGTAGACTCTAGAGTATCTAGACCAGTCATCGGTTATTGTCATAATAAACCTCTTTCCTCCAACCGAAGGTACTTTTGCCGGTCCCCAAATATCTGTGTGGACCAAGTCTAACACATTCTCACCTCGTTGGATGGGAAGCTGTGGTTACCTGGAACACTACGGGTTCCTTCTGAACCTTTGGCTTTTCATTTCCTCAACCTATCAAAATGCATGCCCCAATCGCTATGCAAATGTCAACTTAGAATACCAACATAGCATTATTCTTTTCATTTTCAAAGTTGCCAAACATTCAGCTGCTACCGCACCGCCGTGAAGTAAACTTCAACCCCATACTAAGCTATAAAGACTCCTTTTTCAACACACATATCCCCATCATCTTCCTCCTCCGGGACCCGCAGAAACGCACTAAATCGGGTGGAGTTCAAGGTGGGACCTTTCTAATTGTCACTAACGATACGAGAATCGCTGCACAAAACTCCATCATCATGGCTTCCTAATAGATGAACCCAAATCATTAATGGGCACCCTAGAGGGTTAGCCGTAACTCCTTGCCATCCTCCATCGACCACAAAATACACGGGCCTTAAGTTGGTAACTTCAAGCCACAACCACTTTGTCGGGAGGCAAATGGGTTTGGACGATTGTGGGATAGGGTGGGGAAGATCACTGACCCGGCCCGGCCGTGGTTATAGTTAAATGCGGTTGTAAAATCCAAGGAGTTACCTACCAAAATTTTCTAAGTCCTGATTCCCTTTAATAACTTCTATCTACTGAAGTACGGACCAATCAGATTACTGTACCGTACCAAAAAGTACTACTGCCGGTGTACCTTTTGTACGACATATGTAGGACAAGGCAATTAAGTGGACGCGTGTCCGTTTATACTCTTCCGTACGTTCCTCGAAATTCCCATGACCGAATGCCATCTCTCCACGTCGCTCCAGGTCATGCCACGTCACAAAACGCCAAAATTACCATTCCGGAATCTCGGCAAAGATGTATGATGTTGGATAAGAACCGACATTAAATGTTGTCCGTCGAAAGAAATGTCAGATTCATTTGTTTCGTGCGGGATCTAGTCCGCACTTAATTTAACCTGTTCTATGATGTTCATTTACATTTTCGTTAATCGGATTATGGGACGTAACATGCTTTATACATGAGTCACACCCTATATACTCTAGCGAACATCTACGACAGACTGGTTAGAGCGGATGGCTACGCCACGCTCTACCGGTCGGAGGTTCGAGTCTTGATGGACTCAACCTTTTTGTAGAGTGACTTAAGGTCACTCTCTAACCACGTCTATGTTTGGGACCATGGCTCCATCACTCTCTCTCTCTTTGGTGACTACAACAAGTATGGGGGTAAGAGAGAAGAGATGAAGACAAGTTGCCTACATGTTCATTTTCCGCTAATATATTAAGACCTAGAAAATAATAAAAAACTATTTATTTCAATAGATCTTAGTCTATAGGAAAATGCCTACGGCTACAGGTAATTTGACTAACGGTAGTTACCAAAATCAAATCGTGGGTTCTTCAAATCCCTTATGGTAAATCTACCTAGATTCTGTTACCTGTCTCTCTAGGTAGCTTAGGCAGCCATGACTCTAGCTCCCTCTCTAGCCTATAGTGACTACGACAAGTGTGGGGGTTAGCGAGAGGAGTATGAGACAGAATGCCTCAGCTTCTTTACTATTTCACCCTAAAAAAATATCCTAATGAAAACATTATTATCTACACAATATAGACCTAGAAAATACACATATTTCAGTAAATTGTGGCAACATCATTCGAGTTTACGAAATATCCGGAGCGGAAGACAACAATTCCGAATGTGACAAATGTCGCATTATGGCGATGTCGTAGATGGACCGTACAGAAAGTACTCCGGCACCTGTACTTTCTTCTACGGCAATGCTTCTGATTTTTGCGTACCTCAATACTAGGGGGCTAAGAGAGGGGTTTTATGAGTTATAATATTTCTGGTAGGTAGCCGCCTCTCCCATAGAGCATCTTGTATAAAAGGCAAACTTTGGCCAGCCATAACTATTAACTCGGTTGACCATTTTCAGTGATTCTTTTTGATGCGGACTCAAGGGAGTCTAGGCTACATAGAAGTTAAGTCCGTCAGAGTTTTTGCTTGCCAGGGTGGTTGCATTTATTAGGGAAGGTCAAAGTGGGTAAATGTGTCCAAATTCTCATATTCTAACTTTGCATTTTGTGGGGAACTAAGCACATAAAAAGTCTTCTTTTACAAGGGTAAATATGTATTGGGGTTTTGACTATCACAGTGTCAGTTATTTGGGTTTAAATCAACTTGAAGTTGGCACTATCTAGATAAGCTTTTTGTGAGATGCCTACTCTGTGGACCAATGGAGGTCTTAGAGTTTCAGGTTATGGGCCCACCATCGAGGGTGCCTATGTTTGATGGAACAGACTTCACTTATAGGGAGTTTACGATGGAGGGATTGTTTTTCGAAAAGGACTTATTGGGAATTGTTTGGGGACAAGTGAGGTGTCAGCCACCGGGCTTTGGTGGAACTCACTACGGAGATTCATTTGGGGCCTCCATGAAACCCAACCAGATTTCAGATGCAACAAAAAAATGAAGGGAAAATCATTGCCATGGAAAGGGGAAAAGGGAAGAAATGAAAAGGAACACCTATGGTGAGGGGAGCTACGCTCTCGACTACGGTCCCACTTGTAGGGGATATAACTAAAATTGAAGAAACTGTCAATAAAATTTGGGAGTATAAGAAAACTATAGCAAAACATCACATACTTAGAAATGTGTGTAAGTCCATAGCTGTCACTCTTTTAAATCTAACCAAGTCTTCAGAAATCTAGGAAACACTAAGATAGATTTATAAGAGTGAGACAATAAAGAGGCAGCAGCAAGTAAAACAAGAAATAGAGGCCTATAATTATAAAGGTGGTAGCATGATAGAGTGTTGCAATTATATTGTTGCGTTTTTTGTTCAGCTTTCCAGTGCGGGATATGTAGAATCTGAGGAGAGAAATATTAACACACTAATCATAAAACTCCCAGATGAGTACGAAAACATCATTAATCGTATCCAGGAATTGGATGTCTCCTCATAGACTAAGAGAATTACCATATGGATAATTATTGTGAGGGAAAGCACTTTGGAGCTTTGTAGGGGAAGTGACAAGGTGAATGCACTAAGAGCTGGTGGTGACTGGCGGAAGCTTGACGAGAGGAACGGCGGTGACGAGCGGAAGCGTGATGAGAGGAATGACGATGACAAGCGGAAGCGTGAGGAAGAATGACAAAGATAAACCTTATCGGAACTTCGGTGGAAAGAGAGGGAGAGGAAAAGAAAGGGGAGCTTTGAAAAAAAGGGTTTACTTCTTTTGTAGGGAACCGGGTCACTATATGGAGGAGTGCAATTGGTTGGAAAAAATTAGAAGTTGGAATGTGAATGAGGAGGAAGAAGGGGAAGAGGAGAAAGAGGATGAAGAAATTTTGGAGCTTCTTCACATCGGTGGTATGGGGAAGAGAGAAAAGCACCCAAAAAATCCACGAAAGGAACAGTGTGCTTTTGGAGGCATAAGAGAAGCAAAGGGAAAGGAGGTACTTGAGGGAGTTAGACATGATGAGTTTGTTAAGGAGTGTAGAAAATATGACTTAGAAATGAGAAATTCAGATCTATAATCTATATTTGAAAAAGGGGAAAAATAAAAATAATGACGATAATTTTATACATATTTTGGAAACAAAAAACTTGTCGGAAAAGGAAACTTCAACGGATTCCGAGGAAAAGGGAGAAGTAAACCTAGAGGGGGTTTTAAAGGATAGCGGATAAGAGGAATATTTAATGAGAGGCTTAGGGGAGGAGAAATAATTATTGGGAATAAAATTAGAAAGTGATAGTGGCAAGAATTCCATAGGAGAGAGTGATGAAAGTTCAGAAAATGGGGTGAGTATCATGGATAAAAATATGAGTACGGAAGACGTAAATCTTATGAGGAACGTAGTGGGGACACTTTTTTTTTGGGAAAATTTGGGGTGTAATTGCTTTGACGTGACTAACGGGTGTGATGCCATTTGAAGGTGTGCTTGTTAAAGGGATAACATCTGGGTGTGTGTTGCAGATTGGAGATGGGGCTGGCTATTTGAATTGCAAGAGGGAAATTGGATTTAGTGTGGACGGAAAAGAGATGAGGTGGATAAAATCTTTGATCGGGTTTATGAAAAGTGGGATGCTAAATACAATGTGTGATGCAATTATTATTTCGTTTCATCTAATGCAATGTTTTGAATTCAAGAGTATTTTCTTAAAATTTTATGAAAGGGAAAAGAAAAGAAAAAAATGGGGGGGAGGAGGGGGTGTTTGTTTATTTGTTTGTGGGATTTGTAAGGAAAATAGACTAGAAAATAAATGGAGTGTTAATTTTGGAGTATTTTCTAGGTCTTTATTAAGATAGAAAAAAGGTAGAGGCAGTCTGCCTCTGGCTCCTTTCTCCAAGCCCCCACACATGTTGTAGTCACTGAAGGCTGGATATTGAGCTAGAGTCATGGCTGCCTGAGCTCTCCAAAGAGACAAGAGTAGATAATGATATGTTTACCGAAATGGTATTTGACGGACCCAGGATTTGATCTTGGTATTATCTTTCCATCAAACGAACCTTAGCCGATAGTTGTGTCCGTTAACCCTAAGACCAATGCTACGATGTATGGGGTTTGATAAATATTTATGTAGTTACTTGTAGGGTTTTCCATTTAAATGGATTACGGTATATAGGGCATAAAAACAGCTGTACTTTAAGTACCGAACGAAACAAATACTACAAACATTTGTTCGACGGTCCGTATTAAAATCCGATTCAATCGGACGATCGTGGTTAGCGTTGCCTTCGCGGAGTGAACAATTTGGCGGTTTGCGGACGCTGCCACTCTTGTTGACACGTGGCAACATCATACGGGTTTGCGAAATCTTCGGAGCGCAAGACAACAAATCCGGATGCGATAAATGTTGCATTATGGCGATGTGGTACATGGACCGTACAGAAGTACTCCGACACTTGTACTTTCTTGTACGGTACAGTCTTTTGATTTGTCCGTACCTCAATACTAGGGGGCTTAGAGAGGGGTTTTATGACTTAGAATATTTTTGGTAGGTAGCCGCCTCTCCCATAGAGCATCTTGTATAAAAGGCAAACTTTGGCCAGCCATAACTATATGCTCCGTTGACCATTTTGAGTAATTATTTTTGTTCCACACTTAGGGGAGTCCATGCTACACAAAAGTGTAGTCAGTTAGATTTTTTTCCCACCAGGGTGGCTGAATTTATTAGGGAAAGTCAAAGTAGGCGAATGTGTCCAAATTCTCATATTCTAACTTTGCATAGTGGGGGAACTAAACACACAAAAATTCATCTTTCACAGGGGTGAATCTGTATTGGGGTTTTGACTGTCAAGGTGTCAGTTCGGTTTAAATCAACTTGAAGTCGCCACTATCTAGAAAAACTTATTTCGGTTTAAAACAACTTGAAGTCGCCACTATCTAGAAAAGCTTCTTGTGAGCTGCCACTCTGATGACCAATGGAGGTCTCAAAGTTTTTGGGTTCCCTTGTTGCTTTGCTTTCCTCCTTCGAATTTCGATCTTGGTATTGAAGACATCATGGCGTTTCTTTTAGGAAACTCTAGGTTGTTCAAGGTGAGACAGTTTTGTTAGCTTACTCTTTGTCTCTCTTTGGTTCGCTTCCTACTTTGCTTTCCTCCTTCTAATTCCAATCTTGGTATTGAAGGCATCCTCATGTTCCTTTTAGGTAGCTCTTTGTCTCCCATCATTTCAAACTCCACTTAATCTTCAAATTCTCCCCTCTTGTGGGTCTCAGTTTCGGTCTTAAGTGGAGTTTCAAGTTCATTTCCATCTTTCTTTCATCTGTATTACTTGCAAATTCGAGTTTCAAGTACATTTCCATCTTTCCTTCCTCTATATTACTTACAAATTCTTCTACTTTGTTTTTTTCTTTCTCACTCATATCAGTTTCAGAGTAAGAATCCATATTAGACATTTTTTTCTGACTTTAACTTCATTGACATATTTAAATGGACTTATTGACTTCTCTTCATTGATCACCAGAATGTGTTTGAATATAATTATAACTTTATTTTTTAAGTCAAACACTCTATATCTCTTTGTATCTTCATCATATCCTACGAGATATCCAGGTTTTCCTCTTCTTTCTATTTTCCATTTTGTTCTGTCTATATCTAGGTTGAAAACCGGACTTCCAAATGCTCTTACACTAGATACATTTGGTTTTGTGCCAGTCCATCATTCATATGGTGTTTTTTCCTTATTTGTTGAAGTCTGAATTAAGTTTTTGATGAAGTTTGAGTAATTTTTAGCTTCTGCCCAAAACTGCATACTTATTTTTTTATCACTCAACATACTCCGTGTCATATCACTAAGGGTTTTATTTTACCTTTCACTTATCCCATTTTGTTCTAGATTATAGGGGACACTTTTGTGGTGGTGAATCCTTTATTTCTTTAAAAACAATTTAAACACATTTGAGGTGTCCTCCCCTCTATTGTTATTCCTTATTTCTTAATTCACGTTTCATGGAGTTTTTCACTGCATGCTTTCTATTCTTTAAAGCAATCTAAGACTTCAGATTTAGTTTTTTGAAACTATACATTAGTATATTTAGACCAATCATCAGTGATGGTTAACATATACCTTTGTCCACCATGTGAAGGATATCTAGGTGGTCCCCGTACATGTGTGTGTACCATCTCTCTTATAAAAGTAGTAGCCTTTAGAAAATAAAGGTTGTGGATTTTTCCTTGTGCACATCCATTACAATCATCTAGTGTTTCAAAATTCCCAAATTGAATCCCATTCAATTATCCCTTTCTCTCTATTTCTCTTAGTCTATCTAGATGCAAATGTCTGAGTCTTTTATGCCAAATAATGATGTCGCTTAGATAGGAATAGAGAACATTTTTCTTTCCAACATAAAGTACAATTGTGAATATCCCTTGACTGCTCTTTTCAGTTATGAAATAAATCTCATTGTAAAAGCTAGTTGTAAAATATATTTTCCTAGTTTTTGTAACAAAATCTTTATCATCTAAGACATATGTAGATATCATATTTTTGTTAAGCTGAGATATGTAGAGAACATTTGAAAGAGTGACAATTGATGCTTTTTCTTTTACTAGTACCTCTAGATCCACGGATCGTACTAGACTTATGGTCACAACTCTACCATCTCCATATTCTATTTCAACCATTGGAATCTTTCTCATTTTTGTGAACCACTTCCTATCTTTGCAAAAATGCATAGTGGCTCCAAAATCGATGATCCACCCATCCTTTGGTGTTTCCCTCATACCTTTAAATGCACAATTATGTATTCGTGGAATTCCGTGGTGTCTCTTGTTGTTTTTAGAAAGCTTTAGTCCTCTTTATGCCTCAGCTGTGAGAGAGAGCTGTTCAATACTTAAGCTATTTTTGGTTGAGTTCGGTTCAGTACTTACCGAAATTAGTGTGATAGTGAAGTTGGGAGTTCACGGTTCATTCACACTTGGGACACGTGTCGTCACTTGGGAGAATGCGTGAGTATGTCCTCCGTGGACGTACGGAAATTCGGCAGGACCACTGGACTTCGTGAAGTCAATTCTACGGTGCCAAATCCTCTAATCGGACCGCTGACAGCCCCCGTCAACAAATAATGACGAGGCGTGACTAGATCATTATCACTTTACGTTGTCTGAACTTCGGTGTATATATTTGTGATAGAATGTTAGATGTACGGCTGGAATGCCTCCGTACAGCTTAGTGTATTTTCGGTGTATAAAAGTAGGACTTAGTGAATTTGATTTTTAGGAACAAATGATATGAAAACTGTACACTCGGTTTTATGTAATTTCATTTCTACATATCTCACATATTTGTGAGCGGAATTGATTGAAATTTTTTGTGAGTGTTTTTCTTTATGTTATCTACAGTGTGGCAAATTTTCAGGACGTTTAGAGCCTTTTTATGAAAGTTATAGTCTGTCAAAGTTGCTGTTTAGTCATCGATATTTGTGGAAGCTTCCTCTCTTGATTTGTTCTACGATGACTACTGCTGCATCTTCTTCATCTTCAGTGCCAGCAATTGTCTCAGAACAACATATCTCCTTTGTTTCCAATTTTTCATTGAGAAAAAGTTCCTCCAATTCCTCCTCGGATTTTTCTCCTTCTACCACTATTTTTCGTGTATATGTGTGAAAAAACCTTTCTTCTTGAATTATGTGGACTCCATAGTCCTACATAATTAACATCTTAAAGAAAGCCTTAAGGATAACGCAGACCCAA
The DNA here is from genome assembly GCA_037447655.1 of Zygnema cylindricum. NCBI lineage: Eukaryota > Viridiplantae > Streptophyta > Zygnematophyceae > Zygnematales > Zygnemataceae > Zygnema > Zygnema cylindricum. The sequence continues at coordinate 47,122 of JBBHKE010002007.1, forward strand.
TATGGTTCATCAAGGAATATCTGCCACCTAGGTAGGCAAAAACTTTGACCACCCTCACCTTTGTGAGGACAAGACTCCCCTGAGTTGAACGCAAATGAATCTCCAAATTTTCTCCCTTAATGAATTAGTTATGGTTGTTTAAAAAAAACGGATTTATACACATAGCCTTTGCAAAAAACTCTAAGTCTAAACTACCTACACCAAGAGTCTGCTCACTAAACCCTTAACCAATTGGAAGACTATAAATTATTGCGAAATATGTACAAAGTTTACTAGCTGTCATATAAACTGTACGGCAGTTGTACGACATCCCTAAAAATGGTGTAAAATCCATATCCGACACCATGGATTTGTCTTGTCCTCTTTGGCCAACCTTCGGCAACCTGCCATGTGTCATTTTGTTGTTATTTTGGCGCAAGCCGCCAAAAAGGCCATTCCGGCCCGTCGGCCCTCACGTGAGCCGTACGCTTTAGAAATGTCATCCGTCCGATTTAGTTGGCGCGCAAAATTTTTTGTGCGGCTGTCTTACTCCGTCAGTTTTATGTCAAATGTCATTTCATAGCCCCGCGGACAATTTAGATACTAATCAAACCTTGTATCCGTAAAAGCTCTTATATGACTTAACGAATAAGTCGTATGTCTATTTGTGTTCCTGTAGGACCCAAGATCAAAACTCGACTGGGTCACCCTTTTTTGGGTGATTCATTCTATATTTCTCTCTTCGTAAGCTCTGGTTGCCATGGACAACCATGGCTTCCTCCTGCTACTTCTTCCTTGTGTCTGCCCTATGAATAATTAGTAGGGTAGGAATTACCTTTTCGTTATTTTCAACACTTCTTTCCTCCTTCACTTGAGTTCCCTTGCCCATTTTTTATTTTTTATTCTGCGAACTTGGTACTGTCTACCATATAATCCACGGCTTCTTACATGGTACTATCTACCATATAATCCCCGGCTTCTTACAGAAATGGGCATACTCCACCTCTTGAAGCTCCTCTCCCATATGTGCCAATTCTTCCATCTCCTCTTCTTCCTTCGAAGTTCTTGTAGACATTTCTCCCTTTATGTTCATCATACTTCCGCCAGTCAGTCCCATCAGCTAATGCCTCCAGGCTAAGACTTCCTCTCCTCAACTCAATTATATTTTCCCTAACTAGAATCATATCTATTGTGTCGTTTCGGTTCTAATTCCTGTCTCCTAGATCTTCCAACCTTTTAATGATGTTTTTATGCTCGGTAGGTTGCTTTATCATTACAGTATTTACATTCTGTCTTCTATTTTGTGCACTTGCTACTGTAACTAGTTCAACAAACAAAACCGCAAACAAAACAGCAAGATCATTACAATATTCATTCATACTAATTTGGGCCCTTGAATTTGTTCACCAGTTTGTTACGGAAGCTTTATTGGACGACCTTTCCCATTGTGAGGACCTTCATAAAATAATTGATTCCTAAGTGGCTTTCGCTATTTTAACTCGTTGTTTTGCGCAACGTCTCTTGTACTTAGTGCACACTCTATCCCCAAGTTCTTCTTTCTTTTCCTCGTCGCCAATCTATTTTACCCATCTCCTTTGGGGGTCTTGGTGTGTGTCGTACAACGACCATAGCACCGATCGCTTACTTGGGTAGTTGGGCTCTAGTGGCATCTATCATTAGTTCGAGGTTTGTGGTGGACGATAATCCTTTCTTGGCCCATGCGATCTCTACTGTTGACAAAGGATCATTCTCATTTCTGCAATTGTTATTGTCTACTCGTTTGCTTTTGCCAGGCGGGTCCTGAGATATTGTTCCTCTATTCTCTTCCCTCCTCACCTGCAGTCATTCCCGGGTGCAAGAACATATCACCGATAAGGTTGCCGCCGCTGACTTCAACAACCTACTTGAGGCGCTACCTACTTCAGGCCCTCCCAACGGCTGACGCACGGGCTCGACTTCGTCTTTCTAAAGAACGCGATTACGCTCATCGGAACTCCATACAGTTTGCTTTAGAGATATTTGGGAACTTGGACTCGTCGTACGACAACTTCATCTGTTGTTAGAGGCTTCAGGACTTGGCAACCCTCATTTTACTCTCATGTCAGCCTTTTACCACCATCATATCTTTGTTGCCCTTCAACAATCCCAAGTATCGACCCTTATCCGACAAAGCACGGTGGTGAACGATGGCCGAGGCGTGAGAGATTTACCTCCCCGCAACTTGGTGCACATTGATGATATTTGTTCCTCAGACATTTAGTGTAGACTTGTTTTAGGCTTTTGGCCGACGAACCTTTTTGTCATCTAGAGCCTTTGTATAGTGTAATTTTAAGTGTTGTTGTAGTTTAACTTTTGAGTGAGGTTCCATTAGGGATAAAACGTCGTTGTTTACTGAAAGTCGTACTGTTTCTTACAGTGCCGTACCAAAAAAAAAATTGTCAAAAAAACAAGGCTATTGAATGAAGAATTTCATTCTCCACTTTTATGGGCGTAAACGTGGACCGTCGGATGCATAATCGGATACGTCATCGTCTAATACATTTAGTTCGCAACAAGTGACCCGGAGTAGGTCAATTCTCAGCGCCTGAACGAATAGCATCGTGCCTCGTGGAAAAGTGCACAGATATCCATGACGACCGCGCGACCAGGTGGGTACACGTCACATATGACATGTGCATTCCGCCGGGGAGGATGCGAGGCCACCGAAAGCCGTAAGAAAATATTCGACGGAGGATATTGTTTTTGGTTACGGTTGCCGTCCACGAACCTTTCTGACATTTTCGTACGCTTTTACACATCTTAAGTTTTGTCCGCCCGCTCTTTATTTTAGTTTATTTTGTTTGTTTGGGTGTTTAGTACTTTTTTATTTTCACATATATTTATTTATTTATTTGTCTTCTTTTTCTTTTTTTGTACCAGGAATGGCACCAAAAGAGGAGGATTCCCATCAAAATGTTTTGGAGGCTGACCCAGGGGAGGAAAATTTCTAAATTTTGTGACATTTGTCACAGGTGTTGAATCTCGAAACGGAGGAGACTGTGTGATGATAAATGGAGGCATTTTTATTTTTTTTTCATTTTTTCCTTTTTCCTTTCCTTTTTTATTTTCTTTTCCGTTTTTGGTTTTTTTTTTCTCCCTTTTGGGAGTCGCAATCAGGTATTAAAACGGAGATAAAATTCTCGCATGGGGGTATGAGTTTTGGTATTTTTTTTCCTTTTTTTTCATTGTTTGTTGCGAAGCAACCAAAAAGTTGTTGGAGATTTTTGTTTTTTAAATGGGGTTTAAATGGGGTTTACGCCAATTTTAAATTGGGAGAATTGTTCATTTTATCTTTTCTTTTTTTTTGTATTCTGTAGAGTTATGTTGGAAAAATTTCGGTAAATTGTGAAAATAAAAGGAGGTTTAGGGAAACAGATTTTGTAGAGATTTTGTATTTTACATAGACAGTGGTCAGATTAGAGGAAGAGAGGGTACAAAGTGGCTTTTGTTCAAATTGTTGTATTTTAAAATGGGATTCACTTAATCTGTTTATTTTCATGTTTTTTTTTTCTTGTATGTCTATGTATCCTTCGTGGGGGAGGAGCGGGGGGGGGGGGGGTTTAGGGCGAGACAGGTTGGGCATAGAATTAGGTCTTACTTGCTTTTCTTTTCTTCTCGAGGGGAATGGCAGTTATTACTTTTTTTTTTTTAATGTGTATTATTGTTGTTTGATCATGTATAACAAATTCACCTGCCTTTTCACTCCTTTCATGTACTCGGACGGTTCACCTTTGCCCCCTTTTTTTTTTTGTTTAAATAAAGCTCAATATTATGGTTTTGTTTGGTTGAAAAAAGGTTTTAAACCTTCAATTGGGCATTCCAGTTATTGAAAGAACGTTGGGAACTTGTTCGAGTACAACAGTGAAGTGTAGGGCGGATTAAAAGCTTACAAAAAAAACTTGAAAGCCAAAACAATATAATTGAAAAAACCCTCAAAGGTTTATGGTAGACCAGAAAGAAATACAAAAATCATTTGATGAATAGGCAGTTGGCCAACCAAGTATAACTAAACCGAATACGGGGTTTCTTTTCGTAGTCATTTAATTTGGTTGGGGTTGGGGTTGTAGTTCTGGCTTTGTCAATTGTCGTGCTTTTCATTTTGAGTTTGGGTGCTTTTATTTTCCTGGTTGCTGTTTTCTTTTTGTTTTTGTTTTTGTTGTGCTGTTATTTTCTTCCCCTGCTGGTAGTTTTTCAGTTTCGGCCATGCCACCCCTTTTGTACCCCCGGACTCAGATGGTTTACCATCGTGCATTTAATATATCCTGCGTTTTCTTGCAAACCGAATAACGCCTTATTACATGAAACCCTCAGATGGTTTACCATCGCGCTTTTTAATTCAATCTGCTCATAGTGATATTACATCAAACGAATGTGACTAATATCAAAGACCTAAACGAAATTGGATCCGAAATCTTAACCCGTAACCCATAGTTTATGAGTAATAAAGAATTTATATCGCATCATACCCAAGATATCCATATTTGCCATTGGGGTAGAGTAGCCCTTCATCTCTTTAGCCGTATACCACGCTCTTTGTGTTCTTTTACAGCTGTCACATTGATTATGTTGAATTTGTGAAATACCATTGGTAGCTAATGTTTGTTATATTCCTGAACGGATAAAAACATTGTTTCAAAAATTTGTCCAATGTGTAAAGCTACATAAACTGAAAATCGAGGTGAATCGCTTATCTCAACTCTATTGGAAGCACCATGGAAGTGTCAAAAATTGCATAGCGTCATTAGTGACGTCAGCTTATGCTAGATGACAAAATTGTCGATCCTTGGCTCTACCGGCCTTAGGTTTAATCATAGTTCAAAAGTAGGTGAAAGTACGCCCATACAATATGCCTACTGTACGCAAAACATACAATATGACCTTAAGACCCATATTGTATTGGTCGCAAAATGAAAATAAATAGTAATTGGGTTGAGTTGCACATCAATCGATAGAGAATTAAACGTCATGTCTAAATTATGAAAAACATTCGGAAAAAAAAATATTTTTTCTGTGAGTTTTGAGGTATTTTTTGTTTAAATTGTCAGATTTGAACGATCGGACGGTCGCTGATAAAAGTAGCGATTTAAGAAGATCACATGAAAAGCCCATAACACAACTTATGATAAAGGCGCCTACAGAAGGCCTACAATAGAAACACCTACTTTTGAACTATGATTTTACTGTAGGTCTAGCGCACCGTGAATCGCTCTGACTCAGCGCTAAAGTACGACCCTTGTACCTAAAATGGGATCATACCTAATAAAATAAATACAAAAAAAAAATAGTATATAATATTATAAATGTACCAATAAAAAGATGGCTTCAGTGCAACGAATTGGTGACTTTTGAATAGCTGACGCCAGTATACGTCACTGTCACGGACCAGGTACGGTTTGTAAGATGGTAAGAGTCGTACGGCTTTTAGGGTAAAAATCAGAGTTGCGGCTACACTGTGTAACCTACACAATAGAAATGTGCATCCAAATTACTGCAGTGCTATGCATATTAATTTCTTAATTAGTACTATTGTGTTGGTGGCTTAGGTCATTAAATCAAAAAATAGAGTTGATAACACTAATATTTTACTTACATAAACAGATTCTTCACACTAATAGCGAATCACGGTGTAATGCATCTGTACGTGGTCACGGTTACATACTTTCAGTATTATCGCAGTTGGCAACCCAATCATGACACGGTCAAACGTACAGCTGACGTACGGCAGGCATACGTCAACGTACAAAATTCTGTTTGTTCTCATGGTCCCCTGTCCAAAAAGTCCTGTCCTCCCATCACCGTCTTTAGGGTTAATTACTTAATTAGAATGTCCTTCACTCCTGTATCTCCTCCTGTTCACTTTCTTCTCCTTTTTCCGCTTCTCTCTCGCCATGAAGCGCAGTTCCAGTAGGGTTTCTGTTCCATGCGCTATTGTTTCTGTGCTTTTAACCGTTTTTTCTCTAGGATGTGTTTATTGGATCTACAAACATTCTTCCTCTATAGCCAATCCTGACCTTTCCACTCTCTCTGTGGACGACCTCGTGCACGATAACAATTTAGGTGATGTCGATCTATCAATTTTGCGGCTCAAAGATGAAAGCACCATGGCCACTTCTGATCAAGGATTGGAATCCGAAGAATGGGAGGGTTCAGGAGAAGGTTCTACTGACGGAAACGGAAACGGAAACGGAGGTCACAGTGCATATAACGCCGCCATAATCTGGCTCCATGGATTGGGAGACAATCCAGTTGGCAGTTACACAAAAATACTGAAACTGCAAATCAGTAAAGGAGGAGATTTTGATTATGTCCAATGGCAGACTCCAGCAGCTCCAGTACAGCCTGTCACGTCCAATCAGGGCAAACATCTTCCCTCCTGGTTTGACATTCCTGAGCTTCCTATTACAGTTTCCTCTCCCAGGAGCTCCAAAGAGGAGGTTCTCAAGGCTGTGACAACTGTCCATGATTATATTAACCAGTGTCAAGCGGAGGGAATAAATGCCAGTAGGATTATAGTGGGAGGGTTTAGTCAAGGAGGAGCTACTGCTCTCATGAGTGCTATCACTTACCCTAAGACTCTAGCTGGAGTAGCCGTTCTATGGGGCTGGATTCCGTTGGAAAAAAAGGCGATCACGACAGACCTGGAGGTCCTGGAGGTCCATGCGAAAGGACTGCCGGTCCTTTGGAGTCATGGGATGGAGGATAAGCTGGTTGAATACAAAAATAGTGAGGATGGTTGTGAGTTTTTGAATAATCTTGGAGCAATATGTGAGCTCCATGGCCATGCCAATCAAAAGCATCATCCTCATGTGAAGGAATATGAGATCCTTAGGACCTGGATGCGCAATAGGTTACCGCGGTTATCCTAGTTGTTATTCTTGAGAGGTACGGATATTAATTACAGTCAATAAGGGCTGTCCATGGGTATAGAAGAGAAAAAAAAAGAAAAAAGAAAAAGGAAAAGGGAAAAGGGAAAGAGAAAAAAGTAAAATGAAAAAAAGAAAATGGAAAAGAGAAAAAGAAGAAAGAAGAAAGAGAAAAGGAAAACTGGGTTGTGAATAAGGGATGTCGGTGATAAGGATGAATACGATCTTGATTTTTATGACCTTTTAGAGCAAATTGAATGCTTCACTGGAGGCATGTGACGATTCCGGAGCTTTAATGAAAATATCAAAATTAAAATGAGAAGGTAGAGGGCCCAAGAAACAGCATCTTAAGCTGTTTTGTTGTAAATGTCAGTTTAGGGCTAAGGGACACTCGTTAGGCATTTGCTGTTGATTCGTGTAAAAGGATAGAGGAATAAATGATTATTTATCAGAAACACCTGGGCTGTAGAGAAATAATGTGAGTATGATTCATTCTTTTGTTATCGTTTGAGCATACGAAAATCCCTTCGGTTTTTCTATATTATTCGGTAATTATGGTATTTCTCTCAGTTTCTCTGATTTGAAAAATAGTTTTTTCTGTCACCTCCATACCATGCTTTTATTTTTAGTAAAAGAATCAATGACTTTGTTCCTATGATCCGAGTACTCGTAATCACTTACTATCAGTTGGTGATTCACGGCATGGACGTGTAAAGTGGCAGTATATTACTTTAGAAATTCATCTATTGCATCGGAAACTTTTTGAAGCATTTGCAGAATCTCTCCCCGCCCTACTCCCTCTCTTTCCCTCTCTCCCAATCCCTCACATCACTCTCCCTCCCCCTCTTTCTCCCTATACCTCTCCCTCTTCTTCTCCCTCTCCCTCTCCCTTTTCTTCTCCTTCTCCCTCTCAATCTAACTCTCTCTCTCGCTCTCAATCTGCCTCCCCCCTCTACCTCTCCCTCTCCATCTCAATCTGCCTCTCCCTCTCACGCTCTCTATCTCTTCCTTGAGGCAGATTAAGAGGGAGGGGCAATTGAGGAGGGGGAGTAGGGGAGGGAGTGGGAGAGGGAGAGGCAGACTGAGAGGGAGAGGGAGAGCCAGATTGAGAGGGAGAGGAAGTGGGATTGGGAGAGGCAGATTGAGAGGGAGAGGGAGTGGGAGAGGGAGAGGAAAATTGAGAGGGAGAGAGAAATAAATTGAGAGGGAGAGGGAAAGGGAGGAGGAGAGGCAGAAATGAGAGGGAAAGGCAGATTGGAAGGGAGAAGGTGTGGGAGAGGTTGAGGCAGATTGAGAGGGAGAGAGAGGGAGAGGGAGTGGCAGACAGAGAGGGAGAGGGAGAGAAAGATTGCGAAAGAGAGAATGACAACGGAGGCATATTGTGAGCGAGAGGGAGTCGGAGAGTGATAGGCCGATTGAGAGGGACAGAGAGAGAAAGAGAAGCACACTAAGTGGGAGAGGCAGATTAGGAGAAGGTGAGGCAGATTGAGAGGGTGAGGCAGGTTGAGAGGGAGAGGGAATGGGAGAGGGAGAGGCAGATTGAGAGGGAGAGAGGAAGAGGTAGAGGGAATGGGAGAGGGAGAGGAAGATTGAGAAGAAGAGAGAGAGAGAGACATAGATTGAGAGGGTGATGAAGAAGGAAAGGGAGGGGGAGAGGCAGAATGAGAGAGAAAGGCAGAATGGGAGGGAGAGGGATTGGGAGAGGGTAAGGCAGATTGAGGGGGAGAGGGAATGGGAGGGGAGAGGCAGATTGAGAGGGAGAGAGAGAGAGGGAGAGAGAGAAGGAGTGAGAGTGGGGGAGACAGATTGAGAGGGAGAGAGAGAGGAGATTGAGAGAGAATGGTTGACAGTCGAAGAGGCAGAGGGAGAGGAGAGGATTCAAAGACAGAGGCGGAGAGAGAGGGAGAGGGAGAGTGAGAGAGAGAGGGGGGAAGGGGGAGGGGGAGAGGGAGAGGGAGAGGGAGGGGGAGAGGGAGAGGGAGAGGGAGAGGGGAGAGGGAGAGGGAGAGGACCGATTTAGAGGAGAGGGGGGCAAATTTAGGGGAGAGAAAGAGAGGAATAGAGGGCATATTTAGAGGTTAGTGAGGTGGGGGGGGATAGGGCAGATTTTGTGGGAAGGGAGGATAGGGCAGGTTTTGGGAGAGAGAGAGGGATAAGGATAGGCCAAACTATTGGGAGAGGGAGAGGGCAAATTTAGGGCAGAGGGAGAGGGATATGGCGGATCAGAGGAGAGGGATAGAAGGTGATAGAAGTAAATAATGAGAGAGGTAAAAAGAGTAATTGAAAAAAACTTGTACATTATCTTGAAAGAAATATTTGGGCCGTCCTTGAGATTAAAAATTTTACAGTTAACTAGGAAGTCCTGGTTCGTGTAGATTGTTTCCTCTATACAGATTCCAAAATATTACAAAACAATTGTGAATCCTTAAAAAACGAAAAATATGGCGCTTGTGAAACAATATCCAATAATTAGGTCAACAAGCCGTAGAAAAGACGTAGGTCCGTGAATCTACGTTAATTTTTAAAACATGGTAAACAATTTGTCTTACATAATCTACGTCGTTTTTAGAGTTGTTTAGTTTTTGTGGATGATGTGGTGTCCACGAGGAATGAGAAGGTGGACGATTTTTTTGCCCATTTGTGTCCTTCCATTTTGTTCAGTGTTGTTCAAATCGTGCAATTTTTTCAATATTTACGATTGAAGCGTATAATTTGTGACTGTTGAAATAATCGCAAAAAAACGCGTTGTACTTTCTGTCCGGTAAACTGAACAGACAAGGGAAAAGTACATTTTTTTCCATAAAATGTACGTTTTTTAGGGAAATGTACAGAATTCGAGGAAAAGATACGTCGTTGTCATTAGTACTTTCTGTCTAGTGAATTGAACAGAAATATCATGGAACCTGTACGTCATTTCATCCAAAATGCACGGACATTTTCAAAAAGAGACGTTGAAACGTCACAAAATTTTCGCACGGTAAGTTTGAAAACCGTACGGGCGTCTTCTTTAATATTTTTTGAAAGAAGCCGCCATGGGGAGGTAGGGGAAGATGGTTCAGATGAAGACATCATGGACGTTGATGTAAGGGAAGACGATTTGGAGTAAAGATAGATGAAAAAGATGTATTTTTTTTTGGATTAATGTGATTGATATTTTTTTAATATTTTGTTTTTTCATGTCGTGCAATGCTGAATGTGAAAATGTCATTTGTACATGGTGTGTACTTTATTTTTTTGCAGCCGTGTGATGTCGGAGAGATAGAGAGAGAAGAGAGAGAAGGCTGCCATGGTTGTCTTTCAAATAGTATAATAGATAGTATCATCCAGACGGACTTTGACAAAAAATTGCGCTTGCAAACCTTTGCACCCTGATCTACTATACAAAAATTTGCGCTTGCCAACTTTTGGACCCGGGTCTCCTATATTTTGACGTAGCATGTTCTCACATTCTCCTCTACCATGAAGAAATTCCGATGCACACATGGAGTGTGATACGTATTTAAATATTTATAATTGTTTAGCGCTCATTTAATGGAAAACTTACAAATTGCGCTAAATGTACTGATGAAAATTCATTAACGATTTTTGACGATTTGTTCAAAATGTTCAATGCGTTCGTTACGAATAATTCGTCGCTATTGAATCGTTGCACTAAACGCTAAGAACAACTATGATATTGTTCATTATTGACCCAATTAGAGTTGACATTAACTATAATACGAGGTTGTTTTGAATGTTTACCCTAAACAACAACTTTATTAGAGTTAACGGACCATATTAATGTAAATTTACGCTAATTAAAAAGATCAGCGGCAACCTTAGTAGAGTTAATGAACCATTTTAGTGTATATTTTACGTAACAAAAACGTGAACTGCGTTTTCCAATCGGAACAGTTTTAGACATAACCGTAAATGAAACTAAATGAAAGAAACATATCTCAAATTTTAGCGTCGACGCTTAACTGCGTTTTCCCAAAGCGACGCGAACAAACGTCATAATTACGTGAAAGTGTACGGTTTGGCAGATTTTGTACTTTTGCCTATTTTACTGTAAAGATCTACATCGCGGATAAACTATTCGCGGAAAAACTATGTTGGAAAATACCCAAATTAGAGCTCAAAATAATTCGTGTTGTTAACCCTACACCGTGAATCGTTATTAGCGTTTAGAAATTATTAGCGTCAATAGTTAATTAGTGTTATTAAAACTAATTTGGGTATTGCAAAATTTTTTAAAAATGTTTAATTGTAATTTCTCCATAACGCTGATTTAGGGACACCGGATCTGTCGTCATTATATAAACAGTAAAATAGGTAAAGGTACAAAAAAAGACAATCCGTACAGCGTCGCGTCCTTTTACTATAATTAATCCATAATTCTAATTTGGGTTTGCGAACGCGTTTGTCGCAAACTCGACTACACGTTTATTCTAAGCGCAGTTATGTATACAACCGACATAAGTTAACTACCATTTCTATACGATTTTCGGTAATGATGTACAATGTTGTACGAACAAACACCTTCCGTGCACCACACTATTCATGAAATAAGTACGGTATGATCGTTAACGCTAATTTACAAGAACCGTAATTAACAACAAGGAAAATTAGTGGACGTTAAATCCGCTTTTCATTCGTTGTTTGGGTGATACTTTCCTTGAAATCGACTCGCGAGGCAATTTCTCATAAAGTTTCTTGAAGGGTTGGAGTCTCTTGCACGGGGCTTGGAAAATCGAAAACGCCAAAATGCGTTCACATGACGACAGACATGAAGTACATTCAAAGTATCAACTTGACGTTCGGTATACTTTTGAAGAATTGATTTTTTTTGTACGGCTAAAGTGTTTTTCATACGGAACTGCGTTCTGAGGGAAAACGACAGGAAAAAGTCAATACTTTCATACATGGGACATACCATAAGGTTAACATTCAATTAGACGAAAAGTGGGGTTCGTTACTGGACGCCGTGCGTTTTCGTACAGAGCCGTACAATTTCCGTCTCTTTGCGCAATTTTCGTACATTTCTGTACAATCGCGTACATTTCCCGTAAATTTACCGTGCAGTTTACCGGACAGAAAGTACACCGCGTTTATATGCGATTTTTTCAAAAGTCACGAATTATAAGTAGAAATCGTAAAATAATAATAAATCGCACGATTTGAACAACAATGACAAAATTAAGCATTTCGCTTTTTTTTCCTTTTCTTTCGATTTTAGGGTTTATATCACCTATTTTTGGTTTTGGGTTTGGTCATTTATTTTGAGTTATTATCTTCAAAACAGGGTAGTCGTCATTGTGGAGACTCGACTTCCACACCAATAAGGTACGTGAAAATGAATGACGTTAAATTTAAAAAAACGAAAAAAAATAACGTTTTCTTTTTCTCTCTTTTTCCCAGTCTTTACTCTTTTCTTTGCCTCTCCCTACCCCTATCCCTCTCTCCCTCTCCTACATCTCTCACTCTTCCTCTCATTATATCTCTCCCTCTCCCTCCACCTCAAATCTGCCCTATTCCACTCCGTCTCCACCCTCTTAAATTTGCACTCTCCCCCTCGCTATCTCTCTCCCCTCAATCTACCCTCCCCCTCTCCCAATAATCTGCCCTATCCCTATCCCTCTCACTCTCCCCTTAATCCGCCATTTTTTTTGTCTACCCCTCTATCTTAAATCTACCCTATCCCTTTCCTTTTCCCTCTCCCTCTCCCAGAAATATGCCCTATCTCTCTCAATATCTTTCTTCCTCTCCCAAATTCTGCCCTATCCCCCTCCCCCTCTCTCCCCCCTAAATTTGCCATATCCCTCTCCCTCTTCCTCTCCCTCCGCTAATTCTACCCTCTCCCCATCCCTCCCCCCTATCCCTCTCCCTCTCCCTCCGCTCTAAATTTGCCTTCTCCCCTTCCCTCTCTCCCTCTTCTACATTTACATTCTCCCTCTCTTTCTCCTTCTATCCTAAATCTACCATGTTACACTCACCCTCCCTCTCCCCTAAATCTACCCTCCTCTCCCAATAATCTGCCATATCCCTATCCCTCTCTCTCACCCCTAAATTTGCCCTCTTCTTCCTCAATCCCTCCACCTTCAATCTGCCTTATCCCGCTCTCTATCTCTCTCCCTTAAATCCGCCCTATCCCTCTCCCTTTCCCTCTCCCTCTCCTAAAATCTGCCCTATCCTCCCTCCCTCTCACTCTCCTCAAAATAAGCCCTCTCTTCCCTTCTTTCTTTCCCCTAAATTTGCCCCCTCTCCTCTAAATCGGTCCTTTCCCTCCCTCTTAATCTACCTCTCCCTCTCCCTTTCTCTCTCTCTCCCTTTAAATCTGCCTCTCCATCTGTCAACCTCTCGCTCTCAATCTGTCTCTCCCTCTAATTCTGCCTCTCCCCCTTACTCTCCCTCTCCCTCTCTCTCTCAATTGACCACTCTCTCTCCCTCCCAATTTGTCTCTCCCTCTCCCACGCCCTCTCCCACGCCCTCTCCCTTTCCCTCTCACTCTCCCTCTTCCTCTCCGTAGCAATATGACTCTCCCTCACTCCTTTCTCTCAATCTGCCTCTCCCTCTCCCTCTCTCCTTTCTTTCAGTCTCCCCCTCCCTGTCCCTCTCCCTCTCTCTCTCTCTCAATCCGCCACTCCCTTACCCACTCAATTTCCTTCTCCCACTCCTTCTATCTCTCCCCCTCACTCTCCCTCTCCCGCTCTCGCTCTTGCTCCCGCTCCCTCTCAGTTTATCTCTCCCTCTCAATTTTTCATTGCCTCTCCATCTCAATGACTCTCCCTATCTCTCCTCTCCCTCTCCCTCTCAATTTGCCTCTCCCTCTCCCTCTGTCTCTCTCGCTGTGTGCCTCTCCCTCTTAATTTGTCTATCCCTCACCTGCTCCCTCTCCCTCTCTCTCTCTCTCCCTCTCAATCTGCCGCTGCCTCTCCAACTCCCTCTCCTGTCCCTCACATTCTGCCTCTCCCCCTCCCTCTTCTTCTCCCTCTCCCTCTCCCTCTGAATGTCTCTCCCTATCTCCTCTCCCTCTCCCTCTCAATTTGCCTCTCCCTCTACCTCTGTCTCTCTCGCTGTGTGCCTCTCCCTCTTAATATGTCACTCCCTCTCCTGCTCCCTCTCCCTCTCTCACTCTCTCCCTCTCAATCTGCCTCTCCCTCACCCACTCCCTCTCCCCCTAATCTACCTTTCCCTTAAATTCTGCCTCTCCCCCTCCCTCTCTCTCTAACTCTCTTCCTCTCAATCTGCCTCTCCCTCTCCCTCTCACTCTCTCTCTCCCTCTCAATCTTCCTCTCCCTCTCCCACTCTCTATCCCTCCCAATCTGCCTTTCACTCACATTCTGCATCTCCCTCTCCCTCTTCTTCTCCCTCTCGCTCTCAATCTATCTCTCTCTCTCGCTCTCAATCTGCCTCCCCCTTTCCCTCTCCCTCTCTCTCTTCCTCTCCCTCTTCCTCTCCCCCCCCTCAATCTGCCTCCCCCTCTCCCTCTCCCTCTCCATTCTCAATCTGCCTCTCCCTCTCCATTCTCAATCTGCCTCTCCCTCTCCAACTACCTCTCCCTCTCACTCTCTCTCTTTTCCTTGAGGCAGATTGAGAGGGGAGGGGTAGATTGAGGAGGGGGAGTAGGGGTGGGAGTGGGAGAGGGAGAGGCAGACTGAGAGGGAGAGGCAGATTGAGAGGGAGAGGAAGTGGGAGAGGGAGAGGCAGATTGAGAGGGAGAGGGACTGGGAGAGGGAAGCAAAATTGAGAGGGAGAGGGAGAGGGAAAAGGAGGGGGAGAGGCAGAAATGAGAGGGAAAGGCAGATTGGGAGGGAGAAGGTGTGGGAGAGGGTGAGGCAGTTTGAGAGAGAGAGAGAGGGAGAGGGAGTAGTAGAGGGAGAGAAAGATTGCGAGAGAGAGGCTGATAGCGGAGGCAGACTCAGAGGGAGAGGCAAATTGTGAGGGAGAGGGAGTCGGAGAGGGAGAGGCCGATTCAGAGGGACAGAGAGAGAGGGAGAGGCACACTAAGAGGGAGAGGGAATGGGAGAGGGGGAGGCATATTGAGAGGGAGAGGGAGAGGTAGGGGGAGAGGCAGAATGAGAGAGAAAGGCAGATTGGGAGAAAGAGGGATTGGGAGAGGGTAAAGCAGATTGAGGGGGAGAGGGAGTGGAAACGGGGAGGCAGATTGAGAGGGAGAGTGAGAGAGAGAGAGAGTGAGGACTGGGAGTGGGAGAGACAGATTGAGAGGGAGAGAGAGAGGATATTGAGAGAGAGTGGTTGATATCGGGAGAGGCAAAGGGAGAGGAGAGGCAGATTCAATGAGAGAGGGAGAGAGAGAGAGAGGAAGTGGGTGCGGGGAGGCAGATTTAGAGGGAGAGTGAGGGGGAGAGAGGGGGGCAAATTGAGAGGGAGAGAGAGGGGTGAGGGAGAGGGAAATCGAGGGAGAGACTTTCAGAGGGAGAGTGAGAGGAAAATTGAGCGGGAGAGATAAATTGAGAGGGAGCGGGGGTGGAAAAGGGAGAGGGCATGGGAAGAGGTATAAGGAGTTGGAAAAGGAAATCAGGAGGGAGAGGGAGTGGGAGAGGGGAGAAGCAGACTGAGAGAGAGAAGGAAAAGGAGAGACATAGTGAGACGGAGAGGGAGAGGGAAAGGGAGAGGGAGAGATGGGAGGGAGTGGGGAGAGGGAGTGGGAGAGGGAGAGAGAGAATAGGGGGGGAGAAAGAGAGGTATATTGAGAGGGAGAGGAAGAAAGAGAGGAGAGGGAGAGGCAAATGAGAGTGAGAGACATTGAGAGGGAGAGGGAGGGGGAGGGGAGAGGGAGGGGGAGGGGGAGAGGGAGGGGGGGAGGGGGAGGGGGAGGAGGGGGAAGGGGGAGGGAGGGGGAGGGGGAGGGGGAGGGGGGAGGGGGAGGGGGAGG
Organism: Zygnema cylindricum; assembly: GCA_037447655.1. NCBI lineage: Eukaryota > Viridiplantae > Streptophyta > Zygnematophyceae > Zygnematales > Zygnemataceae > Zygnema > Zygnema cylindricum. The sequence continues at coordinate 62,881 of JBBHKE010002007.1, forward strand.
GGGGAGGGGGAGGGGGAGGGGGAGGGGGGAGAGGTAGGTGAGGGGGAGGGGGGGAGGGGGAGGGGGAGAGGGAGGGAGGGGGAGGGGGAGGGGGGAGGGGGAGGGGGGAGGGGGAGGGGGAGGGGGAGGGGGAGGGGGGAGGGGGAGGGGGAGGGGGAGGGGGAGGGGGAGGGGGAGGGGGAGGGGGAGGGGGAGGTGGAGGAGGGGGAGGGGGAAGGGGAGGGTAGGGGGAGGGAGAGGGAGATGGAGAGGGAGAGGGTAGGGGGAGGGAGGGAGAGGGAGAGGGAGAGGGATTGGTGAGCGAATTGTGAGGGAAAGGCAGAATGAGAGGGAGAGGGAGGGGACCGATTTAGAGGAGAGGGGGGCAAATTTAGGGGAGAGAAAGTTGGGAAGAGAGGGCATATTTAGATGGTTAGTGAGTTGGAGGGAGGTAGTGTATTTTTAGGGGGAAGGGAGGATAGGGCAGGTTTTGGGAGAGAGAGAGGTATAGGGATAGGCCAAACTATTAGGAGAGGAAGAGGGCAAATTTAGGGGAGAGAGAGAGGGATATGGCAGATCAAAGGAGAGGGATAGAAGGTGATAGAAGAAAATACTAAGAGAGGTAAATAGAGTAATTGAAAAAAACTTTTGCAGTATCTTGAAAGAAATTTTTGGGCCGTTTTTGAGATTTAAATTTTTACAGTTAACTAGGAAGTCCTCGTTCATGTAGATTGTTTCCTCCATACGTATTCCAAATTATTACAACACAATTGTGAATCCCTAAAAAACAAAAAATATGGCGCATGTGAAACATTGACAAAAAATTAGGTCAACGAGTCATAGAAAAGATGTAGGTTCGTGAATGTACGTTAAATTTTAAAACATTGTAAACAATTTGTCGTTCATAATCTACGTCGTTTTTAGAGATGTAGAGTTTTTGTGGATGATGTGGTGTCCACGAGGAATGAGAAGGTGGACCAATTTTTTACCACTTTTTGTCCTTCCATTATGTTCGTTAGTGACCGAATTAGAGTTAACATTAACTATAATACGAGGTCGTTTTGAAATTTTACCCTAAACAACAATCTTATTAGAGTTAACTGACCATATTAATGTAAATTAAATTACATGGTTTCCTTTAACTTCTGAAAAGTATCCATTTCTTTTGTCTCACCGCAACTATCAAATCTTTCGCTTTTTCATTTTTCGCTTCCCTTCTCTCTTTCCTTCTTTGTCTAAACGGGTCACTGGGGAGAGCCGCATCAACTTGAGCTCCACCGAGGCCTATATTACCCAGTTCAGGCAATTTGTCAAGTTGCAGTAGTAGAGGAGTACACGATGATGTAGGAGACCGGATAGGTTTCTTCCTCTTCACCCCAATTGCGACAAACTAGCCATAGTTTTCTCGCAGACTACATAACCAACTTAACTTAAAAACTTGCTCAGATACTACTTGTTAATGGATCGCTTGAAACTCACAAATTATACCACAACGAAAGCGTAAAAACACATTCGCACAAAATCACAACAATCAATTTGTTCAAATATTGTCATATTAAGCCGGAATCTTTTTCCCAGTACAAACTCTCATTCTCATTCTTCTTTTTTACTCATTTCTATGAGTGAAACACATACTCACCTCGACACTTACGTTCACTTCTTACACTTACTCGGACTCAACACTATGACACATCCCTCAATAACACACATTATATAATTGATTGAGACTCTCATTTAATAAGTCTTTCAACCATCGCCTTCCACCTGCCTACAAACTCCACGAACACGAAGCAGGCACAAAAGCTACGAATTCTTCAAGCGGACACGCACCTTGTAAATCAATTGTACGCTGAACCTTACTAGTGCGTTGGACAGAATAATGTATTGCACTCTTACACACTCAAAGCTTCAATCACCAATAAGTTGACGGCTAACCAAGCATAACAACATTTACACAAAACAAAATAAAATGGAAATTAAACACAAAACCAATTAACACAAACTAACGTGATGTAAGATAAAGTGATGTAGGCCGATCCACTGATTTAGGGTGAACCTCCATCAGGCGAAAAGTGAGGTTGTTTACTTGATGTCGTACGTTTTAATACCAACTCTTACTGTTTTTTTTTGTTTTTGTTTTTTTTTTACCAAATATGCTAATAGGGATAACAGGTACACCTTGAATCGCTATTAGCGTATAGAAATTATTAGTGTAAAGAATAAATTAGCGTCATTTGTTCTAATATAGTACTAAGAGACGTGGCAGATTATGGTCCACGTCCTTAAATAGTGTAATTTATTCTATTTAAGGTATCAATGTGAAAATTTTGGGGTGCAGATTTAGCGTACATAAGGCTAATAACGATTAATGGTGTACTGTTGTGTTGTGCAATGTATTCGATATTGGATACATCGAATATCGAGCGGTCAGAGGAGGTCGATATATCTCTCCGCGACGAACAAAAAATATTGCGATGTATTTGTTGGGAGGTGGGGGTTTGTACAACGAGTAAGGAGATCCTGTACGGTAAATCATACGGACAACCCCCCTAAACCCAACGTCAATTCGATATACCCCGGTACAAATTTATCGTCATATCGAGATGATATATCGATTATCGAGTACCCAAAATTAAGTACACCACGAATCGCTATTAGCGTTAAGAGATATTTTGTGTAAAATAATAATTAGTGCTATTAATTCTACGGGCGGCAGTTGCCGTTTGGTATACGCAGCTGTCGAGTTTTGACGCATAAAACTGCGTCTTTTGTCCGCCGCTACGCTCCAAAACGGTCAAACCAACTGCCCAAACCGTCACCGCCGCGTTTTTTGTCATTTTATGAAATTTGGCGTACGGATCCCAAAATTTATGACATCCGTTTTCCCATTTTTCAAGTGGTAACCACGCAACTGTCATGATCAATTCCCGAAATTTATAGTAGAGAAATCCCGCACAATATTGAATATTCTGAATTCATGGCATAGTTGTTAAAATCGTATTTTACGTACGATTCAAACGCGCGAATTATAGTAGAAATCGAAAGGACCGATTTGAATAAATCGTTAATGATTTTGTATCCGAACTATTTCGTACATCTAAGATAATTTTGAATTTTACATGTACCGCAGTTTGTACAATTTTAATACAATTTTCGTCTCTTTCCGTAGTATTCCGTACATTTCTGTACAATTTGGTACATTTGTTTACCGGACTGAACGTACTACGAAGTGCAACGTATCTTTTCGTCAAAGTCCGTACAATTACGTAAAAAGCCGTACATTTTCGTAAATTTACGGTTCAGTTTACGGACAGAAAGTACACCGCGTTTTTTTTGCGATTTTTTCAAAAGTCACGAATTATAAGTAGAAATCGTAAAAAAGGATAAAATCGCACGATTTGAACCAACTATGATTCATGCAGCTTTTGTACTTAAATGTTTGGCACTTTTTAAAAAATATGAGCTCTTCTCCTCTCTACCCCTAAATGGTGATCCACACTATATGTCCTTATTCAACGGTATATGTTGCTCTTTCATTTCTTTCGACGTTTCACTGAACTTCGCACGGAAAATGTTGCAATATTGTTCTCATTTTGTATTCCAGCGCCATGAGATATTTCTGTATTTTTTAATGTCTTATGATTACATCACATCACAAATTCAAAGCATTCACTACACCGCGAATCGTTATTAGACTATAGAAATTATTAGAGCAAAGAAAAAATTAGCGTCATTCATTCTAATTTAGTGCCAGGAGACGTGGCAGATTATGGTCCACGTCCGCAAATAGTGTAATTTGTTCTATTTAAGGTATCAATGTCAAAATTTTAGGGTGCCGATATAGCGTACATAAGGCTAATAACGATTCACGGTGTACTGTACTGTAGTAATGCGCTCGATGGGATTTACTGCTTAAATATGCTTGTAGAACATACGCACAAAACGACAAAGCAATTCCGGATTTGTCGCCATCAATTCTTGATTCAGCAAAGATGATTGAGGGACAGATGCAGTCTTGGCTCTTAAATATTGCTTCAGAAGTTTGAACCATGACTTCCTCTCACTTACCTCTCCCTTTCTGCCATGTGGATTTTTTCCACGTGTCGTCGAGTCTATTTCTCACTGCCACGTGTCACAACCGGCCTGGCCCTTCCTTCGCGTATCGCTACCCTCTGAACGTTCCTTCTCCTTCAGTCATTCAGTAATTCTCCTCAAGGAACCTCATCCATCCTTGTTTCTCTCTCTCTCTCTCTCTCTCTCTCTCTCTCTCTCTCTCTCTCTCTCTCTCTCTCTCTCTCTCTCTCTCTCTCCCCCTCTTTCTCTCTCTTTCCGTCTCTCTCTCCCCTCCTCTCCTCTTCTCCCTTCATCCCTCCCTATGGTCAAAATTAGGGCAAAGGAATAACATTTAGGGTTAAGGGATTCCAACCATGGTCCCTGCATCTCATCCATGGCTGTTTTGGAAACCTTTCCGGAAAATTCCTGGAAGGTTTTTCCTCGTTTTCTTTCTTGTCGTTTTGTGGACTCATCCCCCCATGGCTTCCGGCGGAGATACTGGAACTGAAACGGAAACTGAGACCATGGAATCGCCTCCTCTTTCCGTGATTAATAATGGTTCTGGTTTGGCGGACATGTTGGATAGGGTTTTGGAAAATGAGTTTCCAGATACGGAAAATGCAGGTAAGGAGCAGGGAGAAGAGGGAGAGGAGGGAGAGGAGGGAGAGGATGGAGAGGAGGGAGAGGAGGGAGAGGAGGGAGATGTGGAAGAGAAGAAAGGGAAGGAGCGGGAAAGGGAAGAAGGAGAGGGAGTTGGGGAGAGGGAGGAGGACAGAGAGAGAGGGATGGGAAGAGGGAGAGAGATGGGGAGAGGGAGAGTGAGGGGTTGGGAAAAGGAGAGGTAGAGAGGTGGGGAGAGAAGAAATAACCTGAATGGACACCGTAATTACTGTTGATCATTGTGGATTTAAGTGGGTTAACATCGCATTATTTTTGGATTGGTGTCGAAGTCGGTGAATTATGGCGAAGATTTTTTTTTTCATCATAGTCATTTTTTATTTTGCAAATTTTTATTTTAGAGTCATTCAGGGTGGATCCAAGGAAACACGGGTGGATTAGTGTGGACTTAACTGGATTTAAATCAATTGGACTTGTGGGGTACATTGGCGTAAATTGGGGTAGATTGGGGGGGGTAGAATGGATCAAAGTGGTTTTCACTGGTTTAGAGTGGTTAAGGGTGGGTCGTAGGTGGAGTGTTAGGATGGACAATTGTAACCAAAAATGACATTGGAAATTATTCTTATTATCATTATTATTAGTATTAGCATTATTATTATTAGTATGAGTATTATTATTACTATTATTATGTTAATACTGTCTTTGCTATTGTTGTTGTTATTGCTATTAGCGCAGACCATTTTTTGCAATTAAATGTGCCTCAGGGACGACAGTAAAAGCAAAAAAAAAAAATCTTTTTCTTTTCTTATTCTTATTATACTTATTGTTGTTGTTCTTATTATCATTGTTTTATTATTATTAATTGTTTCTATTATTATTAGTGTTATTTTTTGTTTTATTATCAGTACAGGCCATTTTGCTATTAAAGTTGGGAATCCACACTATTTATCAACATTCTTGTCTTATATGGATTCAACGTCACTTTGGATGCAAAATTATGTGGATTTGATCCCACACTTGATTAGAATTTTAGAGTTCTTTTTACGCGTTCATTATTTTCGGTCCACATTGTTTGTTTTGTCGTGGTTACCCTTCAAATTGAACTGCCACAAAAACACTCGAGCGAAATGTAAATTGGGAGTGTGGATTGAGATTAAAATGGACTTCTATCATTTTAGTTTGTTTATGCTTATGTTTTATGTTTATTTTTTTTGTTTTGTTTGTCTATTTGTGGAAAAGTTACGTTTGGGTTTCAATAAACTTTCCTTTCTATTTTGTGGGCAGATGGGGAAAGCAGCAGCTTTAATACCAGTGTCGCTGAACAACAAGTATGTATTTTTTTTTTAATTCATTTATTTTTTTAAACCTTTCATTGTTCTATCTTTCCGTGTCCAGATTTTTTTAGCCATTTATATCGATTTTTTCTCTTCTTTTCTTTTTCGTTTCTTTTTTGTTTTTGTCCTGATAATCACTATCTCATATTTGTTTTAAATACTCGGAAATCACCGTTGTTTCATATTTGCATTTTTTGTTTGGTTTTTTTCTCTTCTCAGGCTGTCTTGGAAACTGTGGCGAGAGTGACACACGACAAGCCTAGAAATAATAGCACCGCGAGCAATAGTTCAGAACCGGAAGAGCAGTGAGAATTTCAACTCAACGTCCTAGATCTCTCTCCCCTTTCCATTTTCTCTCTCTCTCTCCCTCTCTATCTTCCTCTCTTCTGAGTGTCCTATCTCGCTCTCTCCCTCTTTCTGTCCTACTTCTTGCCCTCTCTCTCTGGCAATTCTGCACTATTTTCTTTCTCATTTTTTTTCTCTTGTGGCTTGTCAAATTGTCACTTCCCATTCCAAACCTTTGCCTTTTACTTCTTTCTTTATTTCAGGCATGAAAATGGTTCCCAGGAGGTACCTATTCTGATCGACTCAAAGGTAAGTCTTTTGATTCCACCACCAATGAAAAGCTCCCTTCACTCCTCCTTCACTCTCCCTCTCCCTCTCCTTCTCTCCTCCCGCACTTGACTTTTCTTGTCTTGAAGAGCATGCATGGCCATTGAAGAAAATGTTACAAATGATGATGTTATATCCACTTCCTCCCTTAAACAAAAAAAAAGAGACTTCTATGCCTGAGGGAATTTGACAATTCGAATATTCTGAAGTCCTCGGCAATTTTCAATCTTGTTAAATTTTTGTACAGATGTTCTTAAACAGTGTACCTATTCACTTTTTTTTTCTAAGGGAAGCCAAGTAGGCCCTTTTTGTGAATACACCTGATTTAGTGTAGGCTTTCACTCAAGTACACCGCCCATCACTATTAGAGTTTATCACTCTTTTTCCAAGTTTTTTTTTTACGCGGAACCGTAAATTAGTGCTAATAATATTATTCAAGTAAATGGCCCAAAATAAGCCACGTTGCAAAACGTAATTTAGTATAGTTAATTCTAAAATAGTATTGATGCTAATAAATAACTAACTCTATTAGCGACGGCCGGTCTAGTGCGATATTCCAAGCTGCACCTCCATCACTGTTAGAGTTAGCGAATTATTAGCCTTAACACTTTATTAGAATTAACTACATTAAATCTTGTTTTGCCATATGTCTCAATACGAGCCACCTAACTAAATAGTGTTGTTAACTCTAATTTATGATTGCCCTTCAAAAAAACACTTATGCGAAGTGGTTAACTCGAATTGCGATGGGCAGTGTCACAGTCATAATCTATATGATCGTTTTTTTGAATGCAATACTTTACTTCTCATTGGGTTTGTACAATTGTTGTTTATTTCCAAAAGTTGGTTTGAAAAAACATTTGGGTTTGGACTGGTGGGTTTCAGGATAATATGTTTGTAATGATGAATCCCAAAACAGGAAATATGGTCCTACAGCAGGATCTAAGGTATGTAAAGATATTTTTTCATTCGTCAATATGTTACAAATGTTTTTTCTATTTAACAAAGTGATTGCTATTTGGTTGTGAAGTTTGGATGTACGTTGACTAGTTGTAGATTCGATTATGTTTCGCAATTAGCGTGGACCTTTCATCCAGTTTTTTTTTCAGGTGATATGTTTTGTATCTCATCTGTTAGTAAGAAATAGTTTTGAGGTTGATTACATTCATAAGTTGATGAGTTGAATCCCTCTTATTGTTGCTTTGGTTGTGAATTGTTCTCATTTGTTCCTTAACCAGTTGAGGAGCTGGTTACATTCCAAGACTTCTACTACACCGCCCACTGTTATTAGAGTCAATCACACTAATTAGGTCGTGAATTTTTTTTGGCCAAAATTCACAAAATAGTGTTAACAACACTATTAAAGGACGCGGATTACAATCCGCCACGCCCCCATGCACTAAATTAGTATTATTAATTCTAATTTCGCATTAACGCTAATGAATCTTTAACGCTAATAACGATGGGTGGTGTAGTTGCCACGTTAACTTGAACACAATCTAACTGGAAAACCAGGCTAATCGTACGCAGAACCTGTCTCATCTGGCTTTGACTTTTCTGACTTCTTTGCAACTTTATTTTTTCTCTATAACTTTTTCTTTTTCTTTGTAACTCTTTTTTTTCCTTTGGGCTGTAGATTGATTTCGGATCTTGTAATTGTTATCGCTTCGGCAGCCGTCGGGGGAATCGTTTTTGCTTGCATGGGACAGCCGGTGAGGGCTCTGTTCAACGTAATTAGTGTGGATGTGTTAGGGAAAAGTGGGCAAAAAACCATGTAAGAACACATAAAAATACTGTAGTTTGTAAACATTTTTTAAACGGGTTGGTTTTTGCATCAGTAGGTTCTTTCTCTTCGTACATCCTCTCCACTCTTTTTGAACATTTTTATGTGGTTAGGAGAAATTTACGGGATGTCAATTTACAGGGTGCAATTACCGTTTTGAGACCTTTTACTGTCAATAGGGTGGATGTCACAGCAGGTCACAATAAGTATAAGGCAGCAAACAGAACTGAAGAATCAAAACAACCAAAACACTTGACTTAAAAAAGAAACAAAGTATTGATGGTTTTTTTAAACAAGGAACTCGTGAAATTGTAAGCAAAAGCCTATGTCCAAACATTGAAAATTCTCGTTGCCTAGCAACGTTTTCACTTTTTTTTCACGACTAGGTTTTTCCTTTCTTGTATCCACTCCTTTTTTCGAAATTTTTTATGTACTTCATGACTAAAAGTGTGTATATTTCCGTACAGGTCTAAAAAACCCTAAGAAACCCTGTATTTCCGTACAGGTCTTGACAGGATACTTGCTGGCCGGGTCAATCGTGGGTCCCGGAGGTTTGGATATTGTTAGTGAACTTGTGCAGGTGAGATTAACAATTCCGAAGCGAAAACTGTAAATGAAACCCTAATTGATGCTGGAGCCGAGACGGACGGTTAAGCTAAAATTGAAAGCAAACTTTGAAGTCAAAATTGAAACGGAACTTTGAAGTCGAAACTGAAACCGAACATTGAAGTTGTAACTGAAACCGAAACTGATAGTGAAGACGAAAATGAAACGAAAGCCAAATTGAAGTGGAATTCAAAACTGAAGCTTTTATCGGGCTTAACTGAGCTGAGTGGAACTGAAGGGAAGGAGGCTGGGGGGAACAGAAGGGAACCGAAAATGCAGATAAGAATGGAACTGAACTGGATGAAACAGAACTTAGGCTCACTAAAAACCCCAAAAAATCCTTAAAAACCATAAAAAACCCTAATATGTTCTCAGAAGGAACCATAGAACTTAAGACCGCAGCTGGTTTTTTTTGGGTCCGTTGAATGACCTTAAGATAAAAAACGGATAGTCAAAGAAATAAAAGTTGTTATTATAATTGGACAAAAGTAAATTAAACCTAAAATTCTCAGTGGGTTGAGACAAAATTAAAAAAATTGAGACCAAATTAAAAAAATTGAGACAAAATTAAAAAATTGAGACAAAATTAAAAATTTGAGATAAAGTTAAAAAAACATTGAGACAAAATTAAAAAATTGAGACAAAATTAAAAATTGAGACAAATTAAAAAAATTTGAGAAAAAATTTAAAAATTGAGACTTAATTAAAAAATCGGGACAAAATTAAAAATTCCAGACAAAAATTAAAAAAATTGAGACTAAAGTAAGAAATTGAGACAAAATTTAAAAAATCGAGACGAAATTAATTAAATGGAGACAAAATTAAAAAATTGAGACAAAATTATTGGTTTTATTTATGGGTGGTTATTAGGTGGAGACTCTCGCTCAATTTGGGGTTTTGTTCCTCTTATTTTCTCTCGGAATGGAATTTTCTGCAAAGAAGGTGGGAAGAACGGGAACTTCCTTGTTTTTTTTGTTTTTTGTATCATACCTAACATAAAGTCTAACTTTCAAGTCTGTAAAAAAATATTTGTAATTTTCTGGTCACAAATGAAGCAAAAATTTTATTACATTGGGGATTTTAGATCATGTTAACTTAAATTGGTGGTTTTCCGTGAAAAGGTGCTTTCAACTAAAAGAACTTTGGTTATGTTTTTTGATGAATAGGGAAAACTTTGCGGTTTTTTTTAACAATGTATTGTGTTTTTTTCTCTCTTTCTCCCTCTCTCTCTCCTTCTTGTCTCTCTTCCTCACTCTCTCTCTTTCTCTCTCTCCCTCCCTCCCTCTTTTCGTTTTATGGAAATGAAAATACTAACATCCGCTTCTGGCGATTTTTTTATCAATTTATTCTCTCTCTCTCTCTCTCTCTCTCTCTCTCTCTCTCTCTCTCTCTCTCTTTTTATGGAAATGAAAATACCTGACATCTCCTTCTCCTTTGCTGTCAGTTGAGGGCAGTCCGTGGAGTTGCCATATTGGGAGGACTTCTCCAAACCCTTCTCTTCATCTCTCTCGGAGGGTTTACGGCCATTGTAGGGACTTTATACCCATAAATATGCAGTCATGTTTCACATACTGATTTAACGCTGGTTCTCTCTCTCTCTCCCTCTCTCTCTCTCTCTCTCTCTCTCTCTCTCTCTCTCTCTCTCTCTCTCTCTCTCTCTCTCTCTCTCTCTCTCCCTCATGTTTTTTTTGAGTCTATCTCTCTCTGTTTCAATGGTTGTAGCGCAATGGTTTGAACTTTGTACCAATTAAATCTCTCATGTTCCACTTTTGTCATGAAGGTTGTCTTTTCCTCTTCTCTCTCCCTCCCTCTCTCTCTCTGTTTTTCTCTCTTTCTCTCTTTCCCTCTCTCTCTTTCTTTTTTCGAAGGTTATTTACGTCTTTTACTCACCCGAATATTACCTTATTGCTTTAAATTTTCAAGAAAAATAATCATTATAAATAAATAGTAATTAATATAATATAATTATTTTTCCTTATTGCATTGATTTTTCAATGGATTTGGGGGCATGCGTCAAAAGCTGAGAGCGTCGAAATAAAACGGTTTATGACAATTTTCTTAGGAAATGCTTCAAGAACCCGTATTCAAGAAATTTATCTAGAATCTACGTTATTAAGAGCTTTCTCGAAGCGTATTTTTGTTTGCCTTTCATCTCGAGATGCCCTCCTTCTCCCTCTCTCTCTCCCTCTCTCTCACTCTCCCTCTCTCTCTCCCTCTCTCTCACTCTCCCTCTCTCTCCCTCTCTCTCCCCCTCTCTCTCCCTCTCTCTCTCTCTCTCTCTCTCTCTCTCTCTCTCTCTCTCTCTCTCTCTCTCTCTCTCTCTCTCTCTCTCTCTCTCTCTCTCTCTCTCTCTCACACACACGCACCCCTTCCGATTAGCGATCTTCAAATGGAATTTAGATGTGTGCATGGAGAATGATGGGTTTAAAGTTTGAAAAAACTTTAGGTCTAACAGCGATACATGGTGAATATATATATATATATATGTAAGAAATGATTTTTGCATCCAACCAGTACAATTGATCCGGACAATTGAAAGACAAATAAATGAATTGTTGGTCACTTTATTTCTTATTTGTCTTTCAAGAAATCCTCTATTTCTCTTCTTCTTTTTCAAATTGAATCTAAAAACTGAGGTCAATGCCCTTGTCTAAGAGGGAAAAACTAATTATAAACCGCAAAATTTGAGGACTCAAGGGCCCAATATTCCTTTTTTTTGTTTTTTTTTTGGGTAAATAAGACTGGCTCAACCCGCCGATCATCCTTTTCCGCATTTTCAGCTTATCCATACTAATTGTGGTATGTGGCGGACAGATTTGTGGAGGCCGTTTAAGGGAGGGAGTGTTTGTGGGAGCCTTACTTTCCATGTCCTCTACAGCAGTGGTAAGTCCTCCTTACATGTTTTAACGCCCTTTTGTGCCTTTTTACCTTTTTTTTTACCCCTTTTTATACCCTTTTTTGTACGCCTTTTTCCACCCCTTTTTATCCCTAATAACTTTTTGTTTATGCCTTTCTACCCCTCCTTATACCCATTTTATGTGCCTTTCTATCCCTTTTTACACCCATTTTTTATGCCTTTCTCAGCATTTTTAGACCTGTTTTTTTTTACCTTTTCTTAGCCTGTCTTACCTCTTTTTTTTGCCATCTTATCATACTCCTTTTTCTCTCATATACTGTGTAAAATTGTCTTTAGAAAAACTATGAGAAAATCCTAAAGAAAACCCTCTAAAGTAACCTTAAACGTTTATAATAACCCTTAAAACGTTTAAAATAACCCTTAAAATGTGTCATAGGTTTCTTGTGTTTTTGCCAAATTCTTTTAAAGCAAGAAATGGGAGATTTCTCCGAGTCTTTTAATTTGAAAATATATATATTTTTTGCTTTCCATTAGCTTTTTTTTTTTTAAGTGGATTTGTAGGTTATATTTAGGGTGTAAACACTAATAGTTTACACAGTTTTCAAATTTTTTTTTTTGAAAAATACCTCGAAGCCTTTTCGTCGTTCCTTAAGATCTGTGTTTCTTTTTTTTTTTTTAAATGATTGTCTCCTCTCTTTTTTTATTATGATATTTTGTTCATTTGCCTTAGTGAAGATTTTCATGATTGCATTTTACTCTCAGAAACTATTGTTGTTTTTTTGGATTGTTATTTTTAATTGTTTAATAATTTTTTTTTTTTTTATTGCTGTTTTGAATTATTTTCTTTCAATTGGTTTTTTAAATTGTTGGTGATCATTTCTTTTTGTCGGTTTTTTTTCGGTGTTGTTTTTAATTATTACTATTGCTTTTAATTGTTGTTGCTGTTCTTCAGCAATTAATTGTTATTAATTGCAATTGTTGTTTTTTAATTTTTGTTTTCCATTGTGCTTTTATCAAATGTTGTTTCTCTTCTGTTTTTGTTTTTCATTGATGTTTTTAATTATCGTTATTAGTATGGTGGGGGGAAGTAATTTCCCAGGTCCTAAAGTGCCTTTTGGAGAGAGGTTTGGTCCAATCGAATCACGGACAAGTCACCGTGGGAACACTAATTCTCCAGGTAAAGAAAACTGCACACCATTATTAGTGTGGGAATCGATCCTCTCAACCCCTCTCTCCCCCCCCTCACCCTTGTTTAATGAATTGGTGATTCAGTCGTCCGGAGTTTTAATGTAGTGATGAGATAGTTTTATCATAGTTTTGGCATAGTATTGACATAATTTTGACATAGTTTAATATAATTTTGACATAGTTTTAGTTTTAACATGGTTTTGAGATAGTTTTGATAGAGTTTCGGGATAGTATTGACATAGTTTTGACATAGTTTTGACATAGTTTTAACATGGTTTTTACATAGGTTTGACATAGTTCTGACGTTTTTTCCACATAATTTACCATAATTTTGACATAGTTTTGACATAATTTTCACATAGCTTTAGCACTGTTTTGACAGTATTGGTATAATTTTCCAGTTAGGAGGATTTTTCAATGAGTTGTATGACTCAATTTGAAGAATTGAATCCGTTTTTAAGAGCAAAAAGCGGTAATTTTGTTTTGCGGACATGTTCCATCTTGTAATCTGTTTTTAAGGATCTCTTCCTATCACTCTCAGTAACTCTGCCTCTCCCTCTCCCTCTCCCTCTGCCTCTCTCCTCTTTCCTCTGTTGTCTCCTCTCTCCTCTCCTTCTCCCACTCCCTCTCCCTCTTCCTCTCTCCTCTCTCCTCTTTCCTCTGTCTTCTCCTCTCTCCTCTCCCTCTTCCTCGTCCTCTCCCTCTCCCTCTCCCTCTCCCGTTCCCCCTCCCTCTCTCCTCTTTCCTCTGTCTTCTCCTCTCCCTCTTCCTCCTCTCTTTCTTGCAGGACTGTACAGTGGGTCTTCTCTTCTCCCTCCTCCCCCTCCTTGGAGGGAGCACTACCATCATGCAGGGCTTCACGGCCATGTTCAGAGAGTCAGTTACTTTCTTTTACTCTTTTTTTTTTTTGGGGTTTCTTTTTTGGTTTTTTGTTTAGTTTTTTTTGTTTTTTTTTTTTTTTTTTTTTTTTTTTTTTTTTTGTTTTTTTTTTTTTTTTTTTTGGGCTTCTTTTTTTGTTTTTTGTTTTATTTTTTTTTGTTTTTTTTTTTTTTTTTTTTTTCTTTTTTTTTGTTTTTTTTTTTTTTACCAGATTTCCTGGCTTTTGGTTTTTTTTTTGGTTGGTTTTTGTTTTCTCTTGTTTCTGAGCTTTTGTTTTTGTGTTTTTTTTTGCTTTTCGAGTTATTTTTTTCTTTTTGTGTTTCCTATTTCCTCAAAAAAATCGTCGAAAATTGGTCAAAAATTTCATAAAATTTGAAGCTATTCATCTTACAGACGGTCATTTTTTTTGAAGGGGAAATTTGTTTTTCTGTATGCGGGTTAAAATTCTCATTTTTTTTGTATTTTCAACCAGTTAAACTATCTTTATAGTTTAAAAAATAATACATTTTGGGGGATTGAGACTTTTTGACCCTGGGCCCTTTTTTTAACCAGAAAATTGATATTTTTAACCAAAAAAATGTATTTTATACCCAAAAATTGATGTTTCTACCCGAAAAACTGGAATTTAAACCAAAATAGCGACATTTTAAACCAAAAAATTGATATTCTTAACCCAAAAATCATAGAGGTACCAAACGTTTTAAACGCACGCATGAAACGTCAAAAAAATTTGCATGGAAAAAATGCACTTTTTAGAAAGTACATTGACCGACTTTGACTTTAAAGTAAAAGACAAAATAGAGAAACATTCAATCAAAAATTACAACTACAACTTAATCGAAACGAAACGAAACACATTTCAGCGTCACTTCATATCTCTCTACAACGTGAATTGCTATTAGCGTTGATAACGTTAAATAGGCGCCCCCAACTTTTGAGCCTCAAACCTAAAATAGAATGAATAACTCTATTTTTTTTTACGTTAATATAAGTATTATTTAATTAGCGTTGAGCCGTTAATCACTCTGATTTCGACAGTTTTTAATTAGTGTAATGTACGAAATCTGTCCCTACTAAAACTGCTCATTATTTTTTTACAGACGTACAGAATTAGTGTCAGGTAAAGGCGTCAGACACGAGAAATTGAGTGCGTCGCCGCGTAAAAGTGCACTCAGATTTGATTCCCAGTCATAAAGACAAGGGAAAATCTCGAGAACCTGTTCTCACATGTTCAAGCGTCGAATATGTGAACACCGATTATCGCGGCTACAATATGGGGATGTGTATCCAAATTAGTGTTATATGTACAAATTAGCGCTTGTTTTTGTTGGCGAAATAGAGCCATTAACACTAATTGTTTCTTTACATTAATTATTTTTTAATTTTAATAGCGAATCACGGTGTACTCCATTTTCCTTACACTTCCGTACATTATATCCATACTTTTTATCCATACACGAAAACGAAGTTTACGAAAATTTCAAAAACTAAAAAAATTAACGCATTTTCTTAAAAAAGTCAAAATCCGTACGTTTGGTACCTCTATGCCAAAAATTGACATTTTAAACCAAAAACTTTGATATTTCTAACCGAATAATTGAAATCTTTGACCAAAAAATTGACATTTTCAACCTTAAAGAAAGAGAGAGAGAAAGTTATTAACTGTTTTAAGAAAGAGTATTTAAGAAATGATAGGTTTTTTGGAGTTTTTTGGGGTTTTCAGACTGATAATATTGGTTATGTTTTTGGCGGTGACTGCGACGGCTGGTCACTATGGGATGACTCGAATGCTTCAGATATTGAAAAGGATTTCCGCTCAAGTAAGTCAAGAATTAAACCGATTTTTCAAACAAAACAGATCTTTTCCGATCTTTTCTCTTTTTTTTCGATCTTTTCTTTTTAATTTCCGACCTTTAAATCCAAATGTACCGATTTTCAACACTGGTTTTGGTCGAGATAGTTGTTCTGAACGATAAAGTTTAAGTTTGGCGTTTTTTTCGTTATTATTATTTTTTTTTTTGTTATTTTTTTCTTTTTAGGTTTTTTTGGTTTCTTTTTTTTTAAGATCTTGAAGGGTTAAAAAAAATTGTCTCCTTGATGGCCGAATTTGAAAATGACATTAAAGTTTGTCCTTTACTGATGTCTACACGGGATTTGGTGTGGAATATGCTGATTTTTTTTTCTTGTACCTATCTGTATTAGTTCTGCTGTTGGATTTAACAGTTTTTTGCCGCTTGAACTCGTTTTAGTCGTTTACCACATTTTTAGTCGTTTAACGCGTTTTTAGCCGTTTAACACGTTTTTACACGTTTTAATCGTCTTTACTCGTCTATCCTTGTCTGAGTTGAAAAAGTTGTCGATCGAAAGGTAGAACTCTTTCCTTACCCGATCATAATCTCCTGGTAAAAAATTAGACTAAGTGTGCACAAAAAAAAGAAAAAAAAAGCCGTGTCTGTTTGGGCAAAATAATATGCTAAATTCGAATAGCAATCCACACCAAATATGGTGAGAACCAAATGCTGACATCCTTAAGGGTTTACTTGAGGGGGACTTTCAGACGAGTGAGCTCTACCAGTTGGGCGTTGTGGCCTTCTGCCTCGCAGTGGCCTGGGTGAGACCAAGACACTCCTGACCACCATTTATCTCTCCTGTCCTCTATTTATCTATCCTATTTATCTCTCCTATCCTCCATTTACCTCTCCTATCCTCTAGTTACCTCTCCTATCCTTCATTTACCTATCCTATCCTTTATTTACCTTCCCTATCCTTTATTTACCTTTCCTATCCTTTATTTGCCTCTCTTATCCTCCATTTATCTCTCCTATCCTTTATTTACCTCTCTTATCCTCCATTTACCTCTCTCTTCTCCACTATTTACCTCTCCTATCCTCCATTCACTTCGGCTATCTTCCATTCCCTCTTCTATCCTTCATATCCCTCTCCTATCCTCTGTCTACCTCTCTTATCCTCCCTTCCCCTCTCCTATCCTCCATTTACCTCTCCTATCCTCTGTCTACCTCTCCTATCCTCCCTTTCCCTCTCCTATCCTCCATTTACCTCCTACCCTCCGTTACCTCCCTTTCAGTCACTACCTCTTCTGTTTTGCATTAGCTTTCCTGTCTTTCACTACCACTCCTGTCAGCTCTCTTTCTCTCCTCCTCTCAGCACTCCCTCCTCTTCAATCCCTCCTCTCCTCTTAGCCACTGCCTCTTCTCGTTGGCCCTTCTCTCTTTTGTCCAATCTCTACTCCCTCTTGTAGACAAATTATTTTCTATGTTGTTTCCATATCAGTGATTGATCGTTTGCTCTCATCTCTCTTCCTCCCTCTAGTCCCTCTCATAGAGCCATTAAATTTTCATGTTGTTCCATTGGCCGTTTGCCCTTCTCACTCGTGTCCTTCCTCTACTCCCTCTCATATAAACGTATTTTGCGATGTTGTTTTCCAGCTGAGCGACTGGCTGACTCTGAGCATCGAGCTCGGGGCGTTTGTCGCGGGAGTCATGATTTCCACCACAGACCTGGCGGAACACACAATGCAGCAGGTGATTCCTCTTTTTTTTTAGGATTTAGGGTTAGGGTTAATTCAGACTATAGAATGAGAAACTTTCTGTTAAAACTCTTGACAAAGCGTGAAGAAACCACACAATGCAGCAGATAATTCTGGTCTTTTTTAGTGTTGAAGGTTTTAGGACCGTAGGGTTTTAGGGTTTTATGGTTGTAGGGTTAATTCAGACTATAAAATGAAAAACATTTTGTTAAAACTCTTGATGAAGCGTGAGAAAACCACATAATGCAGCAGGTAAATGAGGTTTTGTTTTAGGGTTTTAAGGTTAATTTAGACATTGAAATGAAAATTTTCCTGTTAAAACTCTTGACCAAGCTTGAAAAAACCACACAATTTGGCAGGCAATTCAGAATTTAAAGTTTCTTTACAAAGGTTGAAAAATCTTGAGGTATTGCTGTGATTTTTAACATTAGGTTGAACACACGGTGTATAACATCAAACCTTACTGATAAGGTGTGAGGTTGTTGTTATAATAAAAGCTTTCAAAAACCGTCAAAAAGCTTAAAGAAAAACCCGAGATTGTTTAATAGAAACCCGAATTTGCACAAAATATCTGGGAGCTTTAAGGACATATGCATCTCTTTTTTTCACTGCTTCTTTTGCGGTCCCATTGATGACAAAAAAAAAAAAAAAACTAACGGCGAAACAAACACCCATCATTGATGAGCTGCCAGGTGGATCCCATCCGGAATTTGTTTGGAGCACTGTTTATGGTGTCGATTGGGATGATAATGAACCCGGCGTTTCTGTGGAAACATCTGGACATTCTCCTGGCTTCGGTTATTCTCGTGGTCGCATCGAAGACCATTGTGGTCGCAGTGGTGGTCCGATGCTTCGGATATAGCAGTCGGACAGCTGTCACGGTGAGTGTCACATAGATTACGGTTGCAGTTGCAGATAATGTTAGTTCCGATTGTGGTTACCATTGCCGTTACGATTGCAGTTGCAGTTGATATGTTGACAGGTATAGTTACTGTGAGTCTCACATGGGATATACTGCCCATCGTTGTTAGAGTTAGTGAATTATTAAGATTAATACCTATTAGAATTGACTGCAGTAGATTGTGTTTCGTCATGTGGCTCATTATGAGCCACTTAACTAGAGAGTTATATTAACACTATTGAGTCAAAGTAGCACGCACTTGAATTAGAGTAATTAACTCTAAGACAGTGTAGTCCTGCACAGTTGCAGTTGGAGTTAGAATTTCACTAATGATTGCAGTTACAATTGCAGTTGCAGCTGAACTTGCAGTTACCGTGGCAGTTATAGGTACAGTTGTTGCAGTTACAGTTGCAGTTGAACTACAGTTACAGTCACAGCCATTGTTGATTTAGCAGTTATAATTGCATTTACAGTTAACAATTTTAGTTACAAATAAGTGCAGTTGCAGTTACTGTTTTGTTTGGGCTTTTGAGATAAATTTCAGATTCAGTTTCCATTTCAGTTACGAGTTGCAGATTCACAGTTCCAGTTTTGATTCCAGTAGTTATTATCTGCTTGCAGTTGTATTCAGTTTTCAGTTTGCAGATTTGTGAAAATTGTTTGTTCAAAGTCACAAAGTCAGTGTGGATCACACCTAGTTTTGGAAGAGAAGGAAGTGCGAAAGTTTCAGAACTGACTACTTTCAGATTATCAACAGTGGATAAGTAGTACTTTTATGAAGGGAGTATTGATGATACCTCATTTTACCCCATTTTTGGATGCAGGTGGGCGTCTCTTTGGCACAAATTGGAGAGTTTGCCTTTGTACTTTTGGGTCGAGCATCTAATCTTCACTTACTCCAGGTCTACATTTTACCACTAATTATTCTTTATCTTTCTGTGAACAATTTTGTAGTTGAAAGTTAATTACGGTTTTATTTACTCCATATGCCCAAAGAAAAACTACGAAAAAAAAGAAAACCCTGGATAGAACAGGCAGCAATTTATGGATACGCTCTCTCTCTCTCTCTCTCTCTCTCTCTCTCTCTCTCTCTCCCTCCCTCTCTCTCTCTCTCTCTCTCTCTCTC
>JBBHKE010002007.1:83114-103230 GCA_037447655.1 Zygnema cylindricum
TGGTGGAGTACATTCCTTGTTACCCCCATACTCTGTGAAATCTGTTACTGTAAGCGCCAGTTTTGATGTTTCCGCATAAGTTAGCGTGGATAATTTATCCACTTTGGTTATCCAATTTGTCAAAGTAAAATGTCCAAACCAGGTGTCCTTATACCCCCATTGTTCCTTACATGAGGTGGTACGGAGTGTATTATATTCCTCTTTTTTACTCTAAACTAATTGCTAGTTTGAATGGGAAATCAAAGTCAAATAACTCTAGTTTAGGGTTAGGTGACATGTTGACTTGCTGTCTACTCTTTTAGTTTACTGCAACGTTGTTGCTTTTGGTTTAAAAAAAAATAACTAAAGATTTTAGAGCAATTATTTTTAGCGTTTCCTCTTCAAATTTTAAATTTTCAATGTGAGCAATGTTTTTAAGTAGATCTAAAATATTCTCAATTGATGGTCTCCGTAAATCGTATCTTGGGCATCATTTGAATTAACTTTATAGCTGTGAGTAGTGTTTATACTTGACCTTTATATTTGTTCTTTCTACACTTTTTTTGGTGTATTACATTCGATTTTGAAATTTAGTTTTTGCACTTTAGCGTTTTCTTTTAGTATATTTGTAAATCGTAGAAAACTAATAGAAAATCACCAGTTAGTAAATTCTTTTGAACTGGAAAAAAAATCCTGATTTCGAAGTAAATTTTGAAGAAGTGAAAAAAAAATGGTGATTTTTACCTCATGGTGGGCTTTTTCAAATTGCAGAAAAGAGTCTACCTTCTCCTTTTGGGAACAACTGCCCTCAGCTTGGTGGGTCTACTCTCCCCATTTGCACCCCACACTTTTTTGTTGTTATTTATTGTTGTTTTTATTTATTGTTGTTGTTCTTTAGTGTTTTCTGGACTAATTGGTTATTTTTTTAATCCAGCAATCACCGTAAGACAAGGTGTCTCCAGAAAAAAAGCGTCCTTGGGAGAAAACTGTAACTAACATGTTTTTTTTCTGCGTGTGTGTTTGTATTTGTTTTTTTTTGTTTTTGTTTTTTCTCTTCTATTTTGCTGCTTAGTATTCTGATTCTTTTTGTGTCTCGTTAGAAAAATGCTGTGACTAATATGTTTTTCTGTGTGTGTGCGTGTCTTGTTTATTTTATTTTTCTGTTTTTGTTTTTTTGTGCTTGTTTTTTTGTTTTTGTTTTTTCTCTTTCATGTTGCAGCTTAGTAGTAGATTCTTTTCAGGTCTCCGTGGGACAAAAACTGTAACTCATACGTTTTTTCCGTACGTGTCTGTTGTTTTTGTTTTTCTTTTTCTGTTTTTGTTCTTTTGTTTTTCTTTTTTCTCTTTCGTTTTGCAGGTTAGTACCCCGATTCTTTTCCGATTTATCCCTCATATCCACCGAGTGGGAGCCGATATGGGATGGTTTCGACCGGAAAACGACACTGTTATTGAACTAAAGCAGTTGCCGTCCGAAAATAGAATGGATCCACAAGATGACGATTTCGACTATTCTCACGAAAGTTGGAAATCGATGTTTGACATCGATCCTCTAAGGCAATGGTTACATTTGAAAGTCGGTCGATGGTTTCCGAAACCTTGAAAATAAAAACTTAAAAAACCCTAGAAAAGCCATTAAAAACCTTAGAAAACCTTTAAAGAAAACCTTAAAAAACCTTGAAAAACCTTGAAAAATCTTAAAAAACCTTAGAAAACCCTAGAAAAACCCGAAAAAACCTTAGAAAACCTAAAAAACTTATAATTTTCTTAAAGGGGGGTTTAATTTTTTTTAACGGGAGTCGTAAAATGTCTAGTAAAAGGGTGTCATAAAATGTATCTGGCTATTTTTCCCCTTTTTGGCAATAAAAAGTGGACGATTTTTCCTCTCTCCTCAGAATCGTCAACAGGAAGATATTCAGTGTGAGAAAATGAAAAAATATATGAAATATTTTCTGGCCTCCCTCTCCCTCTCCCTCTCCCACTCCCTCCCTATCCCTCTCCTTCCCTCTTTCTCTCCCTCTCTCTCTCTCTCTCTCTCGCTCCCAATTCTCTTTTAGTTTTGATACCAAGTTATAGAATTTTATCTATTCGAAAGAAAACTTTTAGGGTTTTGATAGGTACAATTTTTTCTCTAGTTTCTAGTGAGGAGGATTACGGTATTGGAAATGTCGACCGTAAGAATTAAAAAAATAGTTGTATTTTTTGATACAGTACAAAAAAAAAGTGTAGTGTAGCTGTTTTTTTTTGTTTAGTGTTGTTGGACTTTTAGTTTTTTTTTATTCTGTAATAGTAGTAAAGATCAGTGCAGCTTAAAAAAATTGCTTCTTTTCGTTTTTTTTTTTTCCTTGCGAGGGTATTTTTTTTTTTTTTTTTTTCGCGAGGCGCATCTGAAGCCTGGAAAAAACCGATCTTTGTTATTGCGTCTTTGTCTCACTCATTTCTCTCCTCCCTCTCCTCCTCCCTCTCACTCCCTCTCCCCTCCTCTCTTTCCCTCTCCTCCTCCCTCACTTTCCCTCTCCTCCCTCTCCTTCCCTCCCTCCTCCCTCCTCCCTCCCCTCCTCCCTCACTTTCCCTCTCCCTTCTTCTGGATGGGATGGCTAATAGCGGGCCAATAACAAACTTTCCTCTTGTCCAATACTTAATCCCCTTCCCCCTCTCTCTCCTCCCCTGCCCCTTCTTTCTCCTCCTCCCTCCTCCCTCCTTCTACTTATCCTTCTTCCTATGGCTATGATGCATCATTCATGCGACGGTTTATTCTTGTGCACCTGGTCAACCTTTTTAGGGTTTTTGGGTTTTTTAGGGTTTTTTATAAAGCCCTAACTTGTTCTTTTTTTTGGTCGGTTGGTCTATTGCGAATCCCAATTTGAAAATATGAATTGTAAAACGAGAGAGAAATGACAATGATAGGAAAATGTCAAGAGAGGACGATAAATAGGAAAAAGACATGAAAAACCACACAATACAGACATGCAAGACAAAATCCAGCAGTCTAAGAACATGCAAGATAACAAAAGATCGACCAAGAGAGGACGATTAACAGGAAAAAGACAAAAAGATAAATAAAGGATAAAAAAGACAAAAGAGACAACAAAAACAGATAAGACAAACTGGAGAGTCTAACCACAATTCAAGAAGATAATAGCTATTAATATTTTATAATAGCTCTTTATCCTGGTTTCGTATCTGATAGGAAGAACCTCTTTATTGCTAAACTTGCGCTGGAAAAGCTATTGAGGTACAAAAGGGTTAAAAAAGGAAAACAAAAGAATATTACGGAGTACAAAAGTCCATAAGAAAGGTAAGAAGCTTACACTTGGCGGGAACTGCCAAAAAATGTTTTGTACCGTCTCGGGAGTACAGAATCTATCCGCACTCCAGAAATGAAAACCCAACGGTCAGATTTCTGTCCAGAAAACATGGAGGTGAAGATATATGGTAATCCTATTAGATATGTACAATTATTGTACGCATTCGTACAATTTGACGTCAACTTTTGCGCCAGGTATCACTTCTGCGAAAAGTGTTTCCTTGACAAATAATATAATAATACAATGCTCGCTGTACTGTTTTTGAGCATCGAACAAAGTGTATGAACGGTCGTCATTTTTTTTAGTACAGTCCAAACTTTATGTTCGAACATTACTTTGTACGGACATTTTTTAATGTACAG
Organism: Zygnema cylindricum; assembly: GCA_037447655.1. Lineage (NCBI taxonomy): Eukaryota > Viridiplantae > Streptophyta > Zygnematophyceae > Zygnematales > Zygnemataceae > Zygnema > Zygnema cylindricum. The sequence goes on from JBBHKE010002007.1 coordinate 86,761, forward strand.
GTAAGGGCACTTTCCCATGTAACCGAAACTTAATTCTTGTAACTTTGTTTTAAGCGAAGATTCTCCGTACTACTTTCAGAGCATTCGTATATAAAAAAAACAAATCGTTACTTTAGATCGTGACGGATGTAGACGTGGGTGAAATTTGTGACGGTTTGTAGACGACTACAAAACTCGCGACAATTGTTGACGTTTACAAAATAGCGACGTTTGTAGACGTCTATCTACTTGTGACATTGTAGATGTTTAGGGTTTGTGACATATTAACGTCACGCTCACTTATGATAGCGTCGACGTCACTGAATCTAACACATTCTCCCATGGTTTTCCGATTTTGTGTTATCGTTCGTTCTCACTATACTTGCCATCAAAATAAGCTAAAAAACAACCAAAAGAAATATTTTTTAGAGATCTTTCATTTGATACCTTTCTTGCTTTTTTTCATTGTAAGAATTGTGAGATATACGCGTTAGTGGGAGAGGGAGAGAGAGAGAGGCGCTTTCACAGACTTCGCTTTTGCGAAATGGCACGCGTTGGTCGAGACCCCTCCACTGCCTCTGTACGGAAAAAGGTGCACGGAAAAAAGTACATACAGGTTGTAAACATGCAGTGGATTTTTTTTTTGAGGAAAATTATGTCAAAAACCTCTGACGCGTGCGTAACCATATGCATATTCGCCCACGTCGTGGAACTTTTTTTAAATCACCTCGCGAGGTGATTTTATTAAAGTTTGAAGATGATCTCGATGGACACGAAAGTGGGTCGAAACTCGCTAAACGATAAATTGCATCACGATAGACGACAAACTGCGGTACAGCTAAAGTTTTAATGGAACGCAAATTGTACGGTAATAATTTGAATTTTTTGATACGGCTGCAGATTTTTTCCATTTTTTCCAAGTTATAAAGGAAAACGACAGAAAATAACTGTAACTTTAGCACATGGGAAAGTGTTCTAAGGTTCGTTAGCCGTCTCGCGCGTGGAGTGAAAGGTGTGAAACCCCCTTTCACACCGCGAAATGCCCCGTGCCTTTCACACTTCGCAAAACATAGCCCGGGTACCTTGGATGTTTAGGGTCATAGAGTCATTGGTTGTGTTTTATTTTATATAAAAAAAAACACGAATGAGGAAAAAACCCTAAACATATTAATACTTGCGAAGCGCCGCGCGGCGCGAGGCGTCGTAAAGCGAAATTGGAGTGAAAGGAGTGAAAGGCGACGTGGACCCTTTCACACGCCATCCGAAGGCAGAAAAATACTTGATTCAGTAGAGTATTGTACCATGACAAAACGATGAAATCATAAAATTGTCGGAAATACTCCGCAAAAGGAGGGCACCGCCGAATATGCCCCTCCTTTTCGAAAAGGAAAACACTTTTCGTGAAGCTACAGTACAATACAAATTTTACATAAGCGCCGAAGATTACGTCAGCAAACAGTAGAACGAGCAAAATTTTAAATTTGTACAAACCTGGTACGAATTGACGGCATTTGACACAGTAAAAAAACGTCACGACAAATACTGTAGTGCACGCATTGGAATAGACTATTGTTTCTATGCACAGTTGAAGTCTCCGTGGCTCAAACACCTCCTACTCGAAACGGTGTGGTATTTATGATACAGCTTTAGGGTAAGGTTCCATTAGGGAAAAAATGACGTTGTTTATTGAAAGTCGTACTCTTTCGAGCAGTGCCGTACTAAAAAAAAAATAACAGAAATACAAGCCTACTGAATGAGGGATTTGATTCTCCACATTTATGGGCGTAAAGGTGGACCGTCGGATGCATAATCGGATACACCATCGTCTAACACTTTCAGTTCGCAACAAGTGACTCGGAGTAGGTCAATTCTTAGCGCCTGAACGTATATCAACGCGCCTCGTAGAAAAGTGAACAAGTATCCACGACGACCGCGCGACCAGGTGGGTACACGTCGCATATGACATGTGCTTTCCGCCGGGGAGGATGCGAGGCCACCGAATGCCGCAAGAAAATCTTTGACGGAGGATATTGTTTCACGTCCCTGTTGCAATCCTGTAACAGTAATAGTGGATCGAACTTGTTCGTAAAAGGGTACTTAACTGTTACGAAAATAGAGTTTTAAATTTGATAGACGTCCGCGAAAGAATCGCACGATTTGGGGTTGTATAATAAAAGATATGGTGATTGGTGTAATCATACGACAGCGCGAGGTCAAAATAACGATTCAGTGTTCATTGTTACGGGTTAAGGGTCAAACTATCCGCGGAAATTAAGGCGTACATTTATAAAGTACTAAACGAAATCAATCTTTTTTTTGGTACGCACGATGGTTCGTTTCGTACAATATTTAGTACGGAGCGTCACTTTCAGTTTATGGAATTTCGTAGGAAGTTTCGGGTGCGAAATTTGCAACGCACGTTCGTGTAAAGTCGAGTTTTGTTTGGCGCGCACTTTTGCACGTAAATGCTACGTAGTTAAACGTAGCGTTTGATTGGTTAGAAATGCTACGTAGTCAGTAAGAGATTTCGCACGTTTTTGGATTGGTCAGTTTGCGTCCTTGCTGATCAATGATTGGCCACTTTGGCTTGGCAAGTCCACGGGGATGATGGATAATTATTGAAGTCAAAGAGAAGAGTAGACATCATTTCCTTTCGGAAAAGTTTGTGGAAATTCTGACTTATCTTGGTCTTAAGCAATTGAAACCAAATTGGAGCATTGACATTTTGGCACTGAAATCTCTTACAAACTAAGTAGTGCTTTAGTAGTTAAGAGATAGAATATTTAAGAGTGGAGAGTAGTGGAAAATGCTTTAATAAGAAAGGTTGAGCCACGAGGGTAAGAGACCGAGCTAATGTTATATGGATAGAAGATTCTTCTAATTTAAAGTTTATCCTTACGTGAGTGATTTCCAACGTGGATGTGTATTTTCCAATGTGTGGAATGTGTGGTTGAAATGGGTTGTCGTAAATGGATTTTTTGAGAGGTAGGAGATCTTGGAATGTGTGGTTGAAATGGGTTGTCGTAATGGGATTTTCTGAGAGGTAGGAGATCCTGTTACATATGGTATCCGAGCTTTGATTAGAAACCAAGGAGAAGTTTGCTCCCCCGAATATCGACTGGCGTGACCGGTGAGGGTGCTCTAACCTGTGTCGGTAGAACCACGATGTCAACTGGTAGGGGATTGGAGAGGAACTAAGTGATCACACTGCCAACGGCCGCTGGTTAGATGTGGGGCGTGCTCAGGTCCTAAGGACTAAGGCGGGGTGGGCAGTGTAGCCACCGTTGAAACTAACTCCAATTACCTAGAGGCCAAACAAACTTGCATTCTCCTAACAATGATTCATGTGTAGAGGGAGGGCTTGTAGCCATGAAGGGTAAGGATGTGAGGATTAGAGAACAAAGGATCCTGATGTAGTGGTAAAGGGGATATTTGCTAACGGTGGAGGAGGAAAGTGGAGCACTTTACTTCTTCAAGAGCAAAATAGTCCAAAAATGACTTAAAACTTTTCAAACCCTAAATTGTTACCTTTGAGAGCTTTGAATTTTGCTGTTGCAAAATTGGTGGAAAAACATTTTACCTTTCTATTTCAATGTCTGGGCAAATTGAATTTTCACTCGCTTCCTTTGATGTTTATTTGATTTTTCAAATTTTGAAAGCTATCAAAAGAATTTTTAGGGAGAAAAAGGCTTGGATTGGAGAAATCTGAGGACTTCAAATCTGCCGCAAACTCTTTAGGATAATTATACTCTACCTATTATTGCTCGATTTCATTGTGTGATAATGGCAAATTCTGCATGGAAACGTGAAATGGAAAATGCCTTGAATGTGTTGAAAAAACATAGTGTGAAATTGGTCAAAAGATTTGATAATCATGCTGCTGCTTTGGATGAAACACTTTCTGAGTTGAAAAGTGAATTGAATGATCTTAAGGAAAATGGAACTATTTCAAATCAGAAATTGGATGAGCTAATAAATTTAATTCACGCCAGAAATGATGTTAATGACCAAAAGGGTGAGAGTAGTAAGAGAAATGCCAGTTTTAGGGAAGATGATCACGATAGACCTAAGAAGATAGGGGATATGAAATTGTTTATTATTGAAGCACCATCATTTGATGGTAAGAACATTGATGAGTTAGATGCTTGGGTTTTTCATATAGAGTATTATTTAGAATCAAGGAATTGTGATCGTGATGATTACACTTCTTTTGCTGTTAGCTGTCTGAAAGGTGATGCTCAGATTTGGTATTACACTCAGAGAAGGTCTAATTTGATTTCTGATAATGCTGATTGGGAAGCTTTTAAGACCGCGATCAAATCGCGTTACTTATCTGTCACTTATAAATCCATAATAAATGAAAAATGGCTTAACTGTAAACAGACTGGATCTGTGAAAGATTATATTGTGGAATTTGACTCATCAAGCATGCATGTCATATGTTTGACTAATGAAATGGCTAAGTTGCATTTCCTGAACTCTCTGGATCTTATACTGAAATCAAAACTGAAACATCAAAAATTTGTTAATTTGGAAGAATTCTAAGATAAGTCATTAGAATTAGAGGATCAGTTGGGGTATAATCGAGAAACTCGATCACTCAGGGTAATTTAAATGAAGTATCAGAGTGGGGTGAGGAGGAATTTGAAAAAAAGGGTGTGAATGTAGGTCTTGTGAATAAGCAAAATATCTTCAGGGGAAATCAAAGGGGTGGACAGAGTGTTAACGCAGGAAATAAATTTTACAATAGAGAGGGCTACATTAAGAGTCCTAAACCAAACATTAATGCTCAGAAACCTAATCTTACCATACCCACATGCACTATCGGTCAAAAACGAGGTCATAGGGCATTTGAGTGTGCACAACTGAAGAAAATTAACGTTTATAACTATGGAGAGGAAGGACATTTCAGTAGGGAGTGCACAAACCGAAAAAAAAAGTCACTTGTTTTAAATGCGAAGGTCAAGATCATTATGCTAAAGACTGTACAGATAAGAGATCTCTAAAAACAGTTGATGTCAATGAAAGTCTTCAGGAAGATATTGCATTATACCTAGCTGAACAGGAAGCCCAAGAGGTGGGAAACGGAAAAGACTAGATGAAAGTCCTTAGTTGAGTCGACCAGATCCAGAGGTTACGGAGTTAACTTTGGAGGGCAAACTAATGAATGGAAAGGCTATGATAGTTGAATTTATTATGATGCTAACTACACTCCATAATTTGAAAAATCCTTCTGATGAAACATTTAACAATAGACCTATGCTAGGACAGTTAAGTAACGATGCCACCAAACACAGTTTGATCAAATTCAAGTTGTTAGTGGAAGGCAAACCATTGAAAGTTATGGTAGATTTGGGTGCTACGCATAATTTTATTTCACATAAATTTGTAGAGGATTACCTAAATTTTGAAAAGAATTATCCAGCACAGGAAAAAGAATTCCTCGCAATAGTTCATGCATTGGTGAAATGGCGTTGTTATTTGCATAATAAAGAATTTACAGTTCACTGTGATAATAAGGCACTCTCTTATCTTCAAGGATTATGTGATGCACAAATTATGACTAGTATGACTAGGTGGATGTAAAAATTGGCATATTTCAAATTTAATGTCAAACATATTCCTGGAAAGACAAATGTAATAGCAAATCCTTTTAGTAGATGTTTTGGAATAAGTGTGGTGGTGCGAGATGAATTATTTTTAGATGCTGTTACAAATGGTTATGATAAAGACCGTTATTCTGTTGTGATTTGCAAGAATATTTCGGGAGGAAATTCTGACCCATTAAATAAAGGCATGTCAACAACTTTAGAATAGAAGATGGTTTACTGTATTTGGGAACAGGGGATAGATCATGCATTCCTCAAATGGGGACTTAAGCAAACAACTTTTATAGGAAGCCCATGAGCATTTAGGACATCTACGTCGAGATAAAACTCTCGGTTGTAGAGTAGATTGTTTAGGCCTGGAATGGAAAAGAAGGTGTCGAAAAAAGTGGAAAGTTGTGTCCTTTGCCAACAGAATAAACCTAGTAACCAAAAACCTAGAAGTCTTTTAAAACCTTTAGATATCCCCGAAAGACCATGGGAATCTGTCAGTATGGATTTTATTGTCAATTTACCAACTACATCTAGAAGAAAAGACGGTATCATGGTCGTAGTCGATAGGTTCAAGCAATCTTTATCCCTTGCAAAACTACTCATTCAGTTGTAGATATAACAAAGTTATATTTTGACAAAGTGGTCAAACATCATGGAGTTCCCTTGTCTATAGTCAGTGTTAGGGATTCTAAATATTCGTCTGCATTTTGGGAAAAAATACAGCAAAATTCAGGCACTGAATTAAAAATGAGTACCTCTTATCATCCTTAGACAAATGAACAAACAGAAAGGATGAACCATACACTGGAAGAAAAGTTTAGGACTGTTTCCGATGGAGTTCATAACACATGGGAATCTAAACTGCCATTAATGGAATTTGCATAAAATCCATGTAAACGTTCTGGCACAGGATTCTCACTGTTTGAAGTTGCATACAATTACCAACCGAGAAAAGCATTGGACTTAATACCTATGGTCACTCAAGAGAATAAGGGATCTGGAACGGAATTTTGGGAATACATTTAAACAGTCTTGAAAACATTCAGGGATGCATTAGGTGGAGGCACAAAGAAGGCATGAACTAAATGCTAACCGCAAATTGGGTAATTGGGATGCAAATCCATGTAAACGTTCTGGTATAGGATTCTCACCGTTTGAAGTTGCATACAGATACCAACCGAGAAAAGCATTGGACTTAATAGCTTGTTGATTTTTGTGTATTTTCTAGTCTGTAAATAGGATAGAAAAAGGCAGAGGCAGTCTCCCTCTAACTCCCCTTTCCAAGCCCCCACACTTGTTGCAGTCACTGAAGGCTGGATAGGGAGCTAGAGCCATGGCTGCCTGAGCTCTCTAGAGAAGACAGGGGTTAAGTTAGGTACTCTTACCAAAAGTTAGTTGGCAGATCCAGGAATTGATCCTGGTACCGGACGTCTGACAATCGGTCATAGCAGTTAGCTTTAACCGTTTAGTCTAGCGCTAGTATTAAGACATACTAGGTTTGATAATTATTTATTTAGTTTTACGTAGACTTTATCATTTAACTGTAAATATATACGTAGTGCATAGATACAGTTATATAAAGTACAAAGTACGATATGGTTACGAAATAAATACCGCGCATTTTGTTAGACATCAAAAAGAATACCGCGCAAGTATTTATGACGGCTACGATTGAAATCCGGATTTGATCAGACGGCTGCGAAGGATGCCGAGATCGCGGAATAGGATTTTGGCGGTTTGCGATCACCGCCACATCGCATGACACGTGGCAAAACCACATTGGATTGCGGCAACTCCGGGGATTACGAAAACGAATCCCGATATGACATGTGTCAACATTTTGGCCATGTCGTACGATGGCCATACAGAAAGTACACCTGCACATGTACTTTTATGTACGGCACAGTATTCTAATTGGTGCCGTACTTTAGTAAATAGAGTTTTAGAGGTGCAATAGGACTTAGAAAATTTTGGGTAGGTAGCTGCCTCTTCAGAGAGCACCTTGTATAAATGGCAAACTTTGGCCAGCCATAACTATCAATTTACTTAACCCTTTTCAGTGATTCTTTTTGCTACGTACTCACGCGAGTCCAGGCTACACAAGAGGGTAGTCAGTCAGAGTTTTTGTCTACCAGGGTGGCGGTATTTCTAAGGTTAAGTCAAAGTGGGTGAATGTGTCCAAATCTCATATTCTAACTTTGCATTCTGTGGTGGAACTGACCACACAGAAAGTGTTATTTCACAGGGGTGAATCTATATTTGGGTTCTGATTGTCAAGGGTTCAGTCATTTGGGTTTATATCAACTTGGATTCGGCACTATCTAGATAAGCTTCTTTTGGATCTGCATACTCTGAGGGCCAATGGAGGTCTCAGAGTTTCAGGTTATGGGCCCACCATCTGGGGTGCCTTTGTTCGATGGAACAGACTTCACTTTTTGGGAGTTTACAATGGCGGGGTTGCTTTTCGAGAAGCACTTATGGGGAATTCTTTCGGGACAAGTGAGATGTCCGCCACCTGGCTTTGGAGGAGCTTACTATGGAGATTCATCTGAGGCTGCCCCGAATATCAACCGGAGTTCAGATGCAACGGAAGGTGAAGGGAAAAATCTTTCCGTAGATAGGGAAATAGGGGAGAAGGAAAAAGGGACACCTATGGTGAGGGGAGCTAGGCTCTCAGCTATGGTACCACATATAGGGATTAAAATTGAAGAAAATGACAGAAAAATATGGGAATACAAAAACACTATAGCAAAACATCTCATACTTAGATATGTGTCTAAGTCGATAGATATCACTCTTTTAAGTCTAACCAAGTCTTCAGAGATATGGGAAGCACTAATTCAGATTTATAAGAGTGAGACTATTCAGAGGCAGCAATTAGTAAAACAGGAAATAGAGGCCTACGTTTATAAAGGCGGTAGCATGATAGAGTTTTGCAATGATATTGTTGCGTTATATGTTGAGCTTCCTAGTGCGGGATATGTAGAATCTGAGGAGAGTAAGATTAATACACTACTTATGAAACTCCCGGATGAGTACGAAAACATCATTTGTCGTATGCAGGCAATGGATGGCTCCTCGTGGACTTGGAGCTTTACCATGGGGATAATTCTTGTGAGGGAAAGCACTTTGGAGCTTCGTATGGGAAGGGACAGGGTCAATGCATTTTCAGCTAGTGGTGATTGGCGGAAGCGTGATGAGAGGAATGGTGGTAACGAGCGGAAGCGTGATGAGAGGAAAAAAGACAAAAGTAAACCTTATCGGAACTTTGGTGGAACTAGAGGGAGAAGAAAAGAAAGAGGAGCTTTGAAAAAGGGGGTTTGCTTCTTTTGTAGGGAACTGGGTCATTATATGGAGGAATGCCCTTGTTTGGAAAAACTTAGAAGTTGGAATGTGAATGAGGAGGAAGAAGTGGAAGAGGAGAAATAGGATGATTATATTTTAGAGCTTCTCCGGATTAGTAGTATGGGGAAGAGAGAAAAGCACACAGAAATTCCACGAAAGCAACAGTGTGCTTTTGAAGGTATAAGGGAAGTAAAGAGAGAGGAGGTACTTGAGGATGTCGAGGAGTGTAGAGTGTATGACTTAGAAATGAGAAAGTCAGATCTAGGATCCATAAGCGAAAACAGGAAAGATAAAATTAATAACGATAATTTATAGATAATAGGGAAACAGAAAACTAGTTGGAAAGGGAGACTTCAACGGGAATCCGAGGAAAGGGGAGAAGTGAAAGTCGAAGAGGTTTTAAAGGATAGGGGAGAAGAGAAATATTTGATTAAAGGTTTAGGGGAGAAGAAATATTTATTGGGAATTAAAATAGAAAGTGATAGTGGAAAGAATTCCATGGGAGAGAGTGAGGGAAGTTCAGAAAATGGGGTAGTTATCATTGATAAAAATATGAGTACGGAAGATGTAGATCTTATGAGGAACTTAGTGGGGACTAGTGGTTTTTAGGAATATTTGGAGGTAGATGGATTTGACATCACTACATGGTGTGATGTCGCTTGTAAAGATGTGCCTGTAAAAGGGTTATCATACGGGTATATGTTGCAGATTGGAGATGGGGCTGGCTGTTTGGATTGCAAGAGAGAAATCGGGTTATGTGTGGATGAAAAAGTGATGAGGTGGATAAAATCTTTGCTCGGGGTTATGAAAATTGGGATGCTTAATAAAATATGTGATCAGCAAGATCGAATGTTTACTTCAGCTCATCTAATGGACCTTTTAAAATGTGAGGGTATTGTCATAAAGGTTTAAAAAGGAAAAGGAAAAAGGAAAAGGAAAAAGGAAAAGAGAAAAAAAATATATATAAAAAAATTGGGAGGGAGTATTTTGGTTTTTTTTTTTGTGTGTCGGAGTTGAAAGGAAAATAGACTAGAAAATAAGGGGAGTGTTCATTTTTGTGTATTTTCTAGTCTGTTAATAGGATAGAAAAAGGCAGAGGCAGTCTGCCTCTAACTCCCCTTTCCAAGCCCCCACACTTGTTGTAGTCACTGAAGGCTGGATAGGGAGCTAGAGCCATGGCTGCCTGAGCTCTCTAGAGAAGACAGGGGGTAAGTTAGGTACTCTTACCAAAAGTTAGTTGGCGGATCCAGGAATTGATCCTGGTACCGGACGTCTAACAATCGGTCGTAGCAATTAGCTTTAACCGTTTAGTCTAGCGCTAGTATTAAGACAACATACTAGGTTTGATAATTATTTATTTAGTTTTACGTAGACTTTATCATTTAACTAGAAATATATACGTACTGCATAGATATAGTTATATAAAGTACGAAGTACGATATGGTTACGAAATACATACCGCGCATTTTGTTAGACATCAAAAAGAATACCACGCAAGTATTTATGACGGCTACGATTGAAATCCGGATTTGATCGGATGCCCGCGAAGGATGCCGAGATCGCGGAATAGGATTTTGGCGGTTTGCGATCACCGCCACATCGAATGACACGTGGCAAAACACAGATTGGGCGCCCGGGGATTACGGAAACGAATCCCGATATGACGTGTCGACATTTGGCCATGTCGCATGGTCGTACAGAGTACCCACATGTACTTTTATGTACGGCACAGATTTAATTGGTGCCGTCCTTTAGTAGATGATTTTGAGGGGGACCAGAAACCGGTAGCTGCCTCTGTAGATCTTTCTGGCAGTCTAAGCCGCCATAACCATCACTTACTGACCATAGCGATTCTTTTGCCGAACGACCACCAGGAGCTCCATGCCTTTGCCTCCGGTATCGATTAGGAAGTCGGGTGCAACCAGTTCTATCTTCGCGGGAAACATAAGCAGATGCAGGGTGAATTCATTTTGCCGGAAGGGTTCATTTGGGTTTATACATCAGTTTAACATTAGGGTTCGCGGGATCCGCATACTCAGGAGTCCTTTGTGCCTTCTCTGCGCCTCATGAAACTCTGAAACCTCCATTGGCCCTCTGAGTATGCAGATCCAAAAGAAGCTTATCTAGATATTGCCGACTCCAACTTGATATAAACCCAAATGACTGACCCCTTGACAGTCAGAACCCCAATATAGATTCACCCCTGGGAAATAACACTTTCCGTGTGTTCAGTTCCACCACAGAATGCAAAGTTAGAATATGAGATTTGGACACTTTCACCCACTTTGACTTTCCCTTAGAAATACTACCACCTTGGCAGACAAAAGCTCAGACCGACTACAAATTTGTGTAGCCTATACTCCCCTGAGTCCGCAGAAAAAAGAATCACTGAAAATGGTCAAGTAAATTGATAGTTATGGCTGCCCAAAGTTAGCCATTTATACAAGGTGCTCTCTTAGAGAGAGGGTCCTATCTGTCAAATTTTTCTAAGTCCTATCTCCCTCTAAAACTCTATCTACTGAAGTATGGCACCAATTAAAACACTGTGTCGTACAGAAAGTACAGGTGCCGGTGTACTTTATATATGGCCATAGTACGACATGGCCAAAATGTTGACACATGTCATATCCGGATTCATTTCCGTAATCACCGGAGTTGCCGCAATCCAATGTAGTGTTGCCACGTGTCACTCAATGTGGCGGTGATCGCAAACCGCCAAAATCATACTCCGCGATCTCGGCATCCTTCGCGGCCGTCCGATCAAATGTGGATTTTAATTGTGGCCGTCATAAATACTTGCGCGGTATTTTTTCCGGCGTCAATCAAACTGCGCGGTATTTATTTCGTATCCGTACCGTACATCGTACTTTACACAACTGTTTCTATACAGTATGCATATAGTTCTAGTTAAATGAATTAGTCTTATTGTAAACATTTAAATTAATATCATACCCCGTATATTCTATCGTACAATTTAGACTATCTGGATAAGGTTACCGGCTGTTCCTACTGTGACAAATTGCAGGTACCAGGATCAAATCTTGGCTTTGTCAAAACTCCCTTTTAGACAAATACTTTATAAAACAACTACCTGTCTCTCTTTAGACAGCACAGGCAGCCATGGCTAACTCCTCCTCCAGTCTTCAGTGACTGCGACAAGTGTGGGGACTTGAGGAGGAGTTAGAGGCAGACTGTCAATATCTACTATTTTGCCTTTTATTTTGCAATCTATAGACCTAGAAAATACTTGAATTCCAACAAGAAGGCGGCAATAGATGCCGAGATCTCGAAGTAGGTTTTTGGCGGTTCGCTGTCACCGCCACGTTAATTAACACGTGGCACGACCACATTGGCTTGGGGTATCCCAAGGATTATAGGAACGAGTCCGAATATGGCCTGTGTCGACTTTTTGGCCATGTCGTACGATGACCGTACAAAAGGTACACCGACACTTATACCTTTATGTACTATACTGTAATGCGATTGGTCCGTACCTCAGTACTAGGGGGTTTAGAGAGGGGTTTTAGGACTTAAAATATTTTGGTAGGTAGGCACCTCTCTCCTAAAGAGCTTCTGTATAAAAGGTAAACTTTGGCTAGCCATAACTATCTTGACCATTTTCAGTGATTCTTTTTGCTGCGGATTTAGGGGAGTCCAGGCTACACAGGGGTGTAGTCGGTCAGAGTGTTTGCCTGCCAAGGTGTCTGAATTTCAAAGGGAAAGTCAAAGTGGGTAATGTTATCCAAAACTCATATTCTAACTTCGCAGTCTGTGGTGGAACTGAGCACCAAAAAGTCTTATTTCAGAGGAGTGAAGTTGTAATGCGGTTTTGATTATCAAGGGATCAATCATTTGGGTTTATATAAACTTGGAGTCAGCACTCTCTAGATTAGCTTCTTTGGATTTGCAAATTTTGTGTGGCAATGGAGCCCATTAAATTTCACCCTTCTTCTCATTTTACTTTTTTTTTTCCCCTTCTCTCTACTTCTTTTCCTTCTCGTTTCTCCTCGTCCTTTTCTTTCCCCTCTCTTTCTCCTCCTCCACCTCAGTATCCTTCTTCGACACTTTTTCCTCTCGTGTATCCTTCTCCTTCTCTTCCGATTTTTCCTCTACCTTTTCTTTTTCTCCTCCTCCTTTTCTCCTTCTTCTTCTTCATCTATTTCACTCTTTCTTTTCCTTTCTCCCTCTCGTTTTTTTTCCCTTTCTCGTCAATTACCATTTTCCTTCCCCTACTCTTTTTCCTATTTTCTCTTTTCACTATTCCTTCTCCTTGTACTTTCGCGTCTCCTTTTCATTTTTGCCATTTTTTTTCCTTGACTGACATTGAGACAACAATCTACAACCCTAAACTGCACATAATAGATCAAATTCTTATAACCAATGAAACAAACCTAACCAAAAAGTAGTACCAAATAAATACACTAAATTACTGATAAATAATTTGAGATAAACCTCTTACTGTAATTCACATAATACTCAAATAAAAATACAAGAAAAATTGAACCAATGTTGTTGAATTCAAACAATGATTTTGTCGAAAATCAGCCAAAATAATTGTAACTTTTTCTGATATCATTTATAAAATAAAAAACTCTCCATAGAAGTTTGTTATTTTTTTAACATTTTTTTTTCTATGATGTATAACATTCTACAACACTAGTCAGCTAAAACTATTCTTTTCTCTACATCTTAAAAACACTCAAAACGGAAACCAAAAAGAAAAAGAGCTCAACTTTTAACAAATAGACAAAAAAAATATTATTTTATATGGTCTTTTTCTTCCATACCAAAAAACACTTCAACGTGGACCTTCCTTCACTAAAGTGAAACATTTGTATTCTCAACTCTTTTTCCTCTCCTCTACCTTAAAATCACTTTTGGTATCTCTCTTTTCTTCTCTCTACCTCTCTCAGTTTTTGTCTCTCTCACACTAGCATGGATGCCCACTATTTCTATCTCTCAACTTCCTCTCTCTCTCTCTCTCTCTCTCTCTCTCTCTCTCTCTCTCTCTCTCTCTTTCTCTTTTAGCTCTTTTGCCAGAGCAAGCACACTAGCATGGATGCCCACTCTCACTCTCTCCTCTTTCTCTCTCTCTTTTATTAACTATTTTTCTTCTTTTAACTCTCTCTCTGCGTATACATAAATTACCACAAATTTGAAAACCTCCTCTCTCTCCTCCTCCTCTCTTTCCTTTCTACCTCCCATAAAACACTTTCTCTTATTCTCTTTAAGCAGCCGTGCCTCCTCTTTCCCCTTCTCCTCCACCATAATTTTGCAATCCTCTTTGGACCATATATTTCTAATTCTTAATCCAAATCTTCCACAGACGGTGTAGCACCCCTACCTCTCCCTCCCCCCCTACCCTTGACAATTGCTCTCCTTACACCTCTCGAGCCCCTCCCCCTCCCTCTTTGCAACCCTAATCCGAAAGCATTCACGATTGCTCTCCTCTTTACACCCCCCCCCCCACATACATCTCTTTATCCCTCCCGTCTTCTTTACCTCACCTCTCTCACTCAGAAACCAGCCACAATATCAGATTTCCTGGCCTTTCGACCCCCCCCTCCCTCCTCTCCCTCCCCCGCTCGCCAACTATTGTCGGCCCCTTCCTCTCCCCTCTTTCGTCTTAAAGTCTTAAGGCTGTTGCGATGTGTCGGCCTGAGTTTCCTAAAGTTGGACGTGGACTCTATCTTGGGCAGTCGCTGAACCTATGGCTTGGAAACGTTCATCCAAAGTCCTCGGGACACCATTAATAGTGTTACCGCCATTATCACCATTATTCGTGTGGATGTTGATGAGGTTGTTGGCATTATTGCTCGTAAAGTTGCCACGTGGTAGATTTCCATTTTCTACAGATGTCACGGAAGGACTCGCACGTGTGAAGCGTCCACCTGAGCTCTCCGTGGAAGGGGAAAGAGCCACTCCATTCGGCCATGGATGGTTAGAGGAAAGGCGAGGGATTAGGGTTTTAGGAATTAGGATTTTAGTTTTGAAAAAGGTTTAGGAGTTTAAAGATTAGTGTGGAAACGTTAGGATTTTGAATTAAAAAGGTGTAAAAAAATGAATCGTACGAGATGTTTTTTGGATGGGGTTGGCAAAGTAAAAACCGCAAAGGAAGAGAAATAGGATTAGGGTTAGGGTTTGAGAGAGGGAATCGGAAAGTATGGATCAGCTTTCAGTTTTTAATTATTTCGTCGGTCAAGGTTTTGTAGGCGTCACGTCGTCGAAAGCAAAGATTTACTCCATGTTTCATGTACAGTCGTACAAATTTGTGAGTATTCGGAAGTACGGTTGCTGAAAAAGCTGGTTTCCGATTGTACGATTTTTGTAGAGCGCGTATCGCGATTTGATGGTGGTGTACATGGAGCAAAGGCAAAGGCCGCAAACTGTCACCGAAACCGTGACTGACCGTTAACTGGATGCGCCGGTTGCAGAACGGATTTGGTTACCAAATTTAGGGGTCAGGCGCGTTCGGTCGGGTGATTCATGAACACAAAAATAAAATCGGTTACGGTCGGGTAAGCAATAAACAAACTAAAACATTGTTATCCAATTCGTATGAATTTTGACTTTTTTCCGAAAACTACGAAGGATTCGCTAGTTTCGTAAATTTCGTACGTCTGAAGTTGTATGAAAAAATTTACGGACATTTTTAAAAAAATGGCATTGCGCGTGAATTTTTATATATTCTTCTTCCTTCTTCATAAAAAAACCGCTATTACAGACGCCATAAATTTCGTCGTTTAACCTGTCATTGAAGCCACTCTTTAGGGTTCCAAGAACTTTGCCAGAACCATCCATGCTTAGGCAACGAGGAATCGTGTGGGGGCTTGTCAAGGCTCCAAACGTAGAGCTGCTTGGGAAAAACAGAAGCTGCTTGGGAGTAACAGACGGAGAGCTGCTTAGGAGTAACAGAAGTTGCTTAGGAGTAACAGACGGAGAGTTGCTTGGGAGTAACAAAATATGTATCTGTCTTTACTGCAATTTCGAATACAATGTTCAAGTAACAAGAATTTGAAACCACGTGCTTGGAAATTTGCAAAATGGGGGCATTAGAGCTTGCATTCTATGTCCCGATGAGGTGAAGGCGAAGTTAAACACATATGAAACCACAAAATCTTCTCATGGCTCTCAAAAATGTGTCATATCCGATTTGGATGAACTCACTGGATGTCTTGGATTAGGCCAGGGTAGCAAGGTACAAGGTTTTCAAACAAAAACAATAAATATATTTAATAGGCATAACAAGAAAGAGGTGGATGCAGCATGGGAAAAGGCTTTCTTTGCCAATGGGTTGTCGTTTCAACTATTGGACGACCAATATTTTAAGGCAACAACGAAGAAGACCGAAAAGATAGGATCGTCTTACAAGTTACCCCACTCAAATACAATGAGAAGTCAACTTCTGATTGAGTCGAAAGCAACAGTCACTGACGATTTGGCAGGCTACCTCGAGACCATGAAACATACCGGTGCCTCTATCACATCAGACGGTTTGATGTTTATTGATAACACTCCTCTTCTGAACATTCTCGTAGTCACCCCC
>JBBHKE010002008.1:0-73125 GCA_037447655.1 Zygnema cylindricum
CCCTCTTCTTTAGGAGGATCCTCGGGAGTTCGCAGATTTTCATAAAAGTTTGAGACAGGGGTAGCTGAAGAGAAGGGGACTTCTTTTTGTTCCTTCCTCCCATAACCAAAGGAGACACTACAATGGAGCTCTACCTGCTCCGATACCAAATGAAAGGATCGATAATAAACTCAGAGCTTACTAATGAACAATTATAGCAGCAGAAGTATTCAGATTACAAAACATTGAATCAACATTGAAGAGGCATTTGGGAAATTTCTCACATTAATATAAAACAAGAATTACAATTTCTCTTTTATCTCTTCTATTCCTCTATATATATCTCCAATTGATTGTTGATTGATTTTACACAAGTCCATGGATTCCTTTAAATAACACACTAGCCATCACGTGTAAGCGTGCGCCGCCAAGAAACCTCTAAAAATCTGCCACCTGTCCGCAGATTAAACTAGAACACTCTAAATTTCACTAAGTACTCAAACTTTGCAAAATGACAAGCCAAAACTAAAGTAATAGACAAATGTAAAAGTATTATCGTACTAAACTAGACGTACGACAATTCTAGACGCGAAACGAAACGACAAATATATTTCGCGAAACAAACATACTAGTACTTTCAGGAAATATTACTTTCGCGATTCATTCAAAAAAGTACACTTGCGAAATCGAACCGATTCCGCGCACGTAAGATTCTTTCAATGAATCGTAACAGAATATAAGCTTATGACTCCCCACTGCAAAAATCGCAGGGGTATGAATTTACACGTTAGGAAGTTTACTTTTTAGCACTCACACTTACTGACCAATTTGTTTAGTTTTCAAATCTTTTTTCTTCCCTTTAGCATGCTAAAATATGCATTTGCCATATTGAAACAAATGAAACTTTACCATCTTAGAGAAATGTCTCCATATTGATTGCTACATTTGTTGGTGCTTTTGTCACTCTTCCGCTATCGCATGCAATCATTGGAGCACCTGCAAAATGCTTTCTTCCTCGTTTACTTTCGCACAGTTTGACGTAATATTGATTTTTCTCAGTCCTCCACAAGTCTATAGATCCAACTCCACATTTTCAACTACTTTGCTTGACACAATATCAAGTGTACTTGCTTCTTTGGTATAACCTCAATCAATATTTCCTTCTCAACATTCGATATCCCACTTTTTCATTATGTTCTTCGTCATCATCATTAAAGCAAAATCCTCATGATGAGATTAAGCTAGCCATAAATTCATTTGTTTGTACAACATTTGTATTTCTAATTTTTTACGTCTAGATTTTGTTGTACAAGTGTTCAACTAGGAATGGCGTGAAGGATGTGGAAAATGATACGATGTCTTATCCACGGACTCTTGCAAATTTTGGGTTCTAATATTTTATTTTCGAATTTTTTGCGATTTATTTCCGTGAACCTTAACGCTTCGGCTAATTCCCTGTGTAGATGCCCAAATTTTACATAAATTACCAAACTGGTAATTTGAAAATTAACCAATGCTCTTAGAATTAGAGCGTTTTCTCTTTCATCAAATCGATTCTACGCCTTCTTTGCACACCGTTTAATTTTTTCCCTCCTTTTCGAAGCCTCACCTTTTTCTCTCCAATATATACCACAGTATCTCGGTTTTCGATGGATTTTATTCTTGCACCACCAATTAATATAATCCTTTTCTATAAAATTCTAAATCTTCACAAGCCAAATCGTGAGGGTTTCACAATTTGTTGGTTATGACTTTCTCCCATGATGAGGAATGTTGTTAGTACCCATAAAGTAACGAAGTCAAGATAAGAGAGGAAAGCACAACCGGGAAATCAAATTACATACTGCAGACAACTACTTACTACACAAGAAATTGTACATCTCATCTCTTAAAAACCCTTTAAACTTTAAATTATAAGATGTGTGTGACTTCAATAAGTGAGGTACACTAACTAGGGAGTGAATTTTTCACGTTTGGTCCAGTGTTAGTTTTTTTTTTTTTTTTTCTTGCAATCTTCAGCCACAGAACACATTTGCAACTAGGGCATCGCGATCCTTGGTTGAACGATTCTAAGACGTAGTGTATTCAAACACGTATTTCGTCAATTTTATAATTTCAAAATGAAATGAAAAATTGAATGAATGAAGTTCACATGAAGGGGGATAAGGGCGCCATCGAAGGCGGTGGTGGAGGTGGAGGCGGAGGGGGAGCAAGAAAGGGAAGGGAGGGATTAGAAATTTCAAGCAACTAATAATCGATGTGAACAATTAAAGGATGTCAATTATTCATTGGGCTGTCATTAATGGTTTGAAACACAATGACGTTGCAATCAAAAAATATAATTATTTAATTGTAATTTTCGATGGAAAATCAATGTGCTTTGAAAGACAAACAATTTATTTTATTTATTTTTCTTATTGTGACTTGATTTCTGAAGGTGGTGTGGTAAGAATAGGGATTATTTTTGTCTTATTAGCAACTTATCATCAAATTGAGAAATCAATTTTTTGGCTTAAGGAAGTGCATTATTGGATTATACAATTACAATGTGTTTTGCCAAGAAATCATACTTCATTTTTTTATGTAAATTTGTAGTCCACTTTGACTAAAAGATATTTAGGAGGTTTGGTGGTGGGGATGTGTGATATGGCAGAGATCTATCTGAAACCAGTTGAGTGGAAGCATTCCATCGTCAATTGGGAATTTGGCATCCCTCACTTATTTGTAAGGCACATCACAAAAATTCCCCCTCTTCTTCCCTCCCTCCGTTCTTTCCTCATTCCTCTTTTTCCTCCCTCTGTATTCAACTATTGATAAGCTAATCAATAAGAAAAGTGATAAGTAATTGATAAAAAACAGGATGGTTGCACTCAAAACAAACCGAACAGAAATAATATGCACAGCGGAAGCTTAACAAAACAGTTTCACAGTCTCACAACAAAGTACTTCGGCCAAATATAGCTTTATTCAGCCGAAGGCTTTCCAATTAACAAACTCTCACTCTCACTCTTCTTACTCACTCACATCTCATCTTCTCACTCACGCACTTACTCTCACTTCTCTCACTTACTTCTTCCTTACACTCACTCTCACTTAACTCTGATGCAACTCTATTTCAGACGCATGATGCACCTACTACTACAGACACATAATAATTTCTGACTCAGACTTCTCCTTAAATAAGAGCACTAAAAGAAGACTTAAACTGCACGACTTTTTTCTCCTCACGACTTTTTTCTCCTCACGTCACTGACTCCACTCCGACTCCACTTACACGTATTTGACACTTAGGCGCCGAAACAAACATAGGCGCCTAATAAAACATTAGTGCGCCGAACTTGAACGTGAGCTGCACTTAAAAGCATACCACGGTCCTTCTCACTAAATAATTTACCAAAACCGTACAGTACCAAATGACACTAACCTTAACCAACACTCAAACTAAACAAGACATAACAAATACTGCCGACCCAAACTGAATACAAATTAAATGTAACATAAACTAAGATTGAATCAAAACAAAAACTGAAAAAAAACGTGAATCTAGCCGATCCGCCCATTTACCCAATAACCCAACAATAATCATAAATGAGAAAAAAATCTATACCCTTTCCTACTTATTGAATTAATGTACCATTTTTTTACATATCGAAGGAGGTGGCCAATTGTTTTTGATTCTCTTAAATGATTGAAATGACTATTCTCTTCTCTCACTTTCTATCTCTCAAAGCGGTATAAATAATAATATTAGCTGATAATGAAAAGGGAGGGAGCGGGGAAGGGAAGGGATGGACCAAATATTTCAAGCACCTAATAATCGATATGCACAATAAATTGATTTGAATTACTCGCGTCATCACTAAGAGTGTTGCTCTAATGGTATGAAGCAATAAAAATGTTACGATTCATTGAAAGAATCGTAAGCACGCAGAATCAGTTTGATTTCGCGAAAGAAAAACTAAACTGTACTTTCTAGAATGTACCGAAAGTACAGTTACGTGTATTTAGATAGAGTTCTAGATATTCGCGAAATATATTTGTTGTTTCGTTTCGCGTCTAGATTTTCGTACGTGTAATTTAGTACAATAGTACTTCTAGTTTTGTCTAGTACTTTCGTTTTGGTTTGTCGTTTTGCTATGTTTCAGCCCTTAGTGAAATTTAGAGTATTCTAGCTTAATCTGCGGACAGGTGGCAGATTTCTGGAGGCTTCTTGGCGGCGCACGCTCACAAGTGTCACGCCATGGCTGGTATTGTATTTAAAGGGACACCATGACTGTGTGTTAATCAATGAATGAGGAATTGGAGGATTGTATGGAGTAATAGAAGAGATAGAGAAGAAATTGTAATTTCAGTTCTATATTAATATGAGAATTTTTTGAAATGTCTCTTCAATGTTGAATTAATGTTTTATATTATGAATGCTTCTGCTGCTATAAGTGTTTTTAAGTGAGCTCAGAGTTTATTATCGATCCTTTCAAAAAAGGTCCAATATAACATTAAAATGGTCTCAACTGTAATTTTTGATGCAAAATGAATGTGTTTTTACCGACAAACCTATTTTTTATTTATTTTTCTTATTGTGACTTGATTTTCGAAGGTTGTGTGGTAGGAATAAAGATTGAGCTCCACAAGTATCAACTTGGAAAATCCAACCTTTTCCAGGGGGGGTGCGTCAGTTACAATGTGTTTTGCCAAGAAATCAAATGTATTTTTTATAAAAGGTTGACATTGACTAAGAGACGTTTGGGAGGTTTGGTGGTGGGATGCGTGACATCTCAGATACCTCAGTTCCAACCAGTTGAATGGAAGCATTCCATCTTCCATTGGGAATTTGGTATCTCTCAATGAGTTGTAAGACATCACCAAATCTCCTCCCTTCTACTCTCTTTCCCTCCCTCATTCCTCACTCTGCCTTCCCTCGCCTCTTCGTTTTGTATTGGTAGAATTACAAATATAAAAAAACATTTGTAATCATAAGAGATTATTATAGCTATACCTATTCCTATATATTGAAATGATATCCCAATATCTTTACATATTAAAGAAAATGGACAAACTTTTTTGATTTACTTATGTTTTAAATGACAATATCTTTCTCTAGAATCAGCAATAAATAATAATATTAGCTGATAAAGAAAAGAGATGGAGCGTGGAAAGGAAGGGATGGACCAAAGAGTTCAAGCATCTAATTATCAGATCAACAATAAAATGATCTAAATTACTCGGGTCACCATTGGGAGTGTTGCTAAAATGGTATGAAGCAATAAAAAGGTCCAGTATCACACTATAATAACCTCAACTGTAATTTTTGATGCAATATCAATGTGTTTTGATCGAGGAACCTAGTTTTATTTTTTTATTGTGGCTTGATTTTCAAAAGTGGTGCTGTAGGAATAAGAACTGAGCACCAAAATAATCAGATTGGGAAATTATTCTTTTGCACGGGGAGTGCGTACAATCACAACATGTTTTGCCAAGAAATCAAACTTTTTTTTTTTTAAGGTCGGCATTGACTAAAAGACGTTTGGGAGGTTTGGTGGTGGGATGCGTGACGTCTCAGATTTCTCTTTGTCAACCAGCTGAGTGGAAGCATTCCATCTTCCATTGGGAATTTGGCATCCCTCGAAAATTTGTAAGACACATTACAAAAGTTTCTTGCTTCTACTATCCCTCACCCCCTCATTCGTCACTTGTCTTCCCTCACCTCATCTTTTAGTATTGGTAGATTTACAAATATAAAAAATCATTAGCAATCATAAAAAGATACTTATACCTATTCGTACATAATGAATCGGTATCCCAATTTTTTACATATTGAAGCAAGTGGACAAACTTTTTTGATTTAATTGTAAGAAAATGTTGAAAATGATTATAATAATTTCTCTCGTTCTCACTTCATTTCTTTCAAATTGATAATAACTGATATTATTAGTTTATGATATAAAAAATGATCGATTGTTTGGATCACTCCCTAATCAATGAATGTCTCTCTAATCAATAACAATAATTAATGTTAATCATAGTCAACTCACTCTCTACTTCTCCCTATCTCTTCATCTCTTTCCGCCATTCTCTCTGGTCTGTACCAAAGACAAGAATATCAATAACAAAAACAGCAATGATTTTAATAATAACTATGGTTATGATTGTTGTATTTGGTATGGCACATAATGATAGCGAATGACAACAAATACTACATTTTAGTAATTAATAGTCACAAAGGGCAAAAAATTTAATCCAAGAAGCAATAAACAAAGAAAATGTTGTTTCTCAAATATTATTTTTGACAAGGGGTGGACGCATTCAGTTCCATTGATCAACTGACATCCCTTGGACGCACCCTCCAAATCTATGATATTACCCGAAATATCAATAGATATAAATAATTGCAAAGAATCTAATACATGCCTTTCCCAATTTTTTTTTTCAAAATTTCTTGATTTCAATTCAATTGCCTTATTCCATTTAAGTAGGAATTTCTTGTTACTTATCATTGTTTGTCTCATTTCACTTGAAACATTTAAATTATCAGCTATTATTTTTATGTCACTTTTTCAGTAGATTATTTCAGTAGCAAGAGCAGAAGGTCTACTACCAATACCTGTAGTGTTCCACCTATATACATTTTTATTTTCTCTTTAGTTTTCATAGATAACCTCTTAATAAATTTTTAGTCAATATCTTGAAGAATTTCAAGATTTCCTTGTGCAAACAACTCTAAACGCCTTCTTAAACAACACAAGTATTTTGATTTAGTTTTTTGATTTCAGGTGTTTAGTATTCTCTTCTTTTAATTCCAAATAAAATTCTAAAGTTTTTTCTAGCCTATATTCTGGTAAACTTACCAAAATAAAAGCCGTCTTGTGAGAACCAACCTGTGGGTTATATGGAATCATTGATTTAGCTTTGTAGTACATTGTATAGCGATTTTTCTATAATAGTTCACATTGCCTTGCCTTTGATAACGCTTGCAGTTGGGGATCGACGAAACTTTTTTTGTTTAACAAGCCCAAGTTGTTTTAACTTTTTCACAGCCAAGTCCCTCTCAACTGTGGCTTTTTCCAATGTTTTAGCAAGTTCATCATTCTGCTTTTTAAGTCCATCGATTTGATCGCTAAGTGCTTTTGCTTCATTGTCATCTCCTCAAATACCAACAGTATTATGAACTTTTTGATATAAATTAAAACTACTAGATATCATTTTCTTTCCGCAGCCAAAAGATACGTCCTCCAATTTTACAGTACCTATTTCCTTATATCGACTAGGATTCTAATAGGCAGGGTTCTATCTGTTCAATCGAAGATATTTTTGCAGTCTGGACATTTTGAAATTTTTAAATTGTCTCCAAAGAAGTATTTTTCTGTTTTGGTTGCATTAATCTTCAGCCACATAGCACGGTCGCAACTAGGGCACGCATCCCTTGAACGCTTGTAAGGTGCAATTTACTTAAACATGTATTTTTTCCATTTTTGTAATTTCAAAATGAAATGAATAATTGAATGAATGAAGTTCAAATTAAAGGGGGCAAGTGCGCGGCCGAAGGCGTTGGTGAAGGTGGAGGCGGAGGTGTAGCAAGAAAGGGAAGGGAGGGACTATAAATTTTAATCAACTAATAATCAATTTGAACAGTTAAATGATATCATTCATTCATTGGGCTGTCAACAATATAATTATTTTAATTTATAATTTTCGACGAAAAATCAATGTGTTTTGAAAGATAAGCGAATTTTCTATTTATTTTTCTTACCGTGACTCGATTTTGGAAGGTCGTGTGGTAAGAATAGGGATTGCTTTTGTCTTATTTACAATTCATCATCAACTTGAGAAATCGATTTTTTGGCTTGGGCAAGTGCAATATTGGATAAAACAATTACAATATGTTTTGCCAAAAAATCAAACTTCATTTTTTAATAGTCCTCATTGGCTACAAGATGTTTAGGAGGTTTGGTGGTGGGGATGCGTGAAATCACAGAGGTCTATCCGTGAACCAGCTGAGTGGGAGCATTCCATCGTCCATTGGGAATTTGACATCCCTCGTTAATTTGTACGGCACATTGCAAATACCCCGTCTTCCCTTGCTCCCTCCCTCCTTCCTTTCCTCATCCCTCTCCTTCCTCCCTCTTCATTCCAGTATTGATAGGATAAATGATAATAAAAATGATAAATAATCATAAAAAATAATAGAAACCATACCTATTCCTACTTTTTGAATGAATGTACCATTTTCTTACATATTGAAGCAAGTAGCCAATCATTTTTGATTCACATGAATGTTGAGAATCACTGTAGTTCTTCCTTCTCACTTTCTTACTCTCAAATCAGCAATAAATAATAATATTAGCTGATAATGAAAAGAGAGGGAGCGGGGAATGGAAGGGATGGACCAAAGATTCCAAGCATCTAATAAAAGATATCCACAATAAAATGACTTCAATTATTCGCGTCATCATTGGAAGTGTTTGTCTCATGTCATGAAGCAATAAAAAGTTCCAGTATAGCAGTAGAATAATATCACCTAATTTTTGATAAAATCAATGTGTTTTGACCAACGAACCTAGTTTTTTTTTTTTTGTTATTGTGACTTGAATTTCGAAGGTGTCATGGTAGGAATAAAGACTGAGCACAACGGAAATCAACTTGGTTTTTTTTTTTCAAGGGGAGTGGTTAGAGTTAGAATGTGTTTTGCCAAGAAATCAAATGTATTTTTTCTAAAGGGTTGGCATTGACTAAAAGACGTTTGGGAGGTTTGGTGGTGGGGGTGCGTGACATCTCAGATTTCTCGACTTCAACCGGCTGAGTGGAAGCATTCCATCTTCCATTGGGAATTTGGCATCCCTTAAAGATTTGTAAGACACATTACTAAAATATCTCACTTCTACTATCCCGCACTCTCTCATTCCTCACTGTCTTCCCTCGCCATTTCTTTTAGTATTGGAAGATTACAAATATAAAAAATCATTAGTAATCATAAGAGATAATTATAGCTATATCTATTCCTACACATTGAATTGAAATCCCAATTTCTAACATATTAAAGCTAGTTGACAATCGTTTTTGATTTGTTTTAATGTTTAGAATGACTATAATTATCTTCTTTCTCACTTTCTTTTTCTTAAATCAGCAATAAATAATAATGTTAGCTGATAGTAAAAAGACAGGGAGCGGGGAAGGGGGATGGACCAAAGATTTCAAGCTTTAATAATCAAATGAAAAATAAAATGATTTCAACTATTCGGGTAATCATTGAAAGTGTTTCTCTAATGGTATGAAGAAATAAAAAGTTCCAGTATAACATTAAAATAATGTCAACTGAAATTTTTGATGCAATATCAATGTGTTTTGACCGACGAACCTATTTTTTTTTTGTTTCGTGACTTTATTTTCGAAGGTGGTTTTGTAGGAATAAGGAATGAGCACCACAATAATCAACCTAGAAAATTTATCCTTTTGCACGGGGAGTGCGTAAAATCACAATGTGGTTTTGCTAAGAAATCAAACTTACTTTTCCTAAACAGTCTGGCGTTGTTTAAAGTCATTTGGAAGGTTTGGTGGTGGGGATGCGTGACATCGCAGATATCTTAATTCCAACCAATTGAGTGAAAGCATTCCATCATCCATTGGGAATTTGGCATCCCTCGAAAATTTGTAAGAAATATTACAAAAATTCCTTGCTTCTACTATCCCGCACTCCCTCATTCCTCACTCTGTCTTCCCTCGCCTATTCTTTTAGTATTGGAAGAATTACAAATACCAAATCATTAGTAATCATCAAAAAAATTATAGCTATACCTATTCGTACATAATGAATTGGTATCCCAATTTTTTACATGTTGAAGCAAGTGGACAAAACTTTTTGATTTAATTGTAAGAAAATGTTGGAAATGATTATAATTTTTTCTCATTCTCAATTTCTTTCTTTCAAGTCGATAAGAACTGATATTGTTAGTTTATGATATAAAAAATGATTGATTGTTTGGATCGCTCCCTAATCAATGAACATCTCTCTAATCAATAACAATAATTAATATTAATCATAGTCAAATCACTCTCTACTTCTCCCTTTCTCTTTATCCCTTTCCGCCATTCTCTCTGGTTAGTACCAAAAACAAGAATAACAACAACAATATTAGTAACAACAAAAAAAAAAACAGCAATGATTGTAATAAAAACTATGGTAATGATTTTTGTATTTGGTATGGAAAATTATGATAGCGAATGATAACAAATAATACTTTTTATTAATTAATCTTAAAAAAAGGGCTAAAGGTTGCAGTTTTCATCCAAAAAGCAATAAACAAAGAAAATGTTGTTTCTCAAATTTTACTTTTTACAAGGGGTGGACGCATTCCGTTGTCCATTGATCAACCGACATCCCTTGGACGCACCCTCCAAATCTATGATATTACCCGAAATACATGCCTTTCCCAAATATTTGTTTCAAAATTTCTTGATATCAACTCAATTGCCTTATTCCATTTAAGTAGGAATTTCTTGTTACAAGTCATTGTTCGTCTCATTTCACTTGAAACATTTAAATTATCAGCTTTTATTTTTTATCACTTTTTCAGTAAATTATTGCAGTAGTAAGAGCAGAAGGGCTACTACCAATACCTGTAGTGTTCCACCTATAGACCTTTTAATTTTCACTTTAGTTTTCACGGATAACCTTTTAATAAATTTTTAGTCAATTTCTTGATGAATTTCCAGATTTCCTTGTGCAAACAACTTTAAACGCCTTTTTAAACAAGAATAGTATTTTGATTCAGTTTCTTGATTTCAGATGATTAGTATCCTCTCTTTTTAATTCCTAATAAAATTCTAAAGTTTGTTCTAGTCCATATTCTGGTAAACTTAGCAAAATAAAAGCCGTTTTATGAGAACCAACTTGTGGGTTATATGGAATCATCGATTCAGATTTGTATTACACTGTCGAGCGAAATTTCTTTAATAGTTTACATCGCCTTGCCTTTGATAACGCTTGCAGTTTTGGATCGACATCACCTTCTCTTATTTTATAAACCCAAGTTGTTTTAACTTTTCTACAGCCCAGGCCTTCTCAACTGTTGCTTTAATGCTTTTGCAAATTCAACATTCTGACTATTATGTTCGTCAATTTGATCACCGTAATACACGTAGTGCTTTTACATCATTATCATCTCCTCTGATACCAACATTATTAGAAAATTTTAATGAATAAAAATTTTCAATTTTCATTTCCTCTCATTAGCCAAAAGATATGTCCTCCAATTTTACTGTAGCAATTTTCTTATATTCTTTAGGATTATAGGATTATATTCTAACAGACAGGGTTCTATCTGTTCAAACGAAAATGTTTTTTCAGTTTGACTCTTTTAAATTCTTTAAATTGAATTCAAAGAAATAGAAAAGGGCGCGGCCGAAGGCGGTGGTGGAGGCGGAGGCAGAGGGGGAGCAAGGAAGGGAAGGGAGGGACTAGAAATTCCAAGTAACTAATAAACAATGTGAACAATTAAACGATTTGGGTTATCCAATGGGTTGTCATTAATGGTTTGAATCAAAAAAAAGTTGCAATGAAACAATATAATGATTTCAATTGTATTTTTCGATGGGAAATCAACGTGTTTTGAAAGATAAACTATTTTATTTGTTTATTTTTCTTATTGTGACTTGATTTTGGAAGGTGGTGTGGTAAGAATAAGGACTTTTTTTTTCTTATTAGCAATTTAAAATCAACTTGAGAAATCTAATTTCTGGCATGGGTAAATGCATTATTGGAAAATACAATTACAATGTGTTTGCCAAGAAATCGAACTTTAATTTTATTGTAGTTTTTAGTCTACATTGACTAAAAGATGTTTGGGAGGTTTGGTGGTGGGGATGTGTGATGTGGCAGAGATCTATCTGACAACCAGTTGAGTGGAAGCATTCCATCGTCTATTGGGAATTTGACATCCCTCACTAATTTGTAAGACACATTACACAAATCCCTCCTTCCCTTCCTCCCTCCCTCGCTCCCTCCTTTCCTCATTCCTCTCCTTCCTCCCGTCTTACTTCAGTATTTATAGGACTTTTAATAATAAATTGATTAGTAATCATAAAAGATAATAACGTCATACCCATTCCTACATATAGAATTAATATAAGACTTTTATACAAGTTGATGTAAGTGGACAATTGTTTTTGATTCACTTGTAGTTTTTTTTTTTAATGAATATAATTCTCTTTTTTCTCGTTTTCTTCCTCTCAAATCAGTAAAAATAAATAATATAAGCTGAAAAGAGGGTGAGCACGGATGGGAAAGGTGTGACCTAAGATTTCAAGCAACAAATAGTCAATAGGAACAATAGAATGATTTTAACTATTGGGTTCATCAGTGGGAGTGTTGCTAACAATAAAAATTTATAGTATAACAATAAAATGATCCCAATTGTAATCTTTGATGGAATATCTATGTATTTTGATGACGAACCTTTTTTCTGTTTGTCTCTTATTGTGACTTGATGTTTGAAGGTGGTGTGGTGGGAATAAGGACTGAGCACCACAAAAATATACTTCGGAAATGTATTCTTTCGCCTGGGGAGTGCTTACAATTACAGTGTGTTTTGCCAAGAAATTTAACTTTTATTTTTTAAGGAAGTTTGCAGCATTGACTAAAAGAAGTTTGGGAGGTTTGGTGGTGAGATGCGTGATATCTCAGATATGAGTGGACGCATTCCATCTTCCATTGGGAATTTGGCATCTCTCAATGGGTTGTAAGACACATTACCGAAATCCCTCCCCTCTACTCTCCCTCCCTTATTCCTCACTCTGTCCTTCCTTGTCTGTCCTCCCTCGTCCCTCGCTGTTATTTCTGTATTGATAGAAGTACAAATACAAAAATCATAAGTAATCAAAAAGATAATAATATCTATAGCCATTCCTACATAATGATTTGATAAACCAAATTTTTACATATTGAAGCAATTGAACAAACGTTTTTGATTTTATTGTAAAGAAAATGATTATAACTCTCTTCAGTACTTTCTTTCTATCAAGTTGATAGTAAATAATATTATTTAATGATATAAAGAATGTTTGACATTCAAACCTCTCTTTAATCATTGATAATCTCTCTACTCAATAATAATAGTTAATATTGATTATAGTCAAATCACTCGCCATTTCTCGCTTTGTCTCTATCTCTTTCCGTCAGTCTCTCTAATTATCACTAATAACAAGAATAATAATAAAAATAATAATAGTAACAACAATAAAAAAAATAGAAAATATTAAAAATAACTCTGGTATGATTGTTATATTTGGTATGACAAATTACGATAGTGATTAATTGCAAACACTATTTTTTAGCAGTTAGTAGTCAACAGAGGGCCAAAGTGGCAGTTTTCATCCAAAAAGCAATAAACAAAAAAAATGTTGTTTCTCAAGTTTTATTTTTGACAAGGAAACTCACAATCTATACTCGAGGAGACATCCTTTCTTTGGATAATTGCGTCAGGGCTTTGAAGGAATCAAAATAAAAAACTTGAACAATTATATGAATCAATTACAATTTTTTGATGGATAATGAATGTGTTATAAAGACGAACTACTTTCTTCTGATTTTTTATCATAAGTGTGATTTTGATAGAGATAGGTAGATGGCGGTGCTTTCGTCTTAGTAGCACCAAAATATTTTTTATAATTTTTTTTCACATTGATCCAATTTTTAAAATGGCACTTTGTTTGTTCTAAGCCATAGTTTTTTTTTAATGTAGATATACATTGACAAGGTTTGAGGGTGGTGATGTTGGGTGCCAAAGAGATCTGCGAGATAACCAGTTGAGTGGAAGCATTCCATCGTCCATTGGTCAACTGTCTGAACTTGAATACTTGTAAGTTGTATTTTCTACCAATTGAACAAAAAAATAATACTGATCATCATAAATAATGTTGACGATTTGAGTATGTAAAAGGGATGCCTAAAAGTAGGCAAAAGTTGTGGTAAAAGAAATTGTTGTCGTTTTTGAAATTTAAAGATGCACCGGAAAGCTAGCTTTTGAATTTGCCAAATATTTTTGTATCTAGCATTGTTTTTACATAATGAATAAAATATATTGTGTTAGTTAATGTATTTGTTGAAGAAATAATTATATTTATCCGAGTAAATTTGCACGAGAAACTATCTAAAAGACATTTGGAAGGTGAGCATGGATGTATTATGCCACAGGCATTTAGGTGCAAACCAGTTGAGTGGAACCATTCCATCGTCTATCGGTCAACTGACATCCCTTTTAGATTTGTAAGTTACAATTTCTATCGAATAAAAAACCATTAACAAAAGGATTTACAAATATTGTTAGCTGATAATAATTATTAGAAATAAATCATAATCATCATGAATAATTAATCAATAAGTATCAACCATAAAATTTATCGTTTAATAATATCAAAGAATGATGATTATTAATTAATAATGATCAGCAACATTTATCAAGATTTAGTAATGGCAATAAATAATAATATATAAATGATAGTAGTTATGCAATTAATATAATGGTTGATTATGATCATCAAGAAACATCAACCGCAATTAGTAAAAGTACATCATAAAAACAATCAATAGTAATAATACAATAATAATTAATGTATTCAAAAAAAATGTTGTTCTTCAAAGTTTTTGTGTGCCGAGGAAATACACAATCCATATTTAAACAACCATTGGAGGGTTGAGCTTGTGATTTTAAGCAACAGTTCAATAATAAATTATTTGATTAGTTGTTATCCAAATTCAATGTTTATATGTAGGTGGAATGTAATGCTTGCGCGTAAGTTACAACAGAAACGAAACTCATAAGTCTATTTTTCTCTGCTGGAAAAGGCAATGTTGGGTTACTGAAAGATGCATTTCTCAAAAATTTATATAAATGCAGCTACCTTTTCATTTATGTACAATCAAATGTTGACATCGAGTAAAGGATTTTGGGTGGTCGAATTACAGGTATCTATTTGAAAACCAATTGAGTGGAAGCATTCCATCGTCCATTGGTCAACTAATGTTAATCATCGACTTGTAAGACATATTAGCAATCCTAGAAAAACCTTAAAAAACTATTAAATAAAGTATCGATGTCTTTAAAAGTAATTGGCTAGTATGAGAGGGGTAAGAAAGATTTTAGGATAAGTAAAAACTAAGATAAAACTAATAGTTAATTGCAATTTTTTACATCAGAGGATGCAATAAGAAAGTATTTTTTGAAAGTTGCCAAAAGAAAATTTAAAAGCTCTCCAAACAAAAAAAATAAAATAAAATCGTAAGTTTTTGGTAGAAAAGAAACTTGCACATGGAGGATCGAAATTGTAAAAGCACACAGTTTGCAGCCACGTACAAGTGGACGCACAACGCTAATAGCATCACCATAAGCAAAGCAGTGTCAAACAAATACACTTGTATTAGATTGACCTTTTCTCACGCATACAATGCCTCTTCCTTGCGCACAGATGGCAAACTCCTGTTTGATCTGATCCTCTGATCCTCCACTGACTCCTCTAGTATTACAAAGACTTGAAAATTTTGACCATGACTGGACCTTTACTTGACCACTGGGGAAGAAGACGGCACGTGGGAAGCGAAGACATGCTTACTTTTGAAGCAAAATGTAACGAAAGCGAAATAAAACAACATTTGACAGCACAAAAAGAAAGCTATAACGCACGAAAAGAACCAATACGTACGGACGTACTAAACCAAACAAAACATAATTCACGCGACTCTTTATTATTCCCACAACTTCCTAACATGCACCATCCATGCCTGGGAAAACAAATGACAAAGAAAAAACTATCACAAACTGCATAGTATCATTACCAATAACATTCTGTCGACTGTAACGCTCAATGAAATGCTGAAAAAACTAAAGTACATCGAAAATTGCAAAGCGATTTTCCACCAAAGGAACGTCCAAATGTACGAAATGTTAGGATTTTCCTCGAATTTGCAATTAGGACAAGTTTTGGGTTTGGCAACTATACTTTTTTTTTTGGTCAGGCGTACACGCCGAGGCATGTTTCCGCTGATTTTTTTTGTTTTGTGTAAAACAAATTTACCCCAGGGTAGACAACCAGACTAAGATTCTTTGATGGTATAACTGTGGAGGTTTTTATTTTGAAACCACCCATCGATGTCATTTGAATCACAGAAAATTAAATTTAGAAATCAAATTAACAGTTTATGTAATACATAAAAAAACATCGATGTGTCACGTAGCTTTCTTTAGAGGGATGCGTCGATGGTTTGACACTAAGACATCAAATGAAAATAACTATATGAGTCAATTGATTTGTTTTGTTATGGAAAATCAATGTGCTGACAAAGAACTACTTATAAATATACTACATCTTTTTGATGGGTTGTCATAAAAATGTAAGGAGGTGGAGGAGCGGTTTTGTTCTCCACAAAAAAAAAAAAAAAAATAATAATTCCTATATTTTGGTGGTTGCGATGTTAGATTCCTTGGATCAATTGATTTCAAAAAGTTTTTAGCAAGAAATCATTTTTTTTTCTGTCTAAATTTGCTGGAGACATGGACTAAAACGCACTTGGGAGGTTGAGCATGGGGATGCGTTATGCCACAGGGATTTAAATAGTAACCAATTGAGTGGACTCATTCCATGGTCCATTGGTCAATTGACATACCTTTATCAACTGTAAGATACATTATCTACCAGATGAAAATTATTAACAACAGTGAACAAATATTATTAATTGGTAATAATCAATACAAATAAAACATAATTATCACGAAAAGTTAATTGATTTTATTTAACAACAATGATTAAGATTTAATAATGTCAATAAATGATAATAACTGATAACTGATAGTAAAAATGATTTTCTAAAACAGTTGTCAATTGTAATAAGAAAAAAATAAAAACTGCAATTTGTAACAGTAAATAATAAAATTAATCAAAGAAAAAATAATTAGTAATAATATCTTTCTAGAAATTGTTGTTTTCATATTATCTTTGACGAGGAAATACGAAATCCATTCTTAAAGGGTCATTATTTGAATGAGTTACCTGGGTGGTTTTAAGCAATAAAAAATTAACAAAGAAAATTCAACGATTAATTTTTGTTCTAAAATCATTGTCTTGATTTTTTTAAGAGCTTTTCATTCTTTATCATAACAGATAATACGGATTATGACATAAGCTGTTACCAATCCAAAATCAAATCATCATCTATTAAGACATTGATAAATATTGGTTACGGAGCTTTCTTTGGCGGGATGCTTTGATAGTTTGACACAATCAAAAGCTAAATTAAAACAACTGAGTTCATTTTGATACCCATGACATTGATTGTATCCTCTACAATGTCGTGTGTTGTTGATGATTTTCCAAATTGCGTGCAACGGAGAAAATGGACGCCTTACTTATTTGTAGGTTGACCACAAATGTAATGGGGTTTGCCTAATAGCCAAAGGTGTCCCAAGCTGAGCCGTAAATGAAGTGTAAAATAAAATTGAGGAGAGGATAAACAGATTAGTGGAGACATTGGTGTAGTAACATGCCAAGCTTCACGCAATCCTCAAACAAGATCAAATTCTAACTTGTGCTTTAACAATTGGGAAGAAAACACAATAACTTAATCTTGGGCCTCAAGTGGTTAGCGTGATTGAGTGGAGAATATTAATGTTGAAATGACTATAGACCCTTATCAACATAACATATCACGTGAGGTAAAACAGCAATGTCCTCCACTATAACCTTTGATATAATAATAGATGCCACCAAAGCCCAACTACATAGGTAATGTTGAAAAATGTATTTTATAATTCTATCTCTTTGTCAGTCTGTGGTGTTACTAAGGTCCTCATACTTGGCGTAGTCACTGAAGACTAAAAGACGATCATAGCTGCCTAAGGCAGACACACAATCATAGGTGCCTTAGGCAGACAGGAAGATAGACTAAGGGAGCAGGAGAGACCGGAAGATAGACAAAGGGAGCAGGAGGCACAGCCCCTTGCATAAGATAGGCGGTCAGACCAGGATTTGATCCTAGGTCCTACTAGATGACCGCCGTACAGCGTAGCCGTCGGCCTTAACCGTTAGGTCTTGATGAAGCGCTACGTACATGGGGTGTGATTTATGTTGTTTTGGAAACCGTAAGTTCTCTCTATATCTTGCTGCTATGTTGCCATGCTGCGCTAAGTCTGACATCGCAGCTAGAAACCTTGAGCACTCTACACTTGTTGCTGTGCTGCTATGGTGCTTTGATCTGATATCGCAGCTGCGCTGCTCTAATATCAGAGCTCTAATATCACAGCTACGCTGACAGATCATAGCAGTCATAGCAATCATAGCAGTCATAACAGTCCAGTCATAACAGTCATAGCAGCTATAGCAGTCTGCGCAAGAAAGGTGTTTTGAATATGAGTCAGTCTGTGTGAAGATAAATTGACGGGGACATGATTTAGTGAGTATGTAACTCGAAAGGGAGTACACAGATTCGGTGCACTTTAGGCAAACGTGTCGGTCCGTGAGAAAGTCAAGTTTGGTTGTTCTATAAGAAAAGGGACAGTTACATTTGAGGACCAAATTTACACGTGAAGGTTCATCTTCGGTGATGAAAGAATACGTGGAAAGCGGACGAAGTCCGCCGTCATTTTTGGAAGAGAAGTATTGACTGTACCATCATTTCAGCAGACGAACTTTAACCGCGTACTATTTCATTTCTAGCTGCTGTGTGATTGGTGGAAATAATTATGTGCATTCGACGGTGGGATTTTTGTTTTATGAGGAGTAGTGTATCATTTGACCACGCTAGTTGTAGTACGGTGTGATCAACCGTAGGCTCACTTGTATATATAGGACTTAGATTACTTTAGGAAAAGTAGGATTGTTCTGTAGGAAAATCTGCGAAGCAGTGTTTGGGTGTGTTTGAATTATAAGATCATTGTGATCTTTTGGTAGAACTTTGTGAAATTCTCTATGTGGGTTCTTTGGTGTATATTTTATATTGTGGCAAATTTGCAGGCTTAGCGTGTGTCTGGTTTGTTTGGGGCTTCATTGTGAAGTTGGTTGTTTGTGGGATTTCGTGAGAGTTTCCTCTTTGCACAATTGATTATCATGGCAACTTCCCGTGCTTCTTCATCTTCTTCAGTGGCACCAGCTGCCTCAAATCAACAATTTATGTTTAAAAATGTAAAACTAGACATATTCCATTTAACAGATTACGTAACGAAATCAACACTAAAACGAACCAGACCGCACAAAATACCGGATCGCATTAAATACACAAAACGACATTTAATTTCGACGGACGAAATCAAATGTCAACTTCGGATCAGACGGCTCACAGTGGAGCCAATGCACCAGAGTGGTTGTTTGGCAGTTTATGAGCTAAATGTCAAAAGATGACTCGTGGCACAACATGAGTGGACGACGGACATTACAGGGAGAGCGACCACGGCTAAGAAGATGACAAGAAGCAGCAGGACGGCTAGGCCGTACTATGGCCGTATAAGAATTACAGCGCATTTGTACCTTCTTGTACTTTACAACCTTGGGATTTGTTAGGTACAGTAATAATAAGGGGTTCTGAGAGCCATTTAGGACTTAAACAATTTTTGAGGCGCCTCTCTCTGATAAACCTTTTGTATTAATAGGCCATCTTTGGCCAACCATAACTTATTGATCAGGGGAGCAAATACATAAATTCTTTTTGCGTTTGACTCAAGGATGATGGGCCCTCGGAAGGGTGAGGTTGCTCATAACTCTTGCCTAACCGGGTGGCTTTTATTTGGTCTGAAAGTCAAAAGGACAAATATTATCCTAGAGGCTTCATATAAGCTAGACATTCCTGTGGGCGAATGGAGGTCACAGAATTACACGTAAGTTGTTGGGGGTAACATGGTTGTCGAAAAACAAATCAACAACCTCAAAAGGGATTGGTAAAACTACTTGTTTACGAGGGAGAAATTTTTCCGTGAGGTCTAAGATACCATGGTTCACAAGGTGATATAACATCCCAAAGAGGCGATTGTCAAATTTTCGAAGGGAATAACTAAAATTATAGTTGGGAGGTAAAAGATGCCCTTGGCGTTATGAAAAACAACGAGTTAAGATAGTAAACGCTACTTTTGAATCCATAAACATGGGGAGGTTCTCAAAGTGCAAAAGGTCAACCAATGGAGCGTCTTTAACAAACTGATTAACAAAATTGGAGGCTCCAATACGGGAAGATAAAGCGCTTATACCCATTTGAGTAGTAGAAATATGGAATCCTAAACAAAAAGAGAAATTCGGTGGTAAGCAACTAGGGCTCTGTATGACACATTTAGGAATTTGATAAGAAGTTGTATCTTGAAAAGCTCCATAAAGTGGAGAGATGAAATAACTATCAGGTTCGGCAAATCAATGATATGAGTGTCGTCAACAACGGAAAGAACAAACAACTTGGAAAAGTTACAGTCGATGCTCTTAAAGAATATAGGTTAGTAAGAGAAAATAAAAGGGCTCATAAATGGTCACCTTGACGAGTACCACTGACCGATTTCAAAGTGGTAACGTCCCCTGAGGACACTGATTGGATGAAGTAGAGGGCTTAATTTAGTGTAAAAAACATAGACATCATGAAAAATTCGGTTGATTGGCGACGAGGCTTGTTGAAGCTCACGAAAGTTGCCGTTGCAATCTACAGTATGAAAAGTGTAGGCAATGTCAACTTAGAGAACCACTCATTCAAATGCAAGTCAAGAATTGCCCGTAAAATGTGGACAACTGCCTCACAAACACACCAAAGTGACCTAGGAAATAATTTTCTTGGGTAGCCCCTAAAAACCTTTGACACATTGGTCTTCCTTTTAAACAATATAAGAGTTTTTTGCTAACAATCGATCGAACACCACTAGCACTATACAAGAATACAACAAGTTGCGTTACGACCAAACTTGACACTACAATGCGTGGCACATGTTCCATCCCAAATGAAAAGCCACTTTAAAAACCAAATCAAAACCTTGCGATCGATTCTTCAAAGGTAAAATATCGTTGAAAATTGAATATACCATTCTTAAGAATCCTATAGGTGATAGGTGAGGGTATCTAGCCAAACCTATAGCAAAGGTATCTTAATCAAGATTGAAAGGTTCCAAAGGTTCATAGGAGTTAAAGAAGGGCAAAACTCGATGGGTGTTATTGGTGGAGGATCTACAGAGCTTCAAGTAATGTTGACATGGTTGGCTTTGGTGTAAAAGGTTGGCATGCAAGAGTTCCACGAGAGAGCTCACCACATCACCCAAGGTGCATGTCAAGTTGCATACAGGTTGTAGTGGCAAGAGATGAAGCTTGGTGACATCGAGGGGTCACAAAAAGGTAATAACATGATCTATATATCCTTAATGAAAAAGTTTTTCATTACCTCGCTGAAAATTTTGATATCGTGAACGTGTATTCGTGCCCCACTAGTACTCCCACAGGGGGGGGTAAGACAAAAACCTTAAAGAGAAAATATACATAAAAGGCCATGTTTCCTAATTACTAATGTTGAAAATAAAAACAGGTAATTCCCATCCTACTTGTAAGTCTCAAAAGTAGAGGCATAATAGAAGCCGTAAGGGGAGAGTAGCCATAGCTGTATGGCAACCAAAGCTAAGGGAGAGAGAGGAAAAAAGAACCACATGAAAAAGAGTGACCTAGTCGAGATTTGACCGTGGGTGGTTCGACATACAAATGTAGTCGTCCGCCTTATTTGCTGACTTGTAGAAGTAGCGTTGATGATATAGGGTTTGATAGTTACATAAAATCTTCACAAAAAAATAGAAACCGACGGGGTACGACGGCCATTCTGAAATAACAAACAACCATTACAAAGAACATTATGCGCGCCGTCTAAATCGGACGCCGTCTCAATCGGACGGAAGACATTTCAAGAGCAGACAGCATTTCAAGAGCAGACAGCTCGCGTGAGAGCTGACAACCTTCAATGGCCCTTTTAGGGGCTTGCGCCAAAATAGCCACAAAGTGACACGTGGCACGTCCCCAAATGTCGACGGAGGAAGACAAGACAGATCCATGGCAACAAACATGGAAGGTACCCCATCTTTAGTGGGGTCGTACATCTACCATACAATATCCATGGCGGTTAGTAAATTTTGTGCATAAAGCGCAGTACTTTTCAGTTCTCTCATTTGCTCAGGCTTAAATAAGCAGACTTTGACAGTACGTAGTTTAGACTTAGAGTATTTTTGAAGCCCTCTCTCCTAGACGCCATATGTATATATTCTTTGTCTTTGAACAACCATAACTTACTTCTCAAGGGAGCAAATTTGGAGATTCTTTTTGCGTTCAGCTCAAAGGATTCTTTTCCTTGAAAATGTGAGGTTGGTCAGTGTTTTTGCCTTCATGGGTTTTAGATATTCCTTGATGAATCATAGTGGATTAGGGTTATCCTCAAGACTTTCTTTGAGCTGCTTATTCTGTAGGACTATGGGGTCTAACTAATTTTAGGTTAAGCTCCCACCCTCTAAGGTACCCATGTTTGACGCAACTAGATTTCTTTACTAGAGAGCAGTAATGGTGGGGGCACTCTCTAAGAAATACTTTTAGGGTGTAGTGTCCAAGGATATGCCTTGTCCTCCTCAACTGCAACCAGGTTTTGGTGAAGTTCGGTTCTCTGGGGCACCATGATCCTCGATGAGAATAGTAGATCAAGCGGAGGAGGAAGTGGAGACAACCACTTCGAGGTTTCAGGAGGCTACTAAAAGAAAGGGTCTGGCAAAGGCGGATTCGGTGATAAGTGAAATATTTGTCGGTGGAGATGAAAATTGAGACAAACGACTCTTAGTTGTGAAGGTGCAAAAATGAGGTGGCCAAGCACCTCATTCTTTGGAGTATGGACAAGGCGATCCCTCTTCCACTTCTTGAGGTGAAATTCGCCGCCGACATTTGGAGTGCCTTGGAGGGCAAGTACCACAGTGGCTCAATTCAAGATCAGCAGTTGATTGATAAAAAATCAGTGCTTATCGCTATAAAGGGGGGAATATGAGAGAATATTGTAATGATTTGGCGATATTGTTTGCTGAATTAGCACGTACAAGTAGTCTTCAAACTGAAAAAAAAAATCAAGACATTAATCATGAAGCTTCCGATGGAGTATGAAAATATTCTCAACTGGTTACAAGAACTAGGAGATGACACTTGGAACTTCTAGAAAATGGTGGGGATGATTTTGGTGAGAGAGAAAACTTAGGAGCTAAGAAAAGTTAGTCCTTGTGTACAAGCATTGGTAGTTGGAACTGATTGGAGGAAGCGTGGTGATCGCCTATCCGGAAATGATTATAAAAAAATTGGTGGGAAAGGAAGAGAGGGAGGGGTTTCCAAGGGAAAGGGGAGGGGACTTCCGAAAGGAGTATACCATTTTTGTAGGAAATCGGGGCATTACATGCCAAATTGTAACCGGCTTGTAACTCTAGGGACCAAGGATGGGCAAGCTTATGTGAGGCAAGTGGAGAAGAAGAAAGCCCTTCTCACACAAGTTCATGGAAATGAAGATGAGGAGTCATCTAAGGAGGACGAGGAGTGAAAGGAACTTTTCTTTAATGAGAAGTCAGACAGAAAACAGGTTAGGATTCCGAAAAAGCAAAGATGTGCCTTTGGAGGAGTCCGAGAGAAACCGGAGGAAGGATGGATAATCTACTTCGGAGCATCAATGCACATGTGCGAAGATAAAAGGTTTTTTGCAAAAATTTTAAAAGTTCGTTCAATTGAGATTGACCTAGGGGATTGGATGATAGTAACAACTAGCTTAGTTGGGTCAATTGATCTCACAGTGTTAGTGGATGGGAAAGCATCAATTGTAACCTTGTCGGTAGTATTGTATATCCTAGAGTTGCGAAAAAATATGATCTCAACTTACGTGTTGGATGACAAGTATTTTGAGACTAATACTATCAAGAGAATTAAGATAGTTAGTTTGAAAGATGAGGTTTACTTCATAGCTCAAAAGGGAAAGCAAAGGATGTTTTGCATTGTTTTGAGTAATGGCAAACAAGGAATTTTGTATACCTGTGTCTATGATGTATCATTGTGTCATAAAAGATTGTTTATATAGACATAAAGGAAGTGAGTTCTAAGGGAATTGTAAAAGGCATTAAGCTTGGGGATGAAATGGAAATAGATGATTAAAGTGGATGTGAACAAGGGAAGATACATAGGTTACCATTTTCAAAAATTGCCAGTTTTAGAGGGGAAAATGTACTAGATTTGGTACACACTAATGTGTGGGGACTAGCTAGAGTCATTCTGTTGGGGGAAAAAGGTTTATGTTAACTATCATTGATGATTGGTCTCGGTAGTCTTAGGTCTTCTTTATAAGGACAAAGTTAGAAGCATTCTCTTTTTTTAAATAATTTATAGCATGGACTGCGAAGCTCCATGAGATACCTTTTAAGAGAATAAAGACTAATAATGAGGGGGAATTTACTTCAAAGAAGTTTGAGAAGTTTCTTAAGAAAAAAAGTATCCAACACCAATTACCTGTACCTTATAATCCAGAACACAATGGAGTAGTTGAAAGACTAAATAGGACACTTGGATATAGTGTTAGGTGCATGCTTAGTGATAAGAAAATTGGTTATCAATTTTGGGCCGAGGTTATGAAATAGGCCAGCTATTTGAAATATAAAGTTTTTACATCAGTACAAGATGTAACGATTATGAAAGATCGACCGGAAAGAAGTCAGATTTATCACACCTTAAAGTCTATCGAATTCACCTTTATACTTTAAATAATGATAAATCTATGTGGAAAATGGAAAAAGAAAATGTCACAAATATCTAGTTGGATACGCAGATGATGTAAAAAGATACTGATTTTATGTTTTAAAACAAAAAGATGTGATTTTAGTGAAACATTTAATTGTAATGGATGAAGAGAAATCGGTTGATCCCTTCAAGTTCAACAAGGTAGTAAAAATCAAGATGGTTCCGAATAACAGTTCCGAAATAGAACCACGACTTTCGAGATCACAAACGGTTCAAACAGCAACGAAAAGAATACAATCGTAAGTGTAATCTCTCATGCAAACCAAACTCCTGTTGGATACGAAGTACATACTATGGATATGGAGTACAGACTATAGGGTAGATATCCTCGAAGGAAGTAAGACCAAGGAAAAAAAAGAGGAAGAGCAAAAATTAGGTGGAGAGAACTTGAGAATGTCGTCGATACCTGCCTCATAAGTCAAAGGATAAAGGAGAATGAGTAAAATATTGCAAGAAAAGAATGAGTAAAATATTGCAAGAAAAACAGGTAAATTCTCAGCTCACAAGGATGTCATATCAAGATGAGCCTGTAACCTTGTTGGTTTTGGTGCGATCTTTGGCGATTCATTTGTACCTGCCAGGATATATTTGTACCGGCAGACTTTTACCGATTCACATTTCGTGACGTGACGTGACGCGACGAATCGAACTGTACGGAATCTGACGACGATTCCGCCAACCTTTATTTTGTGTACAGATTGTGTCAGAATCGAGGAGCGGCACATTGTGGTGGAAAACAACAAAACGGCAGCATGTGATTGCACCACACAGTCATTCATTTCACATCAGGATGACACATAGAAAGATATAAAGTGCACCAAGGCACTTAGAACAATTATCTCATGGAAATGGCATGCAGATCACTCTCAGACTCAGAATAGTTTCAAGATTCATAGAAAAGCATTTACTTCATTAGATTAGAACTCTTTGTACATTCTTATTGGGATTCATATCATAGACAATAGAAGGAGAATGCAGCTTTATTAAAAGATAGTCCGTAGGAACAATTTATATTACAATCGGGGCTCACTTCGGCTTACGCCTTGTGGCCCCTTGACTATAACTAAATTCCTCAAGCTCTGTAAACCTGTCTAATCTATTGATTTGTCTCTATGCCTCTCCCATTGCTATCTACTTAGTGGTTCCTACAGGCTAAGTTTCGCTGTGCATAGATTTCATGTGTTTATAAGTTGGGTGCGCACTGGCTTATATGACCCTGCAAAACTATTAGGTTATGGGCCTACAGCCCTTGCCTACAGAATTCTAAGTCTAGCTAGCTAATAGGGAGTTCAGCCAAGAAGAGTCTTGCAGATCCGTGGAACGACTCCAACGAAACCGAGTTTGCTTCCTGTAGAGACACGAACAACAAGAATGGAAGAGGATCAGATGCTTAGAGAGAGAAAGAGAGAGAGAGACATATGGCCCCAGGAAACTTCACATGTGAAGGGGTTACAAGGAATCCAAGTGAGAGCAGAGCAGACAGCAGGAGGATTTGGTGCAGAGATTGAGGAATCAAAGAACCTCGTGATGTTACAGTACAGCAGCAAAGTGACAACGAAGGCACACATTCCCACTTCACTAGTCTACTAGATGAAGCCGATTCTATCGGGCTTCAACTCTCAGAGGATAAAAGAACATCGCTATTTATCCTATCCCTCCCGGGTGACATCAAGAGGAATCTTACCAGGTCATACAGAAATCCGAGGACATGAACGTGGAGCAAAGCAGTGATCGCACTGTTGGAATCCGTTTCCAACAACACCGAGGAGTCACGGATCGACAATGATTCCAAGATCTTCCAGGAGCCTGCAAACAGCCAAGGAGAAGACGGAGTTAGAAGTCTAAAGTGTGACAGACAAAAGAGTTCCCTCCACAGTGAAAAGGAGTATCTCTTTGAGGCATGCATCGAACATGCAAGGAGGGGAGGTTGTCAGAGTGTCATAGAAAACCCAAGCAAAGAGGAAGACGAAAGTGACCAATGCAACTCGCCCACACGACAAAGAGATCAGACCAAATCCGGAGACTGCAAATACAACTACATCAACCAAACCAGAGCAATCGAGTCCACACCTAGA
The DNA here is from genome assembly GCA_037447655.1 of Zygnema cylindricum. Taxonomy (NCBI): domain Eukaryota; kingdom Viridiplantae; phylum Streptophyta; class Zygnematophyceae; order Zygnematales; family Zygnemataceae; genus Zygnema; species Zygnema cylindricum. Next base: position 26,838 of record JBBHKE010002008.1, read on the forward strand.
GAAAAAAGTGAGGATGTGTTGGATGGGTTTGCTGCAGAGTCAAGCATAATGGCTTACCAGAAAAGGGACGCAGAGATCAGAGAACGAGTCACAAATCAAGAGCTTAGCCGCAGCAACGACACTGCAGAGGGCGACAACTCCAAAAGAGTCGAACGGACAGATATACGAAATCTGCAGACAGATGGCAGAAAATCGAAGCGTCAGTCAACACAAAAAGTTAGGCCCGATTCCAAAAATTGTAGGGAAAACGCGGTCACAAATACGAGAGTGTCATCTCACAATGACAAGCAAGGGAAGAGTGGGAGGAAAGAGGCGTGGATGAAAGGAGGGGAGTACTTACCAAGGAGACTTCGCCATCAGATGGCAAAGATCATACGGCCCCGACCCCATGCATCGGAAAACCACATCAAGCCGCCTATGTCTTCACCACCAACGTCAGCAAATTCCGAAAAAGAATCTAAGGTCTGTGAATGGAGAAACCTGTCAGTCATAGAGAAACCTAGCAACAAAACCAAAACAAGGGTCATTAAAACAGAAAACAAAGAAATGAACCTTAGCGGTAGATTGGGCATGACAAGTAGCAAGTCCAGTTTTTTTCTAGAAGTCAGAACATCTGAATAGTTCAAAGTCAGGAGTCACACTATAAAACAAGTTGCGAAGCGGGTCTCCAGAGAGACATTGGAGACAGGTAGACTAGATTCAATAACAGACAGAAGAGGCGTCAAAACTCTCATTAATAGAGGTCAGAGAACTCACCAAGTAGAAAGAGTCAAGACAATTCAGAGGTACATGAGGAGTAATGATGTTAGAGGTAGCCATTGGGCTACAAGCGGTCATATGAGCTCAGTTAACGCTCGCATGGGCCAAGGTGGAGAGGACAGAAAGGTCAATCTGCAAGATAGAAGTCAAAATGGTGAGATCCATCAGGTTCACACAGGTAGAAGAAACATAGAGGAGGCCAAAGGGAGAAAGAACATTAAATACAAGAAAGATAATGATAAAAGTATAGAGGGAAGAAAGTTAGTGCAGAGACTAATAGGAGATCGAAAGAGAGACATTAAAAATGTAGCATCGAAAAATAAAGATCAAAATGCGTTCAGCAGCAGTGGGAGTCACACAGGTACAGGAGGTGACTCACCAAGAGGAGCTCACATCGTGGAGGAGAATCCAAGCAGACGACCGACGAGTCAGCCGCACAAGAAAACCCCTCAGACCACCATCTCCAGCGAAGGCGCCTGCTTTTCTACCGAAGGGTTAAAGATCAGAGGACCACAAACCAAAGGAGCCGAATCTACAACAAAAAGGGACCGCGGCTCAGAAAGGGTAATCTTGCAGGAAAGCATTTCGAAAGGAAATGTGCAAGAGACATCAACCAAAAAAATAACAATTGGAGGACACTCACATAGTGAGCCAGCTTATGCAGGAGTGCTTTCAGTTGAAGAGGAGACGATGGAAAAGAACTTACCATGCCTCCAGCCAAGAGGGAAGAAAATCAAGGATTGGCCGAAGGCCAAGTCCACTCCCAAAGGCGAATTCGAAGGAGTTCCACCTCCAAGAGGAACTCCTACTGCCATGAAAAAGGAAATTTTTTGCAAATTAGAGAGAGAGAGGGGAATGGTCAGAAATAGAGACCTAGTCACAGAGGAAAGCACAGACCAGATTCTAAAATTAGTGCTTGTTAGTGAGGACCTTACAAAACTCTCCAGCTCACAGTGTGAGTAGCAGGCAACCAGAACAGAACCTAAACACCGAAGGAAGGGGGAAGACCTTACCAAGTGTTGCGAGGGAGTTCAAAGGCAGTGGGAGCAGACTCCAAGAGAGCACTCAGGATTAACTCGAAAGAGACGGTTAGATTGAATCCTGTCCAAGAACGCAACACATTAGTAAGTATGGCAGACGAAAAACCGAAGGTTGAGACTCGCAAAGTCAAAACATGTAAATATGCATTGTTGACCAAAACTAACAAATTGGGACAAATTGGATGTGAAGGACATAATTCCTACCTCAATGTCAGGAAGGCCCGCTCAAAATCATCTATTTCAAGGGACTCCAGATGCGGCCGAACCTGAGAAGGCCACGATAACGAGAGGAGAGCACCTGAAAACGCCAAGCACAGCGGAAGGCGTGATGGGAAAGAACAAAAGGATACGTTCAAATTCCAGTCCCCAATGTCAAAGTAAGGTCAAAGTGTAATTTCACAAAACAGAAAATTAAAGACTTAAATGAACCTCAGGTAGAAACTCTAATAAAGGCAGTCAAGGATAGAAAATGGAAGGCAAAATGTCATCTATTAAATAGCTGCCAGAAAGGAGTGGAAAGAGGATTAGGAAAAATGTCAGACTGTAAGAAGTTCTTACCTCAAAAAATTCGAGGAGTAGCATAAAGGACAGCCGCAGGTCAGAGAATCCCACGCAAAGAGTACAGCGGAAGCCGTGGCTGGGCGAAAGGAAGGAAGAATTCCAGAGGCCATTCAGACGAACCTAAGCCTTAGCCCTCATAAAGGCGTGCTAAGATATGGCTGCCTGAGGAGAAAGGAGGACTTAGAAGAAACCCTAAAAGAGAAAACTGAAAAAAAAAAATCCAAAGGACAAATTAAATCTATACTAGAAAATACTAACTGATTTATGTGTGGTAAAAGTACAGGTTGTACCTTTTGACATCGTGTGACGAAGGCGCGAAACAAATTTGGAGTCGCACATTGGAATATACCGAAGTGACATCGTCACCGCGAACGGATTAATCGGACGGACGAAAATTCTGACGTCGTTCGAGCGAAAATACAGGGACTTTGCGACGGAATACGCGACAAAAACATGATGTCAGATGGACATCGAAATCGAACGACAAAGCGACATCAAAATCGACGGTCGAAACGACATCTTGATTTCGTGGAATGTGTTCGCCACCGAGGATAGGGGACACGTCAGATGGTCCAAGTCTTTAAACCATTGGCAGCGAAAGTGAGCGCCAGCGACGCAAAATTTCACGGCGCCAGACGCGCCCTAATTGGTCCTAAATCTCTTACAGGTCATCATGGGACCACAGGTGGTCCCCACGGGATCATACTTCAATCGGAACGAGTACCATCCGAATCGACGAAGCGAAAAATATTATCGACTTCGTACTGACCCAACTGTACGGCGGTCAGCAAAAATATTCCGCAGGAATATCGAACGAGAAATTGTACGACTAAAACGAAATGTTACCGAGGACGATTTCGTACCAAACGCATCGCCGAAACATCGAGTGGGAGTGTTGGTTTTGGTGCGATCTTTGGCGATTCATTTGTACCTGCCAGGATATATTTGTACCAGCAGACTTTTACCGATTCACATTTCGTGACGTGACGTGACGCGACGAATCGAACTGTACGGAATCTGACGACGATTCCGCCAACCTTTATTTTGTGTACAGATTGTGTCAGAATCGAGGAGCGGCACATTGTGGTGGAAAACAACAAAACGGCAGCATGTGATTGCACCACACAGTCATTCATTTCACATCAGGATGACACATAGAAAGATATAAAGTGCACCAAGGCACTTAGAACAATTATCTCATGGAAATGGCATGCAGATCACTCTCAGACTCAGAATAGTTTCAAGATTCATAGAAAAGCATTTACTTCATTAGATTAGAACTCTTTGTACATTCTTATTGGGATTCATATCATAGACAAAATAAAGGAGAATGCAGCTTTATTAAAAGATAGTCCGTAGGAACAATTTATATTACAATCGGGGCTCACTTCGGCTTACGCCTTGTGGCCCCTTGACTATAACTAAATTTCTCAAGCTGTGTAAACCTGTCTAATCTATTGATTTGTCTCTATGCCTCTCCCATTGCTATCTACTTAGTGGTTCCTACAGGCTAAGTTTCGCTGTGCATAGATTTCATGTGTTTATAAGTTGGGTGCACACTGGCTTATATGACCCTGCAAAACTATTAAACCTATCAAGGGGCTATCAACAGTAAAGAGTTTGAGAGATGGACAATTGTAATAAATGATGAAACGAACCGAATTATGGAGGCTAAGACTTGAGAGTTGGTACATTCTCCTCCGAATAGACAAATTTATGGGTGTAAATGGGTTTATAAGTTACAATTGAATCTTAATAACTTTATTGAGAGATTTAAGGCTCGGTTAGTTGCAAAGGGGTACACTTAGAAGGAGGGAATAAAGTACGAGGAAACATTTGCACCGATGGTGAGGTTTCCCTTGGTCAAAAATTTTCTAATTTTGACCGCAGCGGAAGACATGGAATTACATCAGATGGATATTAAGAACACCTTCCTCTACAGAGAATTTGAGTAATAGATCTTTATGAAGCAGTTTGAAAGGTTTGTGGAGAAAAGGGAGGAGAGCAAGGTGCAGGATAGTCAAGTCCCTCTACGAACTAAAACAGGTGCCACAACAGTGGAACATCAAACTGGATGAGTTCTTTACCGAACTAGGATTCATTAGAATCAGCTTCGATCACTCTATTTAAATGTTTGAGTAATTTATATTGCTGTTATGGGGATAATCTTTTTGTATTGAGTAAGTCATTCAAAATGATCACAAAACTTAAGAAGATTTGAGAAGTCAATTTGATATGAACGACTTAAGGGAGGCAAGGTATATACTGGGAATTCAAATGGAAAGGGATAAGGAAAAGAAAATAATTAGATTAACTAAAAAATAAGTTATAGTTAATATGATTGGGCGCTTCTCAATGGAAAAAGCTAAACGATGTACAACTCCTATGGAGCAAAAAAAGGTGAATGAAAGAAATGCCGAGGGAGGATAAGTTACGAAGAGAATGATATTATAGAAATAATTCCTTACCGGTAGATATAGACAATCTCATTTATTTTATAAATTGCACTAGGCCAAACTTAGGTGCGGCAGTTGCAATCCCAAGTAGAATTCAGAATCCTAAAAAAGGAGATTGGAAGGCAGCTAAGAGAGTGATGAGAAATTTGGTTGGGACTAAGGATATATGATTGCATTTAGGAGGGTTTCATAGTGACATCACCACTTGGCACCACCACTTGGAGTGATGCCAATCATAGTGATGTCTATATCAGAAGATCTACATTTGGGCATATCTTGAAAATTGGGGAGTGTGTTTGACGTTGGAGTAGCGAGCTACAAGAGGTCATTGCTCAGTCGACAATAGAGGCTAAGTATATGGTCGCTTGTGCTCTAATAAAAGAGCTGATATGGGTGAAAAGTTTGCTCTATGAATTAGGATATATGAAAAGTGGAATTGAAACTGTCTTCTGTGATAATCAAGCTATTATTGCTATCGCAGCAAATCCCAAACACCACTTTAAAGCAAAAATATGGATAGTAAACTAAGCTTTGTTAGAGAGAAAGTGGATGTATGAACAAGATTGGCAGATGATAGCCGATATGATAACTAAATTAGTCTCGTCGCCAAAACTTATTTGGTTCAAAAAAAAAAAACGGTCTAGAACTTAAAAGTGGCTAAAAATTAAAGGGAGTGTCGAAAATAAAGAAAAAGGCAATTCTTATCCTACTCTTACGTCTCAAAGGCGGGCAGAATAGAAGTTGTAAGGGAAGAGTATCCATGGTTGTCCATGGCAGCCAAAGCTAAGGGAAAGAGAGGTAGAAAGAACCACATCAAAACAGGTGACCAAATCGAGATTTTATCTTGGGTCCTACTACATACAAATGTAGTCATCCGCCATATCCTTTGAGTTGTAAAAGTAACATTAATGATATAGGGTTTGATAGGTATATAGAACTACTTACAAAGATATAAAACCGACGGAGTTTGACGGCTGCAAAAAACATTTTGCACGCCGTCTAAATCAAACGGAGGACATTTGAAGAGCGGACGGCTCGTGTGATGTTGAAATTTAAGTATTTTCTAGGTCTAGAGATAATAAAAATAAAAGGCAAAAAGGGGACAGTGACAGCCTGCCTCTAACTCTTCACTCAAGTCCCCACACTTGTCGCAGTCATTGAAGACTTGAGGAGGAGTTGGATCCATGGCTGCCTAGGCTGTCCAAAGAGGATAGGGAGGCATATCTTGATAGAGTTATCTAAAATGTTTAACGAACCCAGGATTCGTTCTCGGTACCTACGTTACGTCAAACTAGCCGTTAGCTTTAACCAATATGTCTAAAGCCAATGCTAGAGTACATTAGGTTGACAGATATATAAATTTTGACACGTAGACTAGTTTGTATAACGGCAAATAGATACTTACTGCATAGATACAGTTTTGTATAGTACGAAGTACGATTTAATGTATTTAATGAAACGGATACCGCGCATTTGTTTCGAACGCGAAACAAATACCGCGCGCGTATTTTCAACGACTACAATTGTATTTGGTTTGATCGGACGGCCACGATAGGTGCCGCAATCACCCAACATGTACTTTTGGCATTTTTTCAGCCATCGCCATATCATGTGACACGTGGCACGACAATGTTGGATTGCAGCGACTTCGGAAATTGCGGGAACAAATACGGCTATGACACGTGTCGACAATTTGGCCATGTTGTACAATGGCCGTAAAGAAAGTACACCGAGACGACACAGTAATTTGATTGTTGTCGTACTTCAGTAGATAAAGTTTTAGAGGGAGATAGGACTTAGAAAAATTTGGCAGATAGGACCCTCTCTCCGATAGAGCACCTTGTATAAATGACTAACTTTGGGCAGCCATAACATTTAATTTACTTGACCATTTTCAGTGATTCTTTTTGCTCCGAACTCAAGGGAGTCTAGGCTACACAGGGTTGTAGTCGGTTAGAGTTTTTGTCTGCCAGGGTGGCTGCATTTCAAAGGGAAAGTCAAAGTGGGTGAATGTGTCCAAATCTCATATTCTAACTTTGCATTCTGTGGTGGAACTAACCACACAGAAAGTGTTATTTCAGAGGGGTGAATCTATATTTGGGTTTTGATTGTCAAGGGGTCATTCATTTGGGTTTATATCAAGTTAGGAGTCTGCACTATCTAGATTAGCTTCTTTGGATCTGCTTACTCTGAGGGCCAATGGAGGTCTTAGAGTTTCATTTGAGAGCCGACAACTAGCAATGGCCTTTTTGGGGCTTGAGCTCAAATAGCCACAAAGTGACACGTGGCATGTTGCCAGAGGTCGGCCGAGCAAGACAAGACAGATCTAGGGCGTCGAACATGGAAGGTACCTCATCTTTAATGATGCCACACATCTGTTGTTTAATTTCTGCGGCGGCTAGTAAATTTTCTACATACGTCTACTAAATTTTCTACATAAAGCGTAGTACTTTACACTTCTCTCATTGGGTGAGGGTTAACTAAGAAAACTTTGAGAGAAGGTATTTTAGACTTAGAGTATTTTTGAAGCCCTCTCTCTTATATGTCTTTTGTATAAATTTGTTGTCTTTGAAAAGCCATAACTTACTGCTCAGTGGAGCATATTTGGAATTTTTTTTTGCCATCAACTCATGAGAATCTTGTCCTCACAAGGTTGAGGCTTGTCAAAGTTTTTGAGTGCCTGGGTGGGTAGATATTCCTTGATGAATCATATTGGGTCAAGGTTATCCTAGAGGCTTTTCTTTTAGCAACTCATTCGGTAAGACTATGGAGTCTACAAATTTCAACTAATGGCATATGCTGAAAGACCAAGTGGGAACCGAAGTGCAACTTGAACAATTTTTTAGAGATGAGGAGGAATACACAAGTTGAGTTGTGGTATGCGATAACCGAAGCGGTAACTCCTCAACATGTTAAGATTACGTGCAAAATAAAAATAGTGATAAAAAGGGTAGCGTTGGAAAGAGGGATTGTTGGTAAGATGTCCATCTTGAGAACTAAGAGGAGCCGTAATGGTTTTAGGACACCCTTTTACATTTTTGACTAAACAACCACCCACACATGGACAAAGATCCAAGGATGTATGAATAGTAAAACAAGGGTTGACAAGCAAAAGAGAACAACAAGAACAATGGACTAAAGATGGAGGGGTAGAAACAAGAACCCTTGAGCGAGGTTTGATTTGTGTGTGAGCAGATTGAGTTACGAAATCGGTTCATGTAAGAGACCTAAGGGTGGGTCGGCTAGAGGAGGGGTTGAATGCATGTCCTATGGTGATGGTGGAAGAAAAGCATCCAAAAGCAGGGTGTGATTGCTCTTGATGATGAGGAGGGCAAGGTCAAAGTGTAGATGAGGGTACAGGATGGTTTTCCCGAGGTTGGGGAGAGGATTTGGGAGCAAAGGGAGCATTTGGGTGAAAAGGTTGGGTTGAGGGTTCAACGGTGGGTGGATGAGAAGACAAGTCGAGAGAGTGAGACGACAATCGGAAGGTGTTTCGTAGTGAAGGATGCCCATGAGATGAAGTGTAAAAAGAGCGTGACGCTCATTGTTTTTTAGGGGCAATAGGAAAATATAAGGTTGGAAAGGAAGATACTAAACAAAAATGAATTCCTAAACTTTTTGGTTGTTGTGTGCCACCCGCGTTGTGGAAAACTAAACACGCTCACCAAGGTGCCCAAGTGTCCACTCACCACAAAGTGTCTAGGTGTGCACTCATCACAAAGTTTCTAGGTGTGCACTCACTACAACGGAATTGCCAAACCAAGTCGGTATCGCCAAACCAAGTCGTCTTTTTTGTGTTGCTATGTGCGACTGCGAGAGGGAAAATTTATATTTGGACGTCTGAGCAAGAGAAAAGAGGATAAAACGAAGAGGAAAGGGGGAATCAACCAAAACTTGATGACCATTAGAAAACTAAGGAAAAACAAAACACGAGATATTCGGTTATAAAAAGAGAATTCACTACAAGTTTTGTCGTTCAAGTACCCGGATGTGAAAATCCATAACTCGTTTACAAGAAAAGAGTCAAAAATAAAAAAGGAAAATTGACGCCGAAGCTTGCGAAAACGTTCAGAACAAAAATAGCAAACAGAAGGGAATAAATTTAGTATGAGGAAAATAAATGTTGAAAGCGCTTTAGGTGGTATCTGAAATTGAAATTTGTTTGTAAGTTGGAAAATAAATGGTCGAAAAACACATGAAGGCATGGCCAAATGTTCAAAGAGGCCATATTAGTATGAATCAAATTTGAGTGGCCCAATCATGAGTCGACGCCGCTATGTGATACTTTTTATGTTATTTTGTACGAGATAATAATTAGCAATTAAAGTTTGCACATTACAATATCTAAACGCCACCTAAATTAATGTAGTCGATGTTAATCAAACAGTTCATATGTAAAGGAAAATGTTTGAATATTAACACTATTTTAGGTTCAATGGTCGTTATAATGGGCGCCGATATATTATTATTAACATTAATAGCTTACGAACTTCGTCCTGTTCGCATACTTAGTATTATATAATTTTTTTTAACAGCCAAGTCTTTTTTTACATTTTTGTATTTTTAGGGTGCAATCTGGTTCTTAATATTATTGCTATTATCATTATTACTATTATTATTATGCCTATTACTCTTATTACAATTACTAATATTATTGTTACTATTATTACTATTGCTGTTATTATTATTTTGTTATTATAATTATTACTATTATTATTATTACAATTATTATTTTTACAGTTTTATTTTTGTTTATAGTGCATTTTGAGTTTTGGTTTTCTTACATTTATTTTTTGTTTCACTTATATGGTGCACTTTTAGTCTGCTTTCTAATATTTTATGGTCAAGTCTTTTTTTTATTTCCTTTTTTGTTGTTTTTTTTTTTTTTTTTTTCTCTTTTTATTTTTACCAGTTTATTTATTATTTTTCTTTCTTTATTTGATGAAACATTCGATTATTAATTTATATGTATTTATTTATTGTAATACTTATTGATTTATTCAATGGTTTATTTAATTAATTCTTGACCTATTGATTTATTTTTTGGGCTATTGACTGACTTATTTCTTGAATTATTGGTTTACTTATTTATTTATTTATTGATTCATTTATTTACTTATTTATTTACTTATTTCCTTATTTATTTATTTATTTATTAGTTTATTGGTTTATTCATTTATTTATTCATTTGCTAATTTACTTGTGCATTTCTTTATTTATGTTCTTATTTATTTACCTATCTATTTATTTATGTATTTATCTCTTTACGTATTTATTTCCTTTTTTATTTATTTATTTATTTTTGTATACTGACGCCATAACCTCCACTGGTGCACAATTCCTAATTCTATCATTTCCTCAAAAACCGAAACTGCTTTTACAAACATCAAATGCCACACTAAATCCACCACCACACAAAACCATCCATTCCTCACCTCTCCTGCCAGACTCCTCTCTCCCCCCTTAACCCCCTCTCTCTCCCCCCTTAACCCCCTCTCTCTCCCCCCATAACCCCCTCTCTCTCCCCCCCCCTAGGCTTACCACTGTACTTGAGGCCCTCGGCCTGGGCTATACTCCCCTTCTCCCTACCCCCCTATCCCTACCCCCCCCCATCATACCCCTCTTTACTCCCACCTTACCCGCCGCCCCTCCCCCTCCCCCTCGCTATCCCTCTCCCTCTCTCTCTCCCTCCCCCCCCCCCCCCCCCTATTTTGCAAGCCGGCACTTTCGACCCCTTTTGGCCTCCCACGGAGCGCAAGCCCCATAGTACAAAGTACAACGGAACTGTACGGAAATAAAAACTGTACGGATGACGGAATTGTACGGATAATGGAAATGTACGGAGAATTGAATTGGACGTGCATCAGAACTACACGGATAACGGAACTGTACGGAAAACGGAATTGTACGGAGAGCGAAGCTGTTCGGAAATGGAATTGTACGAAGATCAAAAGTGTACGGATGACGTAACTGTACGGATAATTGAACTGTACGGACAATAGAACTGGACGTGCACCAGAACTACACGGATAACAATATGTACGGAAAAGGGAACCGTAAGGCCAACAAAAGAACCAAACTGTACGGACATCGAAACTGAAGGGAAAACAGAATTGTACGGACAATGTAACCGTATGGACAACGGAATTGTAGGGAAAACAAAATTGTACGGACAAGGGAATTGTTAGAACAACGGAACCGTACGGATAGCATAACTGTACGGATAGCAGATCTGTGCGGAGAACAGAACTGCACGGACGACAGAATTGTACGGACAATCAGAGCTCTGCGGGCAACATGTTGCCACGTGTCGCTTCGTCGGATGCTTCGTCGAAGGCTGCGAGGGGGAGACAGAAGTACTGATCGAGTTTTCCGTCTATCATTTTGTACCAGAACTAGATGTACGGTGAATTACAGTAACGTACGGTACTGTACAAAAACGTACTGAACTATTTTGAACATGTACGGTACCATACTGAATTGTACTGCATGGTACTGCACGGTACTGTAAGATACTTTGTTGTACGGTAATGTACGGTACTGTATTGAACTGTATTGTACGGTACTGTACGGAATCTTGCGACTTTTTGGCCCCGCGGGGTGCCGAAGGCGTCCGCGACCGCTCGTTTAGGGTTTATTTTTTCTGTTTTTGTTTTTTTTTTAATTAAAAAAACACCCCAAAACCCAAGACCCTATTTCTCCGCGAGGTGCCGAAGGTCCCACACTTGTATGGGGGCTTGTTCGAATTGTATTGTACTGAACCTTGCGGGATTGAGGCCACGCCTCGTTTTCTCTGCGCGACTGTATGTTTATGGTTATTTTAGGAAAAGGGTTATTTAAGGGAATTGATCATGACAGTGGCTGCTTTGGTTGCGCACAGTCACTTACGTCATTCTGTCAAAAAACGTACGTTTGAAGTAAACATTGGTACAAATAAATTACCGTTGAGTGTAAATTTGACGGTCAATCGGTTGGACATTTTTGACTTTCATAATATTGTTTCAACTGCTTAAAATTTTGCCTTGCAAACGTCGACCGTCATAATAAAATTAGCAATTCACACGGCCGGCAAGCGTTTACGGTAACAAAACTGCGGCGACCATATGTAAATAAAATGGTTGCAGACAGTCACTTTTTGTCGTTATGTGAGCTCCACGGTGAAGGCACTCAGGGCAAGGTTCCATTAGGGAAAAAATGATGTTGTTTACTGAAAGCCGTACTGTGTCATACAGTGCCGTACCAAAGAAAAATAAATGTAAGAAAAACAAGGCTACTGAATGAGGGATTTAATTCTCCACGTTTATGGGCGTAAACGTGGACCGTCGGATGCATTATCGGATACGCCGTCGTCTGACACTTTCAATTCGCAACAAGTGACCCAAAGTAGGTCAATTCTCAGCGCCTGAACGAATACCGTCGTGCCTCGTGGAAAAGAGAACAAATATCCACGACGACCGAGCGACCAGATGAATACACTGTTGAAATTTAAGTATTTTCTAGGTCTAGAGATTGTAAAATAAAAAGGTAAAAAGGGGACACTGACAACCTACCTCTAACTCTTCACTCAAGTCCCCACACTTGTCGCAATCACTAAAGACTTGAAGAGGAGTTAGATCCATGGCTGCCTAGGCTGTCCAAAGTGGACAGGAAGGCATTTCTTAATAGAGTTATCTAAAAGGTGTGACGGACCCAGGATTTGATCTTGGTACTTGCCGTCCGTTATACTAGCCGTTCGCTTTAACCAACAAGTCTAAATACAGTGCTAGAGTACAATAGGTTTGACAAATATTTATATTTGTACACGTAGACTAGTTCGTCTAACGGGAATAGATACGTAATACATAGATACAATTTTGTATAGTACATAGTACGATTTAATGTATTTTATGAAACGGATACCGCGCATTTGTTTCGAACGCGAAACAAATATCGCACGTATATTTTCAACGGCTACAATTGTATCCGGTTTGATCAAACGGCCACGATAGGCGCCGCGATCACGGATTATGTACTTTTGGCGTTTTTCAGTCATCGCCACGTCATGTGACACGTGGCGCGACAATGTTGGATTGCGGCGACTCCGGTGATTGCGGTAACAAATCCGGCTATGACATGTGTTGACATTTTTGGCCATGTTGTACAATGGTCGTACTGAAAGTACACCGCACCTGTACTTTTCTGTACGACACACTAATATGATTGGTGTCGTACTTCAGTAGATAGAGTTTTAGAGAGGGAATAGGACTTAGAATATTTTGGGTAAGTAGCTGCCTCTCCCAGAGAGCACCTTGTATAAATGGCAATCTTTGGCCAGCCATAACTATTAATTTATTTGACCATTTTCAGTGATTCTTTTTGATGCGGACTCAAGGGAGTCCAAGCTACACAGGGGTATAGTCAATCAGAGGTTTTGTTTTCCAAGGTGGCTGTATTTCTAAGGGAAAGTCAAAGTGGGTGAATGTGTCCAAATCTCATATTCTAACTTTGCATTCTGTGGTGGAACTGAGCACACAGAAAGTGTTATTTCACAGGGGTGAATCTATATTGGGGTTCTGACTGTCAAGGGGGTCAGTCATTTGGGTTTGTATCAACTTGGAGGCGGCACTATCTAGATTAGCTTCTTTTGGATCTGCATATTTTGAGGTCCAATGGAGGTCTCAGAGTTTCAGGTTATGGGCCCACCATCTTGGGTGCCTATGTTCGATGGAACAGACTTTACTTATTGGGAGTTTACAATGGCGGGATTGCTTTTCGAGAAGCACTTATGGGGAATTGTTTCGGGACAAGTGAGATGTCTACCACCTGGCTTTGGAGGAGCTTACTATGGAGATTCATCTGAGGCTGCCCAGAATATCAACCGGAGTTCAGATGCAACGGAAGGTGAAGGGAAGAATCTTTTCGTGGATGGGGAAATAGGGGAGAAGGAAAAAGGGACACCTATGGTTAGGGTAGCTAGGCTCTCAGCTATGGTACAACATGTAGGGATTAAAACTGAAGAAAATGACAGAAAAATATGGGAATACAAAAACACTATAGCAAAACATCTAATACTTAGATATGTGTCTAAGTCGATAGCTATCACTCTTTTAAGTCTAACCAAGTCTTCAGAGATATGGGAAGCACTAATTCAGATTTATAAGAGTGACACTATTCAGAGGCAGCAATTAGTAAAACAAGAAATAGATGCCTACGTTTATAAAAGCGGTAGCATGATAGAGTTTTGCAATGATATTGCTGCGTTATATGTTGAGCTAGCTAGTGCGAGATATGTAGAATCTGAGGAGAGTAAGATTAATACACTACTTATGAAACTCCCAAGTGAGTACGAAAACATTATTTGTCGTATGCATGCAATGGATGGCTCCTCATGGACTTGGAGCTTTACCATGGGGATAATTCTTGTAAGGGAAAGCACTTTGGAGCTTCGTAGGGGAAGGGACAGGGTCAATGCTTTTTCAGCTGGTGGAGATTGGCGGAAGCGTGAGGAGAGGAACGGCGGTGACGAGCGGAAGCGTGAAGAGAGGAACAGTGGTGACGAGCGAGAGCTTGATGAGAGAAAGAAAGACAAAGGTAAACCTTATCAGAACTTTGGTTGAAAGAGAGGGAGAGGAAAAGAAAGGGGAGATTTGAAAAAGGGGGTTTGCTTCTTTTGTAGGGAACCGGGTCAATATATGGAGGAATGCCCTTGTTTGGAAAAACTTAGAAGTTGGAATATGGATGAGGAGGAAGAAGGGGAAGAGGAGAAAGAGGATGAAGATATTTTAGAGCTTCTCCGGATTAGTAGTATGGGGAAGAGAGAAAAGCACACAGAAATTCCATGAAAGCAAAAGTGTGCTTTTGGAGGTATAAGGGAAGTAAAGAGAGAGGAGATACTTGAGGGAGTTCAAAATATTGAGGATAGTTTCATAGATATTTTGGAAACAGAAAACTGGTCGGAAAAGGAGACTTCAACAGATTCTGAGGAAAGGGGAGAATTAATTCTAGAGGGGGATTTAAAGGATATGGGAGAAGAGAAATATTTGACTAAAGGTTTAGGGGAGAAAAAATATTTATTGGGAATTAAAATAGAAAGTGATAGTGGAAAGAATTGCATGGGAGAGAGTGAGGGAAGTTCAAAAAATGGGGTAATTATCATGGATAAAAATATGAGTACGAAAGATGTAGATCTTACGAGGAACTTAGTGGGGACTAGTGTTTTTTGGGAATATTTGGGGGTGGATGGATTTGACATCACTACTTGTTGTGATGTCGCTTCTGAAGATGTGCCTGTAAAAGGGTTATCATCCGGGTATGTGTTGTAGGTTGGGGATGGGGCTGACTGTTGGAAATAAAAAAGGGAAAGTAGATTCTGGTTGGATGAAAAGGGGAGAAGGTGGAAAAAATCTTTGATCGGATTTATGAAAAGTGGCATGCAAAATAAAATGTATGATCAACAAGATGAAATTATTTTTGGTCATCTAATACACTTTCTTAAATATAAAAGAATTTGCTTGAAGCTTCATGAAGGAAAAATGAAAAATGAAAGGAAAATATATATATATATATATGTATTTGTTGTTTTTGATGGGAGTTGAAAGTAAGTAGACTAGAAAATAAGGGGAGTGTTGAAATTAAAGTATTTTCTAGGTCTAGAGATTGTAAAATAAAAAGGTAAAAAGGGGACACTGACAACCTACCTCTAACTCTTCACTCAAGTCCCCACACTTGTCGCAGTCACTGAAGACTTGAAGAGGAGTTAGATCCATGGCTGCCTAGGCTGTCCAAAGTAGACAGGAAGGCATTTCTTAATAGAGTCATCTAAAAGGTGTGACGGACCCAGGATTTGATCTTGGTACCTGCCGTCCGTTAAACTAGCCGTTCGCTTTAACCAACAAGTCTAAATACAGTGCTAGAGTACAATAGGTTTGACAAATATTTATATTTGTACACGTAGACTAGTTCGTCTAACGGGAATAGATACGTAATGCATAGATACAGTTTTGTATAGTACGGAGTACGATTTAATGTATTTTATGAAACGGATACCGCGCATTTGTTTCGAACGCGAAACAAATATCGCACGTATATTTTCAACGGCTACAATTGTATCCGGTTTGATCAAACGGCCACGATAGGCGCCGCGATCACGGATTATGTACTTTTAGCGTTTTTCAGTCATCGCCACGTCATGTGACACGTGGCGCGACAATGTTGGATTGCGGCGACTCCGGTGATTGCAGTAACAAATTCGGCTATGACACGTGTTGACATTTTTGGCCATGTTGTACAATGGTCGTACAGAAAGTACACCGCACCTGTACTTTTCTGTACGACACACTAATTTGATTGGTACCGTACTTCAGTAGATAGAATTTTAGAGAGGAAATAGGACTTAGAATATTTTGGGTAAGTAGCTGCCTCTCCCAGAGAGCACCTTGTATAAATGGCAAACTTTGGCCAGCCATAACTATTAATTTACTTGACCATTTTTAGTGATTCTTTTTGCTGCTGACTCAGGGGAGTCCAAGCTACACAAGGGTATAGTCGGTCAGAGGGTTTGTTTTCCACGGTGGCTGTATTTCTAAGGGAAAGTCAAAGTGGGTGAATGTGTCCAAATCTCATATTCTAACTTTGCATTCTGTGGTGGAACCGAGCACACAGAAAGTGTTATTTCACAGGGGTGAATCTATATTGGGGTTCTGACTGTCAAAGGGGTCAGTCATTTGGGTTTGTATCAACTTGGAGTCGGCACTATCTAGATTAGCTTTTTTTGGATCTGCATATTTTGAGGGCCAATGGAGGTCTCACAGTTTCATACACGTCGCATATGACATATGCCTTCCGCCAGGGAGGTTGCGTGGCGACCGGAAGCCGCAAGAAAATCTTTGACGGAAGATATTGTTACACGCTTCTGTTGGTATCCACTAACCATTCTGACATTTTCGAACGCTTTTACATATCTTACGTTTCGTCCGCTACATATTTAATTCAATACGTCGTACAAGTCACTTTTTACCTTTCGCTGGTACAAATATGTTGTCACAATTTGCTCTCAGAGATTCTTTGAAGATTACCAGAATCATATTCATCTATTTCGTGAACTAATCAAAATGTGCCACGCAAAACAAATGTTGGCTACTAACCTGACACAATGGAGCGATCGCCTCAGTATACGAATTTTTGACGTTTATAGAGAGCGCCTAATGAAACAACGCTCTTAGCCGCAAAATTGAAATTTAATCCTCTGAGCATTACATTGTACTTAGACAAAGTGAAACAAAACCTTTTCAAATTGAAGTACTATAAATCTCGTACGGAAATATTATAACGCACGAAATGAAATAAACTTTTATAATAAAACGAACCGGCGTAGAAATATCATTTTAAATTAAATAACAAAAATTAGCGTCGTCACGCGCGACGAAATCGAGCCACACTATTTACAAACTCAACATACTTACTAGAGGTCGTAAACTGTCAACCGAAACCGTGACTGACCGTTAACCGACTGCCCACGCCGGATCTGGAACGGATTCGGTTGCCAAATTTTGAGGGCTGGGCGGTTGCGGTCAGTTGATTCACCAGAATAAAAAAAAACGGTCGGTTACGGTCGGTCAACCAAAAAACCTAAAAAAATGAAAATTTTGTACTGTCCATACAATCCAACATTATTATACTTTGTAATTTTTGGTATCGTAGAAGTACGTGACATCATGATTAGCGTCACAAATCTGACACGAATTTGTAGTAAACTGTTTATTTCGCAAAACTTTAGGGAACGCGACAAAGCATCGCAAATCTGACATGGTAGTACACTTCATTTCACAAATCTTAGGGAATACGACAAAGCGTCGCAAATCTGACACGTTAGTAACACTATTCATTTCGCAAATCTAAGGCAACGCGACAAATCGTAATTATTGGCTTATTCATACGTGGTACATAAGTTAATTTTGTACAATTTATGTTATGGGCGGGCACGTTTAAAGGCGAGAAATCGAGTTTCAGTTAACTTTTATTTTCGTAAAAGCCGATCGGTTAACGGTTAACAATTTTGGAGCGTGACATAACACGGTCAGTCGTCGGTTACTTAGATTTTGAAAAAAAAAACGGTTAGTTTCAGTTATGTAAAATTTTGACTTTTGCGACCTCTAATACTCACACTGACAACGAAATGTTAGGATATTGGGCGAATCGGCGTCGGTCGAAATCGTGCAGTCAATTTTTTTTCGGTTCGCGTTAGTTATGTTTTGTTTCGTTCGGTACTGTACTTTTGTGTTGGTTCGGTTTGGTGCGAGCGCCGAACATTATTCATTTGTACGAGTCACATGGTGGTTGATTGCGAGGAAATGTTGGTTCACAAAGCGTGACACAATTTTTTCGTCCGCAGAAGTATTTTATTTGTATAACGAAACGCAATACCTTTGTACGGCCGATCTTGCGACGATCTTGCCACATTTTGTTTCAGTTTACAGAGAGCAGATTTATGAAAGTAGAGGTAGCTTGATGCTGCAGGCTATGGCAGGCGCACTCAGCGTGCATCTAGTCGTTATATTTAGGGACTGTTTGTTATGTATTGATTCCAGGTGTACTTTATCATTGTAGTGAGTAGTGAGTGAGTGAGTAGAGTTAGGAAATAGATATAAAAAATGTGTTCAGTGTGAGTGTGAGTGAGAATAAGTGATTATTTTGTTTTTTTTATCTCTTTCTTCAGATAATGTTGCCTATACCGATGGGATATTTGATTCAAGGGATGAGCTTCTTCGAACGACCCGAAGATTTGCAATGGGACAAGGATATGTTATATCAATATCTTCTTCAAGACAAAAACTGGTTGTTCTTCAATGTGATAGAGGTGGTAGTTATAGAGATATTAAAGAGAAACAAATAGGACAAGGGTCAAACTCCCAATTTCTTCAACAAAAATTAACAAGTAGTAGTCGACAAATATAATGTCCATTTCGTGTTTGTGGGTACGAAAGAAATGGCAAATGGGAATTATCCACCAAAATACCACAACACAATCACAAGAAATCTCTACATATAATGGCACACCTAATGTGTCGACGGATGGATAACAATGATATTGAAAAAGTTACACATTTTTTTAAGTTTGGCGCAAAACCGAGCGAAGTTGTGAGCTCTTTAAGATTAGGGGATAAACCATGTTATGCCACAGCTAGAGATATTAACAATTTATGGCGAAATATTAACAATTTACGACGTCATATACGTAAACTTAAACTAAAAGGTAAATCATTTATTGTAGCTCTTATAACTGAATTGGAAACTTCAAAAATGTTCAAAAGTGAGTATGAGCTAGATGATGAACATCATATCACTCATTTTTTCATAGCTCCAAAAAAATCGGTTAACATGCTAAAGAGAAATCCTACATGTATTTTGTTAGATTGCACATACAAAACAAATCGTTTTAAAATGCCATTATTGCACGTAGTAGGGTTGTCTCCGAATAATAAAACTTTCAGCATATGTTTTGTTTTTTTGAGTTTAGTAAAACTAGAGGATTATAAGTGGGCTTTGGAGCAATAAGTTAAATTATTTCAAAAAGACTCTCTTCCACAAGTGTGTGTAACAGACCGTGAACTAGCTTTAATCAATACTTTGGAAATTGTATTCCCTAATGCCCAAAAACTCCTTTGTCAGTGGCACATCAATAAAAATATCGTAGCTAAATGTAAACCTGATTTTAGTGGTTCGGACGAAGAATGGGGGACCTTTTATCAAACATGGAAAAAAGTTATACAAGCAAAGTCCGTGGAAGAATTTGAGGTGGTGTGGGAAAAGTGTAGCAACTTACTTTAGGACAATCAAGAAATATTGTCATATTTAGAGGATATATGGTTTCCTTGGAAAGAGCGTTTTGTGAGCGCATGGGCGGACCGTTGTCTACACCTAGGTAGTAAATCCACATCTCGGGTGGAGGGGGCTCATGCCACGTTGAAGTCTTATTTGCAAACTGAAACTCTGAGACCTCCATAAGTCCTCAGAGTGGACAGCTTCCAAGAAGCCTCTAGGATAATACTGACCCCTTTGTGTTTAAGCAAAAAAAACTGCCACCCTGGCAGACAAAAACTCTGACCAACTTCACCCCTGTGAAGAAAAGACTCCCCTGAGTCGATAGCAAAAAGAATCTCTGAATTTGCTCCCCTGAGCAGTAAGTTATGGAGGGTCAAATTTGACCTTTTGTACAGAAGCTCTCTGGGAGAGAGGGTCCTATCTTCTAATTTTTCTAAGTCCTATCTCTCTCACAAACTCTATCTACTGATGTACGGAACCAATCAGAATTGAGTTCCGTACGTAAAAGTACAGCTGCTGGTGTACTTTATGTACGGACATTGTACGACATGGCCAAAATGTCGACACATGTCAAATCCGGATTCGGTGCCATAATCTCCAGAGATTCCACAATCCAACGGAATTTCGCCACGTGTCATCCGATGTGGCGATGGACACAAACCGCCGAAATCTTCCTCCGCGATCTCGGCGCTAATCTCGGCCGTCCGATTAAAGTTGGCTTTAATCGTAGCCGTAATAAATACATGCGCGGTATTTGTTTCATTTACGAAACAAATGCGCGGTACTGATTTGTAACCGTACTGTAGTCGTACATATATATTTTACTGGATCTATGTATCCCGTAATTCATTTCAGTTAAATGGTTTATCGCACGCATAATCATTTAAATAAATATCAAACTATATAGTACGTAACACTACTGCTAGACTTAACGGCTAAGGCTACCGGCTATTTCCTATCTGCCGGCCGGCAAGTACATGGATCAAATCCTGCCGCCGGCACATTCCTTTTAATTAAATAAATAAACCCTAACATAAAATTCCCGTAAACCTCAAGATAGCCAAGGTAGCCATGGCTCTAGCTTCCTCTCCAATTTCTCAGTGACTGCGACAAGTTTGAGAGTTGGAGAAAGAAGTTAGAGATAGACTGCCTCGACTTCTATATTTCTTTTCAGACCTAGAAAATACTAATAATACCATTAGTTTCTACACTACCCTTATTTTCTAGTCAATCTTTAATTTCAGACCACACTTCTCCCTGCAAAAAATTAGCTTAGGGGAAGGCACAGGTTTGGTCATCATATCTACTACCATCTCACTATCTGGTCTGTACTCTAAACTGATTATTTTGTTTTCTACTTTCTCTCTAACAAAGCTGAGTCTGATGTCCATGTGTTTGGCTTTAAAATGGTGTTTAGGATTGGCAGAAATAGCGATTGCTGCCTGATTATCACAAAATATTTTCTGCACACCACTCTTAAGGTGACCAAGCTCACCAAGCAAAGACTTGACCCACATCAATTCTTTTACAGCAGAGCAAGAGGCCATATACTCATTCTCCATGGTGGACTGAGCAATAACCTTTTGCTGTTTGCTACTCCAACAGCAAGCCCCATCACCCACATATAATACATATCCAGAAGTACATCTCCTCATCGGAGCATCACCATAACTGGCATCACTCCAAGTAGTGATGTCAGTATTCTCCCCACCCAAATGCAACCATAGATCTCTAGTTCCTACCAAGTATCTAAGGACTCTCTTAGCTGCCTCCCAATCCTTCTTAGTGGGAGCATTTAGACTTCTACTCAGCACTCCTACAGCTGCAGCTAAATCCGGCCGGGTACAATTCATGAAATAGATTAGACTTCCCACTACTTGCCTGTAAGGAATAGTCTGCATGAACTTCTGTTCATCAGGAGATAATTCCTCGTCTAAGACTATGACTCCTTCTTCCTCACTCCCCTCACTTCCCTTCTTCAACTCCATTGGAGTTGTACAACTATTAGCTTTATCCATTTGAAATTTTTCAAGCATGTTCCCTATTGCTTCCTTTTGAGTCAATCTTATAATTTTCCTTTTTCGGTCTCTCTCTACTTGAATTCCCAAAATATATTTTGCTTCCCCCATATCCTTCATTTCAAATCTCCCCTTAAGATCGGTTTTCAGTTTATTAATTTTTTCCATTGATTTACTTAAAACAAGCAAATAATCAACATAAATTGCAATAAATATAAAACCTTCCTCATCTTCGAAAACATAAATTGAGTGATCTGAGCTGATCCGAATATATCCTAGACCGGTAAGAAACTCATCAAGCTTCTTATTCCACTGTCGAGGCGCCTGTTTCAAACCATAAAGAGATTTAATCAGCCGGCATACCTTACTCTCCTCTCCTTCTTCCACAAACCCTTCGGGTTGTCGCATGAAGATCTCCTCTTCCAATTCTCCATGCAAAAAGGCTGTTTTGATGTCCATCTGGTGCACTTCCATGTCTTCCGCCGCTGCTAAACTGAGAAGTATGCGGACGGAGGGAAATCTGACCACCGGGGCAAAGGTTTCCTCGTAGTCAATTCCTTCCTTTTGTGTGAATCCCTTCGCCACTAATCTGGCCTTGTAGCGCTCGATTGTGTTATCTGGGTTCACTTTTAGTTTGAAAACCCACTTACAACCGATTGGTTTTCGGTTAGGTGGACAGTCCTCCAGCTCCCAAGTATTGGCTGCCATGATTGAAGCCATCTCCTCATTGATGGCTGTCTTCCACCGGTTTGTTTTTGGACAAGTCATCTCCTCTCCATAAGTTTGAGGTTCATTTTGATGAGATAGTTTAGTTACCTTGTTATTAACCTGTTTTTTTTGCAGTCTTTTGCTACTTCTCCTCCCCCCCTCAAAATCTGAGGCCGGAATAGATGGTTCTCGTGGATTCTTTCGAACAAACTCGGCTTCTCCCCTATCCCTTGATTCCGAATCAATTTCCACCACGTCTTCCGCTTCGAGTAGAGTTGTCACTGGAGTTTCCACAACCGAGTCTTTTTCAGTCTGATTTGTTCCTGCAAGAATGTCATCTTCTCTAAAACCTGGATAGTTATGAAGCTCAAAGTCATCGGAATTTTCTGACTCAAATCTGATTTTTACTGACTTCGTATATATGAAGGGATCTACAGACTTTCCTTCATCCATAACTACTAGATGCTTTACTAAGATTATATCTTCCCTTTTTAGATCATAAACTCTATATCCTTTAACATCTTCATCATATCTTAATAAGTATCCTGGTTTTCCTTTAGGATCTAGCTTCCAATTGGACCGATCAGTATCTAGACTGAACACTTGACTGCTGAAAAACTTTAAGTGAGATATGTCTGGTTTCCGGCCTGTCCATCTCTCATAAGGTGTTTGATCTTTTATAGCTGAAGTAAGAACTCTATTCTTGAGGTAATTAGCACAGTTCATTGCTTCTGCCCAAAACCTTTTCCCTATCTTTTTATCTGACAACATACTTCTAGCACTATCACTTAGTGTTCTATTTAACCTTTCAGCTACCCCATTCTGTTCAGGATTTTCTGGAATTGTCTTTTGGTGTTGAACCCCATCTTCCCTCAGAAAATCCTCAAACTGGTTAGAAGTATACTCTCCACCATTGTCACTCCTTACTCTCTTGATTGGAGTTTCATGGAGTTTTTCGCTCCATGCTTTATATTGTCTAAAACAATCCTCAGCTTCGGACTTGTTTTTCAAAAAATATACCCGGGAATACCGAGACCAATCATCAGTTATAGTCATCATAAATCTCTTCCCCCCCGGTGAGGGCACTTTAGCCGGTCCCCAAATATCTGTGTGTACTAGATCTAGAATTTTTTCTCCCTTATAGGTGGCTGACTTAGGAAAGGGTAATCTGTGTGCTTTACCTTGAGCACATCCACTACAATCACTTATATCATCACTCTCACTGAACTGAATCCCTTCCACCACTCCCATCTTTTTCATCTCTCTTAACTTATCTAGATTGACATGCCCAAGCCTCTTATGGCACATCATAATATCATGAACACCAGCATAATAAAGTTTCTTCTTTTCATTACTTAAGATCAGCCTAAACATCCCATGGCTACCTTTCTCAGCAATGAAATAGACATCATCCTCAAAACTAGCAGTAAAGACTCCTTCCCTAGTGCTAGTAAAAAAACCCTTATCATCTAATACTGATGTAGAGATAAGATTTTTGTTCAGCTCCGGAATAAACAATACATCGGAGAATGTTAATATCAATGTCTTTGCTTCTACTAACACTTTTAGATCTACCGATCCTACAAGAGTAGTGGTGACTATCCTCCCATCCCCGTGGGAATCTTTCTTATCTTAGTGAACAGGTGTCTATCCTTACACATGTGCATGGAGGCACCTGAATCTACAATCCAGCCTGCTTCACCTTTCAATCCACCGTAAGCACATTTCTGCCTTCGTGGAATTTCGACCTCATTTTTCGCCTCCAACTCCTCATCCAAAAGGAGCTCATCGTCCTCGTCCTCGGATTCAGCCTCAAGTACCTGTGTGACAAGGGCCTTTTTCTTTCCTCTCGGGGTACCACCGGTCTGCCCCTCCTTTAACCGAAGCTCGGTTAGCTTAGTGCACTCTGCCATATAGTGCTCCGGTTTCTTACAAAAATGACATAGTCCTTTGGGAGCCCTTGGTTCGAACTCATCAGCCTGTTTTTTCTGCTCCCTACCCCCATAGTTTCCGACCGGTTTTCGGGAATCCCTGTTCCTCCAATCAGTCGTTGTTGCCAAGGCTTGGCCACTCTTTCCTCCCCTTCGGATCTCAATTGTATTCTCTTGAACGAGAATCATTCCTACCACTGAGTTCCATATCCACCTTGAGTCAGGCAAGTCCTGCACACGGTTAACTATGTTCACGAACTCATCAGGTAACTTCATCAGTAAACAGTTAACCTTTTCTTTTTCACTAAAATCTTTTCCCGCACTCTGTAGCTCCATGAAGAGTGTAGCAAGCTCATTGCAAAAATCCAACATATTTCCCCCTTTGTATACATACTCCTTAACTTTCTGATCAGCCAACTGTTATTGCTGAATCGTACCACTTCGGTACATCTCTATAAGAGCCATCCAAAGATCGGATGCCCTTTCTACCTGCAAATGAGGACATGCAAGTCCTTGAGTGAGATGGCGTAGGATGAAGTGCTTTGCCGCCATATTGTTGAAGTCCCAAATTTCAGTATCATTCTCCTCGTTCCTCGGAATAGGTGACATGAATGCTAAACCAGTTGCTATTGGTGTGGTCGCCTCCTTCTCCTTTCCTTTGTCCACCACCTCTTCTTCCTTTGTTTCCTCCGTTGAAGGTGAATCCTCTTTCTTGGTGAATCTGCTTCCTCCAAACCCTGGAGGAATTCCAAGACTTGATGGACGCCCCAATCGTCCACTCACTATCCCCCAAAACCTTTTTTCGCATAGAGCTCCTATCATCATACTTTCCCAGTATATGAAGCGAGTTCCATTAAAGATTAGTACCCTAGAGGGTGGGCCCATAACCTGAAACTCTGAGACCTCCATAAGTCCTCAGAGTGGACAGCTTCCAAGAAGCCTCTAGGATAATAATGACCCCTTTGTGTTTAAGCAAAAATAACTGCCACCATGGCAGACAAAAACTCTGACCAACTTCACCCCTGTGAAGACAAGACTCCCCTGAGTCGATAGCAAAAAGAATCTTTGAATTTGCTCCCCTGAGCAGTAAGTTATAGAGGGTCAAAGTTGACCTTTTGTACAGAAGCTCTCTGGGAGAGAGGGTCCTATCTTCTAATTTTTCTAAGTCCTATCTCTCTCACAAACTTTATCTACTGATGTACGGAACCAATCAGAATTGAGTTCCGTACGTAAAAGTACAGCTGCCGGTGTACTTTATGTACGGACATTGTACGACATGGCCAAAATGTCGACACATGTCAAATCCGGATTCGGTGCCATAATCTCCGGAGATTCCACAATCCAACGGAATTTTGCCACGTGTCATCCGATGTGGCGATGGACACAAACCGCCGAAATCTTCCTCCGCGATCTCGGCGCTAATCTCGGCCGTCCGATTAATGTCGGCTTTAATCGTAGCCGTAATAAATACATGCGCGGTATTTGTTTCATTTACGAAACAAATGCGCGGTACTGATTTGTAACCGTACTGTAGTCGTACATATATATTTTACTGGATTTATGTATCCCGTAATTCATTTCAGTTAAATGGTTTATCGCACGCATAATCATTTAAATAAATATCAAACTATATAGTACGTAACACTACTGCTAGACTTAACAGCTAAGGCTACCGGTTATTTCCTATCTGCCGGCCGGCAGGTACATGGATCAAATCCTGCCGCCGGCACATTCCTTTTAATTAAATAAATAAACCCTAACATAAAATTCCCGTAAACTTGAGGATAGCCAAGGTAGCCATGGCTCTAGCTTCCTCTCCAATTTCTCAGTGACTGCGACAAGTTTGAGAGTTGGAGAAAGAAGTTAGAGATAGACTGCCTCGACTTCTATATTTCTTTTCAGACCTAGAAAATACTAATAAAACCATTAGTTTCTACACAACCATCTACTGATGAGTTTTTTGTTGGGATATATCATTATTTCTTTACTTTTTGTATGCACATTGTATGTTTAATTAGGTTGTGTCATCATTGTATTTTTTTGAATTTTTTTTTAATTTATTAAAACAAGTTATTTATTCATGTGACAATGACATGATCATCAAGTGACCAATTTGTGTGGATTTATACATTATTGGTATTAAAATTCGATTTTTGTTCTACATGATGATTAAATGAATGAATATTACGCACATTACTAATGGTGGTCAATCGAATGGAATTTTTATAAAACAATGGTTGAATGAATATTCTTTATATTAATCATGGTTGTAGATATAATTAAATCCACGCTAGTCTTAGTGTTTGAAAAAATGTCATCCACGTTGAAAATGGTAATTTAATGAATGAAATTTGTAGACAACATGGCGATGAAACAAATGTAAACCATTGGAGAGTACAACCCACAATATTATTGGTGGCTGAACAAATATATTTCACGTTGATATTGATGATTGAACGAATGTAATCTACTATACTAATAAAAACTAAATTAAACCTATCTATAGTAATAATGGTTTACTCTTATGATATGTGCATTACAAGCACAATTAAGGTGTACCTGTATTTCAAATTAAAAACAATAAATATGTAATATTGTTCTAGTTATAATACAATTACATGTTATTAATTAAATGTTTGTAGATGTTCCTTAGATTTTAATTAAATGACATTTTGTATTTGTTCCAACTATAGATATATTAGTTTATACAAAAATAAAGTGCTAATTTTTTATTGTATGTCTCACTTGATTTCAAATATATCGCAAGTTTTTGTAGCTGATTTACGAAGTGTTGTGGAGAAAATTGAAATAATGGTTACAAAGCAATATCAAGAAATCAACGGAAGTAATACATTTGATGCCGTGAGGATTCCACATTTTGTTCGAGAAACATTTTTTTCCAGTTTGACAGGTCATGTGTCAAATTTCGCGTTACAAATAGTAAGTAAATCATTTACAAGGTTTTTGGGAAAATCATTAAGATTCATTCAATTTCTAATAAAATTCTCTCTAAGTGAAAACCATTTTGAACTTGATTTCTAAAAAAAATCTCTCTTAATGAAAACCAATTTAATCTTGAGTATTGTTGTAATATCTATAATCAAAGAAGTGTTACGATTCGTTAAATCTTACCTTAAACTTGAGTGTTACTAAAAAAACTTTTTTTTTCTTAACATTTGAATATACTTTGAAGATTTTAATGGAACCTTTTTTTTCACGTTTTATTGTTTTTGGGTTATTTTTCTCTTTCCAGGTTAATGGAGAATATGAACTTGCCAAGAAGAGTTTGGACACTGATTGTGATTTGGCTCCTTGTACACATACTTTGAAAAGTACTATGGGGCTCCCATGCAGTCACTTCCTTCTCAATTTACTAAAAAAAAAAAAAAAGCATTTTTCTACATCACATTGACAAACATTGGTATCTTCATCTACTTGAAAATTTAGAATACATAGAAAAAGATAAAAACTTCGAAATGCATGAAAATGGGAATTTTTCCAAACTTCTACAAGCTTGGGAAAATTTGCAAAAAAAATAAAATCTTGAACTTACATCATCAAAACTATGCAACAACCCAATTAGATAAAATTGCGACGACAAAAATGCACCCAAATTTTTACCCAAAAAAACCAAACGTTCGCGGTCTTCCCGTAGGCGCAAAAAAAAAAGAAGGCTCCTCAACCAAACGGGACCCGTCATGTTTTCAACACGTGGAAGGAAACTCATTTATTATAAAATGTTATTTTTGTAAAAATATATGGCACAATTTAAGAAAATTTCCGATTATGTCAAACCAAAGTTCTCAATCCAACGAATGGAATGACAATGATGTTCCGAAATCAAACGAAATGGTCAACATACACAACTCTAATTTATTTGAAGACGTAGCCAAACAAGGCTTCGATTTAAATGAATTGACGAGAAGAAGGGTTCACAATCGACAAAGGGGCGAGAAATGAAAGCTCCCAAATAAATGATGGCGTTGCCAAACAAAGTTCTCAAATGGACGAAAAGGTAAACAAGGGTGTTTTATATTTTATGACCGTGCCTTTACATTTAGCATTTTGTTTGGCAAATTTACACGATGTTATGGCTGACGTGAATTGTGGTTTTAGGGACAATTGTATGGTAATGAACACAATTGGGTTCGAGCACGAATTTTGATGATTGAACATCTTCTTGTGAATCATGAGCATTATGAGTATTTGTTTGGAATAATTATTTGCAAAAAATTGTACTCAAGATTAGACCATCACATCATGTAAATGGTTCTCAACCCCAGAAATGCCAATACCACTCGCTACTCAATTGGAGAGGCTTGTTGTAATTATCTCACAAAACATCGTGGGTAGCAACACGTATATTCCCTACGTAAAATTCAGCGATCAACCTCCTATTTTTTTGGTGTATGTCAACAAGAATCACTTATAAGTGGGTGTCTTGGGAAGTGGAGTTTTCCCTGTTGTTTTGGAAATGTTAGTTTCGTGCGTACGCGTAGTTTCATGCGTACGCGAAGTTTCATGCGTACGCAAGGTTTCGTGCGTATTCCACACAAAATTTAGTTCGTAAGTACTCACAAAATGTAGCGTGGAGGTTTGCATGGTTTCATTGATTGGGGGAGTAAACGTACGGATAAATTAAAGCGACGTAAGGAACAAATTGAGTGGCGCGGAATGCGATGAGAAATGGACGGCGGATCGCGAAGCGATCCGATGTGAAAAATTTGAAGTGATTGAAAATGTACGCCGGCCGTACAAAACATATTTGTGACAACCGCATTTATTGCAAAGGACGCGGTTTCGGTACGGACAAGTTTTGGATGGTACGGTATCACTTCGACGAAGTGGTTGATAATAAATTTGAAGTGCGGATGGCGTCCGCCGATATTTTTGTAGGTGCACACTATTTATGATGATGGTTTACCAAGTGGACTGTACGTATGTCATGTCAGTTTGCTACGTGTACTTGTTGTCAAGTGACTAAGCAAGTTGACGTTTAGTATGCGGGATTTGCAGAGGTGTCAGTGTAAATATTTTATAAAACATAGATTGGTCTTTTTGCTAATTATTTTATAAGTAGATTCATTCATTCTCACATAACTCGAATTATGCGGGTATACTCACATTAATTTAAGTAGGTGGTAGATAACGTACGATTGGTATGCCTCCGTACATTCAGTGGTGAACTCTCTGAGTATAACTTGTAGGACTTAGACTATTTTTATAATCACAGCTGAGCTTATCAAAGACATGGCAGACTGCTTTTCTGCAACTTTGACATGTTAGTGTGATCACTATTATTGTTATTTTGATGCAAAAAATTGTAAATATATTATGTGATCTAGAAATTATATATGTAACTTCAGTCTGTTTTGTTTTTTGTGTAGAATTCAGTGAGGAGTCTTGTTGTTTGTGTAGAATTCAGTGAGGAGTCTACCTAGTTAGTTTGGTAAGCAGATGTTTTTGGGAAACTCTGCAACTCATATCTTTTGGATGCTTTGGTGGATTTGGCTGTAACTGTGGGAGTTTGCAGTATCTAGAATATAATGCATGTTGGTGAAGTTTTAGCTGCTTTTGGTTATTGTGGAGTAATCTGTGCTGTCTAAGACACAAGTGTTTTTGGGGGTAGTCTGTGGTGCTTCCAAGAGTAATCCATGGTTGAAATAGGTTATGGACAACATTACCTCCACGGGAGCAGCTGTGGCTTGGAAGGAATCGTGATTTTGTGTATGATGCGAGATGGTTGGAAGTTTTAAACCCTCGTTTTCAAAATTGGAACAATCAGTTGAAGGTATATGTTTGTGTTTAACCTTAACCTTTTATACATAAAATTGCATTATTTGCATGTATTTGTGGTATGAATGAACCATTTGAAAGCATAAACTATAAACATACAATACATACATGTGAAGTGGCAGTTCTAATATGTATGTAAAGTGCCATTAATTGAAATTGTGAGAGCATGTAGATAGTTTTTAACTAACCCAATTCAAGCCACAACCACTGCTGCCTAAGAAGGTAAACTAACAGTCTGACTCACCCCTGTGCAGCATGGACTCCTCTGAGTTCGTAGCAAAAAGAATCACTGAAAACGACTAACCAACCGATTAATTATAAGGTGGCAAAGATGCCAATTTTATATAAACTCTCAAAGGGAGAGAGGTCACTTACCTACCAAATTCTCTAATTCCTAAATCCCTCTCACAACCCCTATCTACTGACGTACGAACCAATCAAATGACTGTAGGGTACAAAAAGGTACTACGGCCGATGTACTATCTGTACCACGTGTGTACGGCAAGGCCATTGAGTGGACGCGTGTCCACTTTTAACTTGTACTTTGTTCCCCAAAATTTTTGCGACCAAATGTTATCCCTCCATGTGGCGCCACGTCATGCCACTTCCAGAAACGCCAAAGTGACCATTCCGCGATCTCAGTAGTGATATACGTTGTCGGATGAAATCCGACATTAAATGTTGGTCGTCAAAACAAATTTCCGATTAATTTGTTTCTTAGAGATGATGTTCGCAGTATAATAGTTTTATGTTCTTTTGTTCGTCATTGCGTTAATCGAATTCATGGTCTTAACGTTGTTTAAATAATTATCAAACCTATTCTACTTTAACAGACTTCTACGACATACTGGTTAGAGCTAACTGCTACACCGCGCTCTTCCGGTCAGACTTTCGAGTCGTGCCAGACTCAGTCTTTTGTTGAGAGTGACATAAGTCACTCTTTAGTCTTGCGTGTTGAGCTATGACAGCCATAGCTCAACCACCCTCTCTATCCCTTATTGTCTACAACAAGTATGGTGGGTAAAGAGAGGAGGTGGAGGCAGGCTGTCTGTCTTTTTCTTTTTCCAATTTGTAGTGAACTATTTAGACCTAGAAAATACCATGTAAATGTAATAATTTCAACACTCCCCTTATTCTCTAGTCTAATTTTAATTTCAGTCTACACTTTTCCCTACAATATTTGAACTTGGGAGAAGGCATTGGTTTTGTCATCATAGCAGCCACCATTTCCTCATCTGATTTATAAACAAGATTCACAATCTTATTCTCAATTTTTTCTCTCACAAAACTCAACCTTATGTCCATATGCTTAGCTTTAAAATGATGTTTTGGATTAGCCGCAATTGCAATGGCAGCTTGATTATCACAAATCACTTCATACACCCCTATCTTTATATACCCCAGTTATTGCAACAAGAACTTGACCCACATAAACTCTTTCACAGCAAAAAAAGAGGCCATGTACTCAACCTCCATAATAGACTGAGCAACCACCTTTTGTTGCTTACTACTCCAACAGCAAGCACCTTCTCCCACATACAACACATACCCAGTAGTGCATTTTCTCATAGGTTCGTCCCCATAACTCACATCACTCCTAGTAGTGATGTGAGTGTGCTCCCCTCCCAAATGCAACCATAACTGTCTAATTCCCACCAGATATCGCATGACCATCTTGGCTGCCTCCTAGTCTCTCTTCCTAGGATCATTAAGAATCCTACTAAGTACTCCAACTGTTGCCGCTATGTCCGGCCTGGTACAGTTCATAAAATAGATCAAACTTCCTACGACTTGTCTATAAATAATAGACTTCATAAACTCCCTCTCCTCTGGACTTATCTGATCATCTAAGATCATCACTCCTCCTACACTCCCATCACTTATTTTTTTCAAGTCCATGAAATTTTATGGGCTCCATTGCCCACAAAATTTGCAGATCCAAAAGAAGCTAATCTAGATAGTTGCGACACCAAGTTGATATAAACCCAAATGAATGATCCCTTGACAATTAGAACCCCAATACAACTTCACCCTTGTGAAGAGAAGACCTTCTGTGTGTTCAGTTTTACCACAAAATGCAAAGTTTGAATATGTGTTTTGTACAATACTCCCCACTTTGACTTTCCCACTGAATATGTGCCACCCAGGCATGCAAAGACTCTGACCGACTACACCCTTGTGTATCTTGGACTCCCTTGAGTCCGCAGCAAAAAGAATCACTCAATTTGCTCACTCGAGCATTAAGTTATGGCTGGTCAAAGTTGACCTTTATAGTTACAAGCTCTCTTAGAGAGAGGTACCTAAATATCACTAAGTCTTGATCTGCCTACTCACGACTACCTACTACTAAACCCTAGTCTAATAGGAACACTTTATAGTACAAGAAGGTACAATGGGCGATGTACTTATTGCATGGATATTGTACAACATGGTCTACAAGGTGACACCTGTCAAATCTAGAGCCATGGTTCCTCCTCCCATCTTCTCCGGTATCAAATAACGTGGCACCACGTGGCACCGCGTGACGCTATGTGTGAAAGCCGCCTAAAGCTCACTTCGCGTGGCGGCTACAATGCCGGCCGTTATATCAAAACATATTTTACACGGTTCAGATTCGCGCACATGCATGAATTGTTCCTCTTCGTTATTCTAGTGTTAACTAGTTTTTGCGTTAAGGTTTAAATACCTTTGAAACCCGACAGGTCTATCGTTTCGTTAACGCCTTATTGGTTAAGGCTTACCTCTACAAATATTACCACAGACCATGGTCCAAATCTGGTCTAGAGCAGCTTTTGGTTATTTGTTAGTTTGTTACAACTCTCTACTTTTACACTTATAAATACCTATTGTACCCCACATATGCCATCGTTGACTCTAAGTTATAGGCTAAAGCTAATGTCTGTTATAGGATGGTAGGTACCAAGATCAATCCTCTTTCCGGCATATCTATTTTAGTACAAACTACGATTAGCCTATCCTCTTTAGACAGCCATGGCTCTAGCTCTCTCTCTGGTCTTCAATGACTGCAACAAGTATGGGGACCGGAGAGATTTGAGCGAGAATCCGGCTGCCTTTGTTAACTTAATCTATTTATTTTTTCAATACAGACCTAGAAAATTCATAAATTTCAACACTCCC
Organism: Zygnema cylindricum; assembly: GCA_037447655.1. NCBI lineage: Eukaryota > Viridiplantae > Streptophyta > Zygnematophyceae > Zygnematales > Zygnemataceae > Zygnema > Zygnema cylindricum. The sequence goes on from JBBHKE010002008.1 coordinate 60,044, forward strand.
TTTAAGTTCTAGTTTACTTTCTTTTTCAACTCCCACTAAAAATATATATATAATATTATTTTTTTCTTCTTCCTTTTTCCTTCTTTTCTTTTTCTTCTTTCTTTTCTCCTCATAAAACTTTAAGTGAATACTCTCGTATTTTAAAAGGTCCATTAGGTGAGCTGAAATAAACATTCCATCTTGCTGATCACACATTTTATTAAGCATACCATTTTTCATAAATCCAAGCAAAGATTTTGTCCCACTCATCTCTTCTCCATCCACAGAGAATCTGATTTCCCTCTTGCAATTCAAAAAACCAGCCCCATCTCGAATCTTCAACACACACCTAGATGCTAACCCTTTTACAGGCACACCTTCATAAATGGCATCACTCCCATTAGTGATGTCAAAACCATTACCCACCAAATTTATCGTCTTATCAAGAGTCCCCACTAAGTTCCTCATAAAATCTAGATCTTCCGAACTCATATTTTTATCCATGATACTCACCCCATTTTCTGAACTTTCCTCACTCTCTCCTATGGAATACTTTCCACTATCATTTTTTATAATGATTCCCAAAGAGTATTTCTCCTCCCCTAAACTTTTCATAAAATATTTCTTTTCTCCCCTATCTTTTAAAACTCCCTCGATATTTACTTCTCCCCTTTCCTCGAAAGCCGTTGAAGTCTCCCTTTCCGACCAGTTTTCAGTTTCCAAAATATCTATTAAATTATCCTCATTATTTTTATTTTTCCCTTTTTCAATTATAGATTCTAGATCTGGCTTTCTATACTCCTTGACATCCACATCATGTCTAACTCCTTTAAGTACCTCCCTTCCCTTTACTTCCCTTATACCTCGAAAAGCACACTGTTGCTTTCGTGGAATATCTGTGTACTTTTCTCTCTTCTCCATTCTACCAATGTGGAGAAGCTCTAATATTTCTTCATCCTCTTTCTCATCTTCCCCTTCTTCCTCCTCTTTCACATTCCAACTCCTAAGTTCTTCCAAACAAGGACACTTCTCCATATAGTGACCCGTTTCTCTACAAAAGAAGCAAACACCTTTTTACAAAGCCCCCCTTTCTTTTCCTCTCCCTCTCTTTCCACCAAAGTTCCAATAAGGTTTACCTTCGTCTTTCTTCCTCTCATCACGCTTCCGCCAATCATCACCAGCTTCGTCTTTCTTCCTCTCATCACGCTTCCGCTCGTCACCGCCGTTCCTCTCATCACGTTTCGGCCAATCACCACCAGCTGTTAATGCATTCACCTTGTCACTTCCCCCATGAAGCTCCAAAGTGCTTTCCCTCACAAGAATTTTCCCCACGGTAAAGCTCCAAGTCCATGAGGAGCCACCCATTGCCTGCATATGATTAATGATGTTTTCGTACTCATCTGGGAGTTTCATGAGTAGTGTATTAATCTTTCTCTCCTCAGATTCTACATATCCCGCACTAGCAAGCTCAACATATAACGCAGCAATATCATTGCAAAACTCTATCATGTTACTGCCTTTATAAACATAGGCCTCTATTTCTTGTTTTACTAACTGCTGCCTCTGTATAGTCTCACTCTTATAAATCTGACTTAGTGTTTCCCAAATTTCTGAAGACTTGGTTAGATTTAAAAGAGTAATAGCTATAGACTTAGAGACATATATCTAAGTATGAGATGTTTTGCTATAGTGTTTTTGTATTCCCATATTTTCTTGTCATTTTCTTCAGTTTTTGGTTCAGTTATAACCCCCACAAGTGGAACCGTAGCCAAGAGCCTAGCTCCCCTCACCATAGGTGTCCCGTTATCGATCTCCCCTATATCTCCATCCACGGAAAGGTTTTTCCTTTCACCTTTCGTTGCATCTGAACTCCAGTTGATATTTTGGGCAGCCTCAAATGGTTCCCAATAGTAAGCTCCTCCAAAGCCAGGTGGTAGACATCTCACTTGTCCTGAAACAATTCCCCATAAGTGCTTCTCGAAAAGCAATCCCCCCATCATAAATCCCCAATAAGTGAAGCCTGTTCCATCAAACATAAGCACCCTAGATGGTGGGCCCATAACCTAAAATTCTATGGGCTCCATTGCCCACAAAATTTGCAGATCCAAAAGAAGCTAATCTAGATAGTGCCGACTCAAAGTTGATATAAACCCAAATGAATGATCCCTTGACAATTAGAACCCCAATACAACTTCACCCTTGTGAAGAAATGACCTTCTGTGTGCTCAGTTCCACCACAAAATGCAAAGTTTGAATATGTGTTTTGGACAATACTCCCCACTTTGATTTTCCCACTGAATATGTGCCACCCTGGCACGAAAAGTCTCTTACCTACTACACCCTTATTTAGCTTGGACTCGAGTGAGTGCACAGCAAAAAGAATCACTGAATTTGCTCACTCGAGCATTAAGTTAATGTTGGTCAAAGTTGACCTTTATAGTTACAAGTTTTCTTAGAGACAAGAACCTAAATATCACTAAGTCTTGATTTGCCTACTCACGACTGTTGTCTTTTTGGAAGCTTTCAATCTCAAGGAAACGCAGCTGCTTTACAGACAAAGTAGCGCAGCTGCTATACAACAAAGCAGCGCAGCTGGTATACAGCAGCTCACCTGCTATACAGCAGAGAAACTGCTATACAGCTGCTATACAGCAGAGCAGCGCAGCAAAAGAGCAGCGCAACAGCAGAGCACCGCAGCAGCGAAACTGCAACACAGACAGGACAAGGCAACCACGATTATATTTGATATTGTCTGTACGGACAACGGAACGTCTGATATTTTTAATGTGATTCTGTACACGATAGAGCAACTGCGATAGATACGATTCTAGTTAGCTTAGTGATAGCTCAGTGGTAGCTTGACAGATTAGTGGTAGCTTGGTGGTTTGATGTACCTCTCAAGTACAATGGTGTTGCCAGTTCAACACTAGTATAAGACTTAGGACTCATAACATATCATGTATCCAGACTTCCAAGTAGTAAAACTCTGACAGTTTTTGGGAAACTTTTGAGTATTATATCTTGAGTGTTGTCTTGTCAATCGTGCTATAACTTTGGGAGTTATTAGTGTTTATGCTACTCTATATTCTGATAGAATTTTGTGAGGTTTGGATGCTTGTATTAGAATTGGTGAGCACTTAAGAACAGCTGTTTGGTAGGAATCTTGATAGCTTCTGAGAGTGTATCATGTCTACTTCTACTACTACTGCTGCTCCTCCACCTGCACCGTTGGTTGTGGAACAACAGGTTATGGGCCTGTCATCAAGAATTGTTATATTTTCCGGGGATAAGTATGTTTACTGGGCGGATATGGTGGAAACACATTTTGAAAATGTCAATCTTTTAGATATCTTGGTGGTTCGCTGGATGAATCTGATCCGTCATGGTCTAAGAAAAATACGCAAGCTAGTTCTATTCTGAAATTTTGTATATCTGAGGACTTAGCTATGTCTCGGATAAAGATGAAAAAAACAATTGATATTTGGAAATCTCTTAAAAGTGATTATGAAAAGGCTAATTTCCAGGAAGAGCTTCTATTAGCTGGAAAATTTTGGTATTATAAGTACACTGGCGGTACAATGGCTGAATATTATAACAAATTTCGTATCCTTGTAGATGCACATGCTTGTGCAGGTGGGGTGTTTCCTCCTTTTCAACAGGCGACATTGCTCATGAGGGGTATTTCTCGTAGTATAAAAGGAGCATCCGACATGCTCAAACAAAAATATAAAGCTAGCTGGACTTTACAGTTAGCCATCAATATTTTACTAGAGGAGGAAGCTAGATCTAATATTCTGAATGTTGAGCAAGTAGAGGTTTTTAATTCAGCCTTCCAGAGAAAAGAACAGTTTAATCAGCAAAGGAATCAGTTTAATCAGTTCAAACATTTTAATCAAGGTGGAAATAAACAATCCAACAATGCATGTTTTTATTGTAGTGAGAGAGGTCATGAATACAAATTTTGTCCTAAACTTAAAAAAGCTAACGATATAGGTTTATACCGGCCGGGATGTCAACAAAGCCAGTTTTACAAAGGCTTCACGGGGACTACACCTCGTGGAAATGCACTATTTTCGGCTTCTTTATCTCTCCAAGACGAGACTTTGACGGTTTCTACGGAGGACGATACCAATCTATTCGTTATGGCGGCTACAATGGAGGGCGCGAAGGACCCCGGATGGATAATGGATACAGGAGCGTCAGCCCACATGTGCTGTAACAAGACCATCTTCAAAAATTTGAAAGCAACGCCGGAGAAAAATATTTATTATGTTTGTGGAATGAGTGTCCAAACTTGCGCTGTGGTTGATGTGTCTTTACTAGTTGATGTAGAAGCAAAATCAATTGAAAGGACTCTTCACAATGTCTTATTTGTGCCTGACTTTAAGAAAAATATGTTTTCTACGTCTTTGGTAGAGAGCAAAGGCTTTGAGGTTAATTTGAAAAATGGTAAGCAGGTTGTTAGCAAAAATGGCAAGGTTGCGGTTACAGGTACTAGAGATAGTAGCAAGATGTATCGCATGGATATGGCTAATACCAAGGAGAATGATTTTTTGAACTCCGGTGTTTTGCACTCAGATGAGTTGTGGCATAAAAGATTAGGCCATGTTAATTATGATAGTTTGAGGAAAATGGTCATTGCTGGATAATTAGAGGGTGTATCAATCACAGATGGGCCGGTCAAAACTTGCGATGGTTGCGCTTTTGGCAAAATCCACAGATTGCCATTTCCTAAGGAGTCTAAGCATCAGTCTAACGAAACTTTTACAACAAATTCATACGGATGTCTTTGGTCCGACGAAGGTTCTATCTGCCGGAGGGATGAAATATATGGTCACCTTCACAGATGATTTCTCCAGGTTTACAAAAGTTTACTTCATGAAGGAGAAGAGTGAAGTGTTTGGTCACTTCAAACACTATAAAACATGGGCTGAAAAACTTCATAATTCATCTATTTTGCAGCTCAGATCGGACAATGGTGGTGAATATACATCGAAGGAATTGGAAACCTTTTTACTCGAGGAAGGCATTAGTCATCTATTGACTGTTCCATATTAACCGAAACAAAATGGGGTGTCGCAGAGACTGAATAGAACTCTCACGGAAAGCTGTAGGTCAATGCTCGCAGATAAAAATGTGGATCCTAAATTCTGGGTTGAGGCTCTTAATTGTGCAATTTATATTAAGAATAGGATAAGATCAAGATCGGTATACACTACTCCTTACGAGATATGGACAGGTAGCAAACCAGATTTAGCCATTTCAAGGTCTTTGGAAGTCAATGCTTTATATTGGATACGTCTACAAATAGATGGAAAATGGAACCGAAAGGATTACTGGGCATTCTGTTAGGATATGATGATCACTCAAAATGTTATAGAGTCTTTGTGTTTGAAAGGCAGAAAATAGTTGTAGCTAGAAACATCATTGTTAAAGATGAACTAGACTCCATAGATTTATTTCAAATGACAGAGCAGCAAAAGCAACAAAAAGTACAGGAGTATGTCTTCTTAGATTGCATGCAAAAAGTTGTCCCGCGGATTCCAGAAACTCCGGTAATGACTCCGAAGTCAGACTCTCTCCAAGTTCCTCACCAACTTCGGGTCCAGACGGACCATTAGCGCAATCAAAACACATGGATCATAACCAGCGCAATCAGCAAGACACAGATTGCAACCAGCACAATCTGCGCAATCAGCGCAATGCGAGGCATCCGACGATCTCAACCTCAAAATTTCCGGGGGAAAAAAGATCAAGCAAGCACGCTCTCACTTTGCCTACTTAGCAGTCTCAGGGGAGCCCTTGACCATCCAAGAGGCCTTCTCATCACCAGAGCAGAATCACTGGATTGAGGCGCCAAACGACGAATTGAAGTCGATCATCGAGGCTCAAACATGGGAGCTTTTGGACCCTTCTCCAAACTCAAAAGCGATCGGCAACAAATGGGTATTAAAGGTGAAGTTAAATCCCGATATCACTATTGATCGCTATAAGGCTAGACTTGTGGCGAAGGGGTACAATCAAAAGGAAGGAATCGATTTTGAAGAAACATTTTCTCCGGTTGTAAGATTTCCAACTGTTAGGATTTTGCTGTCCCTAGCTGCTATAGAAGATATGGAAATTCATCAGATGGATGTAAAAATGGCCTTTTTGCATGGAGAACTAGAAGAGACCATTTACATGCACCAGCCTGAAAAGTATGTGGAACGAAGTAAAGAGCACTTAGTATGCAAGTTGCTAAAATCTTTGTACGGCCTAAAACAGGCCCCCAGACAGTGGAATATAAAGCTTGATGAATTCTTGACTGTTCTAGGATTTCAAAGGATAAGTTCTGATCACTCTGTCTACGTTCTAAAGGGTGAAAATGGGATAGTGTATATAGCAGTATATGTAGATGATTTGCTATTAATTAGCAAATCTATGGCTGAAATTAACAAAATTAAAACTGCTCTAAACTCACCGTTCGAGATAAAAGATCTCGGTGAGGCAAAATATATTTTGGGTATCCAGGTAGAGAGGGACAGAAATAAGAAAATAATAAAATTGACTCAAAAAGAGGCTATTGGAAACATGTTAGATGAGTACGGAATGCGAGGGGCAAAAGGATGTTTAACTCCAATAGAGTTTCGGCAGAAGTTAGAGGGAGAAGAGACAAAACCAGGTGTCATTGTTAGCGAGTATTTAGAGTCAGGGGAGAATGATCCTATGACAATAATTCCTTGTAGACAGGTAGTGGGAAGCTTTATATATTTCATGAACTGTACCCGTCCTCACATTGCTGCAGCAGTCAGGGTAGTGAGCAGGAGTCTAGAAAATCGGAGAAAATCTGATCTTGATGCAGCAAAGAGAGTCTTAAGATATTTGGCAGGAACTAAAGATCTCAAACTCACTCTAGGCGGAGGAGAAGTCAAGCTGCAAACATGGAGTGATGCAAGCTATGGCGACATGCTTAGCCGAAAATCCACCACGGGATTCGTTTTACAAATTGGGAACGGTACTTGCTGCTGGAGCAGCAAACTTCAAAATGTTACAGCACAGTCAAAAATGGAGTCAGAATATATGGCAGTAAGCTCGGCCCTCAAAGAACTCTTATGGGTAAAATCCGTGTTACAAGAACTACGATACATGCAAGTTGGTCCACAGGTGATCTGGTGTGATAACCAGGCAGCCATTGCCATTGCTTCTAACCCGAGTCATCACTTCAAAAGCAAACACATAGATGTACGATTACACTTTGTAAGAGAAAAAGTGTTCTCTAGAGTGCTTAAATTATGTTATTTGCCAAATGCAAAAATAATTGCTGATATGCTCTCTAAAGCCCTTCCTGCTCCTAAGCTAAAGTATTGTAGGAACGCAGTGGGATTAAGTGAATAGTTGAATTGCTGCACTGCTATACTGCCACTCTGTGATAAATACACCATTGTAAGGTAATGGGACAGGGTGACTTGCTAATTGCTATATTGCTATGCTGCAATGCTGCGTTAGTTTTTCATTGCAACTGCGCCGGGATAATGAGTCTAAAGCTTTAGGGGAGTGTTGTCTTTTTGGAAAGCTTTCAGTCAAAGAGCAGCGCAGCTGCTTTACTGACAAAGCAGCGTAGCTGCTATACAGACAGAGCACCGCTGTTGCTATACAACAGAGCAACGCAGCTGCTATATAGCAGAGCAGCTGCTATACAGCAAAGCAACTACTATACAGCAGAGCAGCTGCTATACAGCAGAGCAGCTGCTATACAACAGAGCAGCGCAGTAGCGAAGTTGCAACATAGACAGGACAAGGCAACCACGATTATATTTGATATGGTCCGTACGGACAACGCAACGTCTGATATTCTTAATGTGATTCTGTACAGGATAGAGCAACTGCAATAAATACGATTCTAGTCGACTTAGTGGGAACTCAGTGGTAACTTAGTTAGTAACTCAGTGGTAACTTATTGATAGCTCAGTGGTAGCGTAGTGATAGCTCAATGGTAGCTTGACAGATTAGTGGTAGCTTGGTGGTTTGACATACCTCTCAAGTACACTGGTGTTGCCAGTTCAACACTAGTATAAAACTTAGGACTCATAACAAATTATGTATCCAGACTTCCAAGTAGTAAATCTACAAATAGTTTTTGGGAAACTTCTGAGTATTATATCTTCAGTGTTGTCAGGTCAATTGTGTTATAACTTTGGGAGTTATTAGTGTTTATCCTACTCTATATTCTGATAGAGTTTTGTGAGGTTTGGATGCTTGTATAAGAATTGGTGAGCACTTATGAACAACTGTTTGGTATGATTCTTGATAGCTTATGAGAGTGTATCATGTCTACTTCTACTACTACTGCTGCTCCTCCACCTGCACCGGTGGTTGTAGAACAACAAGTTATGGGCCTGTCATCAAGAATTCCTATCTTTTTCGGGGATAAGTATGTTTACTGGGCGGATATGGTGGAAACACATTTTGAAAATGTCAATCTTTTAGATATCTTGGATGGTTCGCTGGATGAATTTGATCCATCATGGTCTTAGAAAAATACGCAAGCTCGTTCTATTCTGGAATTTTGTATATCTGAGGACTTAGCTATGTCTCGGATAAAGATGAAAAAAAAAATTGATATCTGGAAATCTCTTAAAAGTGATTATGAAAAGGCCAATGTCCAGGAAGAGCTTCTATTGGCTGGAAAAATTTGGGACTATAAGTACACTGGCGGTACAATGGTGGAATATTCTAACAAATTTCGTATCCTTGTAGATACACATGCTTCTGCAGGTGGGGTGATTCCTCCTTTTCAACAGGCGACATTGCTCATGAGGGGTCTCCCTCGTAGTATGAAAGGAGCATCTGACATGCTCAGAAAAAAAGATAAAGCTAGCTGGACTTTACAGTTAGCCATCAATATTTTACTAGAGAAGGAAGCTACATCTAATATTCTCAATGTTGAACAAGTAGAGGATATTAATTTCAGATTTTGAGAGAAAAGGATAGTTTAATCAGCAAAGAAATCAGTATAATCAGTTCAGACATTTTAATCAAGGTGGAAATAGACAATCCAACAATGCATGCTTTTATGGCAATGAGAGAGGTCATGGATACAAATTTTGTCCTAAGCTTAAAAAAGCTAACGATACAGGTTTATACCGGCCGGGATGGCAACAAAGCCAGTTTTACAAAGGCTTCACGGGGACTACACCTCGTGGAAATGCACTATTTTCGGCTTTTTCGTCTCTCTAAGACGAGAATTTGACAGTTTCTACGGAGGACGATACGGATCTATTCGCTATGGCGGCTGCAATGGAGGGCGCGAAGGACCCCGGATGGATAATGGATACAGGAGCGTCAGCCCACATGTGCTGGAACAAGGCCATCTTCAAAAATCTGAAAGCAACGCCGGAGAAAAATATTTATTATGCTTGTGGAATGAGTGTCCAAACTCGTGCTGTGGGTGATGTGTCCTTACTAGTTGATGTAGAAGGAAAACCAATTGAAAGGACTCTTCACAATGTTTTATTTGTGCCTGACTTTAAGAAAAATCTGTTTTCTACGTCGTTGGTAGAGAGCAAAGGCTTTGAGGTTAATTTGAAAAATGGTCGGCAGGTTGTTAGCAAAAATGGCAAAGTTGCTGTTACAGGTACTACAAATAGTAGCAAGATGTATCGCATGGATATGGCTAATACAAAGGAGAAAGATGTTTTGTACTCCGGTTTTTTGCACTCAATAGAGTTGTGGCATAAAATATTAGGCCATGTTAATTATGATAGTTTGAGGAAAATGGTCATTGCTGGAAAAATAGAGGGTGTATCAATCACAGATGGACCGGTCAAAACTTGCGATGGTTGTGCGTTAGGCAAAATCCACAGATTGCCATTTCCTAAGGAGTCTGAGCATCGGTCCACGAAACTTTTACAACAAATTCATTCGGATGTCTTTGGTCCGGCGAAGGTTCCATCTGCTGAGGGATGAAATTACATGGTCACCTTCACAGATGATTTCTCCAGGTTTACTAAAGTTTACTTCATGAAGGAGAAGAGTGAAGTGTTTGGTCACTTCAAACACTATAAAGCATGGGCTGAAAAACTTCATAATACATCTATTTTACAGCTCAGATCGGACAATGGTGGTGAATATACATCGAAAGAATTTGAAACCTTTTTACTCGAGGAAGGCATTAGTCATCTATTGACTATTCAATGTTCACTGGAACAAAATGGGGTGTCAAAAAGACTGAATAGAACTCTCACGGAAAGCTCTAGGTCAATGCTCGCAGATAAAAATGTGGATCCTAAATTCTGGGCTGAGGCTCTAAATTGTGCAGTTTATATTAAAAATAGGATAGGATCAAAATCGGTAAAAACAACTCCTTACGAAATCTGGACAGGTAGCAAACCAGATGTTAGCCATTTCAAGGTCTTTGGTAGTCATTGCTTTATATTGGATACGTCTATAAATAGATATAAAATGGAACCGAAGGGATTACCGGGTATTTTGTTAGGATATGATGATCACACAAAAGGTTATAGAGTCTTTGTGTTTGAAAGGCAGAAAATAGTTGTAGCTAGAAACATCATTGTTAAGGATGAACTAGACTCCATAGATTTTTTTCAAATGACGGAGCAACAAAAGCAACAAAAAGTACAGGAGTATGTCATCTTAGATTGCATGCAAGAAATTGTCCTGCAGATTCCAGAAACTCCGGTAATGACTCCGAAGTCAGACTCTCTCCAAGTTCCTCACCAACTTCGGGTCCAGATGGACCAAGAGCAGTCAATACACACGGATCGCAACCAGCGCAATCCACAAGACAGGGATCGCAACTAGCGCAATCAGCGCAATGGGTGACATCCGACGATCTCAACCTCAAAATTTTCAAGGGGAAGAAGATCAAGTAGCCGCCTGCAAGCAAGCTCTCACTTTGCCTACTCGGCAGTCTCAAGGGAGCCCTTGACCATCCAAGAGGCCTTCTCATCCCCAGAGCGGAATCACTGGATTGAGGCGGCAAATGATGAAATGAAGTCGATCATGGAGGCTCAAACATGGGAGCTCGTGGACCTTCCTTCAGACCGAAAAACGATCAGCAGCAAATGGGTATTCAAGGTGAAGTTAAATCCTGATAACACCATTAAACACTATAAGGCCACATTTTTGGCGAAAGGGTACAATCAAAAGGAAGGAATCGACTTTGAAGAAACATTTTCTCCGGTTGTAAGATTTCCAACAGTTAGGATTTTGCAATCCCTAGCTGCTATAGAAGATATGGAAATTCATCAGATGGATGTAAAAACGGCCTTTTTGCATGGAGAACTAGAAGAGACCATTTACATGCACCAGCCTGAAAAGTATGTGGAACCAAGAAAAAAGCACTTAGTATGCAAGCTTCTAAAATCTTTGTACGGCGTAAAACAGGCCCCCAGACAGTGGAATATAAAGCTTGATGAATTCTTGACTAGTTTAGGATTTCAAAGGATAAGTTCCGATCACTCTGTCTACGTTCTAAAGGGTGAAAATGGGATAGTGTATATAGTAGTATATGTAGATGATTTGCTATTAATTAGCAAATCAATGGTTGAAATTAACAAAATTAAAACTGCTCTAAACTTTTTGTTCGTGATGAAAGACCTCGGTGAGGCAAAATATATTTTGGGTATCCACGTAGAGAGGGACAAAAATAAGAAAAAAATAAAATTGACTCAGAAAGAGGCTATTGGAAACATGTTAGATGAGTACGGAATGCGGGGGGCAAATGGATGTTTAACTCCAATGGAGTTTCGGCAGAAGTTAGAGGGAGAAGAGACAGAACCAAGTGTCATTATTAGCAAGTATTTAGAGTCAGGGGAGAATGATCCTATGACAATAATACCTTATAGACAGATAGTGGGAAGCTTAATATATTTCATGAACTGTACCCGTCCTGACATTGCTGCAGCAGTCAGGGTAGTGAGCAGGAGTCTAGAAAATCGGAGAAAATCTGATCATGATGCAGCAAAGAGAGTCTTCAGATATTTGGCAGGAACTAAAGATCTCAAACTCACTCTAGGCGGAGGAGAAGTCAAGCTGCAAACATGAAGTGATGCAAGCTATGGCGACATGCCAAGCCGAAAATCCACCACAGGATTCGTTCTACAAATTGGGAACGGTACTTGCTGCTGGAGCAGCAAACTTCAAAAGGTGACAGCACAGTCGACAATGGAGTCAGAATATATGGTAGCAAGCTCGGCCCTCAAAGAACTCTTATGGGTAAAATCCATGTTAAAAGAACTACGATACATGCAAGTTGGTCCAGTGGTGATGTGGTGTGAAAACCAGGCTGCCATTGCCATTGCTTCTAACCCGAGTCATCACTTCAAAAGCAAGCACATGGATGTACGATTACACTTTGTAAGAGAAAAGGTGTACTCTAGAGTGATTAAATTATGTTATTTGCCAAATGCAAAAATGATTGCTGATATGCTCACTAAAGCCCTTCCTGCTCCTAAGCTGAAGTATTGTAGAGACGCAGTGGGATTAATTGAATAGTTGAATTGTTCCACTGCTATACTTCCACTCTGCGATAATTCCACCATTGTGAGGTAGTGGGATTGGGTGACTTGCTAATTGCTATATTGCTATGCTGCGATGTTGCGCTAGTTTATCACCGCAGCAGCGCTGGGATACTAAGTCTAAAGCTTTAGAGGAATTGTGTCTTTTTGAAAAGCTTTCAGTCTCAGGGCAGCGCAGCTGCTTTACAAACAAAGCAGCGCAGCTGCTATACAGACAGAACAACGCAACTGCTATACAACAGAGTAGCGCAGCTGCTATACAGCTGAGCAGTTGCTATACAGCAAAGCAGCTGCTATACAGCACAGCAGCGCAGCAGCACAGCAGCGCAGAAGCGAAGCTGCAATACAGACAAGACAAGGCAACCACGATTATATTTGATATTGTCCGTACTGACAACGCAATGTCTGATATTCTTAATGTGGTTCTGTACAGGATAGAGCAACTGCGATAGATACGATTCTAGTTAGCTTAGTGATAGCTCAGTGGTAGCTTAGTGATAGCTCAATGGTAGCTTGACAGATTAGTGGTAGCTTGGTGGTTTGATGTACCTCTCAAGTACACTGGTGTTGCCAGTTCAACACAAG
>JBBHKE010002008.1:83193-242967 GCA_037447655.1 Zygnema cylindricum
GAAAGATGTGGGAACAGATTACGAATTTTTTGTTTCATACTATTGCACCCCAAGCTAACTGTTCACCACAGTAACCGTCAGAAACAATAAGGTGTTGGTGTCAACGTCCAACTCCAGGTGGTTATCATCACCTACATCTGTCTGAAGTCGTTTTCGATGGTCGTTAGGATAGTTTGTTGGTTGAAACTATATTGTGTCTATCACGAGTGTCAAAGGTTTATAGTGGTTTCAAATGTTATTATGTCATAGTATACGTCAAACGGTTAAGGGTTTTAACGTCGGATTAGCTTGTTCGTATGGTATTCTATGTTGTGAACCTTCAGAGGGTTTTTGATAGGGAATCTCATTAGTTAGTTTTCAATATATACTCTTTGTGAGTATAAAGTTAGGACTTAGCCAAATTTGTAATAATCTAGTATTGAGATCTAACTCTCTAAGGGATAGTTTTTGGGAGACTTCCAAGTGTTGTATCTTATGGTATGCTTGTTCGATTAGGCTGCAATTTTGGGAATTGGCAAACTGCATATGATACTGTATTATTGTAAACTTTGGTGATATTTGGAAACTGTGAGCACTATCTGTGTTATATCAAAGTTGGTTGTTTGATAGGATTGCTGGTAGCTTTTGCTGAAGTCTGTCTACATCCACTACTATTGGTGGACCTCAACCTGCAACTGTGGTTGTGGAATAACAAAGACTGCCAATGACACCACTTGTCAATCGAACCCCACGTTATCATACTTTGTTTTTTAAGCATTAGACAAGGGTGTAGAAAGTACTTCCTTTAATGATATAGCCAAGAAAGTGTGATCCACCCCCCGCCGGAGTTTCGCCAGCTTTAATAATATATTATTGTAATCCTCTTCCCACCGCTTCGAAATGGGGAATTGCTATTTTTCTTCCTCTATATCTGTGGAACTGCCAAACAGTGCAGTCGGAGATGATGTAGTATACACCGGGTAACATCCAGACACCGAGACATTTGTTTTCCCTTGATTCCATAAATCCAAAGGAACCACCACTTTGGTTCCTTCGGGATTTCCGTGGTCCCGAACGGTACATTGTTCTTTCCACATGCTTAAACTCATATTTTGCCAGGTCTAAGTTGCCATCCCTAACAAAATTTCAAATTGAGTCCCTTCAACCACTAAAAAGGGAGTTCAATTTTCACCCTTTAGACTACGTCATTTAAGAATTCGATTTCCTTGGCTTTAATGATGCCATGGACAAGTTGGCTACCGATGCTTACCGTGCTCAAGCAGATGTTACTAGGGTAGATTTTTGGCCGGAGTTCTTCAGGCATTTTGTGTAAGGGGAAAGTGGTAATGAGGTTGAGGAGCACTCCGCTGTCGACCACAATGTTCTTGTATCCTCCGTACCTGTTGAGCTTGAAGTTTCTAGTCCGGTTCTGTATAAGAGCCACTAAGAAGGCTTTGTAGTCCTTATCCACTATAGGCGTTTTCAGATCTGTAGACAAAAAGACTGAGGTTGGGGGAGTGGCCTTGTTGACACGGTTCTTCCCAGAGTGGATTTCTTCTCCCAATGCCTAAATGAGGATTTCTTCGGGCAGGTTGTGAGAGGATGCCAGTGTCTTTAGGTGGGTAAGGGCGTATGGCATGAGGTGGCGGACTAGCATTACAACCGGTTTGGAGGAAGGAAAGGTGGCCTCCGATGAGGATGGTGGTGAATCCGGTTCCTGCAGATCTTGATCTTATCCTTCCTTCTCGTCATTCTCGGATCCGGAATCTGCGATCGGCGGAGTTTGGGGAGTGTCATTTTCCGGGCGTTCTACCATGTATCTTTAAAACCAGTCCTGATTGTCCTTTTTCTCCTTTTCCAGCGACTCCTTCTCCCACTGTTATTTCTCGTTCTGCTAGTTTTCGAAACCAGGAGGCAATTAAGTGTTGAAAGGAAGAGATGGCGGGTTATTGAGTTTGATTCGGAGGCTAATGTCGTTGTTCAACATCAGTGCCTTGGGAGTAAATGACAAAGGACTTGTAGCTTTCCGGTTGTGGTCCCTTTGACCCGATTTTGCCTGTCGTGTCTTTGCATCGAGGTGGAGTGCGGAGTTGGCGACGACTGTCTCCCACCCCAACATTCCAAGCCTCGGAAAGGGATGTTCGGGCATATTGGGCATTTGAGGGTTCTTAATCCCAACCCAATAAGTCATCATCATTAGCACTCGCTATGCTTTGAAGGTCAAGCTCCGTGAGCTTTTGTAACATCTCCTGTTTCTGTTTTTGGAGACGTTGTGCTGCCGTGAGTAGAGCAAGCCAGGAAGAAGATCCTAAGCGGAGGGCAGCCAACTCTGCAGCCATTGCGGTTAGTTGCTGAAACTGTTGGATGATGAATTCCAGTGTCAGGCTCGATAGAGCCATCGGTGTTCCCTCCGCTTCATCCTCGATAATCGGAACTCGGCGTCCCCAAGGATAGAGGAGTTGAAGTGGGAGAGGGTTAACGGCAATTTCGCCTTCTCCAGTGAATAGGGCGAACTGCATCATTTCTTTAGGAACTCTATTCTTTCGGAAACATTCCGCTTCCTTATGCTCAAGGAAGCCGCAAGCCTCGCATTTCGTTCATTCAAAGGTGTATTTACTGCGGATTTCATTTGAGATCTAGGCGTCATCAAACTTTGGAAGTTTGATTTGTCTCAGCTGGGATTGCGACATTTTGGCGGTTTCTCCTCGAGGAGTCGGACGGTAAGTTTCCTTGGTTACTGGCATCTTTTCTTCCCCCTCTTCCCCTTTTAGCCATTCTTGTTACTTTTGGGTCCTTTCTATGTGTTCCTTTTCCCAGTCCTTTAGCTTCAAGGCTAGCTCCGGTGTAAGTTTCTGTGTGCTGTGCTTCCACCTATGGCTTGTTTGCAGACAATTTAAGCAATTGTAAAGAAAAACTCTTTCGTCTACTCCCATTGTCGGTTTCTGACCCGTTGTCAGCCACTTGCTTCCTTTTGAGCTTCCGCAAAGCTTGAAATTCAACCTTTTCCTCCTCACTCAAGGAGGTCTCTCCGGCGTATCCTGCAAAATTTGCGCGGGACTTGCCGGTCACGGCTTTCTCCCTGGCCTCACTGTGGACGAAATGGTCGTAAAACTTCATCACCACCAACGAAATTTCCTTGGCTGAAGGATTAATGTCGTGATTTCTCTGTCGGACAATCTAATTATCCAGGGCACTCTGCCCTGTTGGTCCGAATGAATTACGGACTGCGATGAAATATTTGGCTGCCATCGCAGGAAGATCAATCGTGGATAGTTTCATCTTCTGACAAAGGCTAGAGAGTCGGTTAAAGAGGGTCTGCGGAGTCTCGTTCTTCAAGCATCAAAATTCCTTGAATTCCTTGATCGGAGACTTGTTCCTCTCGGTGTAAAAGAGTCTCCATATGTTAAGCAAAATGGTACAAGGATTCGGATTAGCAACCATAGAGTTGCCTGAATTGCTTGCAGCTGGTTAACATAGGTACTTCCTTGCGCCTGGAGTTTCATGTCTTGTGTAAAGGTAGCAGTCACAGTTGTCACAGCTGCCGCAGCCAAGTCAGCCTCCGCTTGTAAAACTGCAGCATCAAGGGCTGGATCCGAGATCTTGATGCTAGGAGCCATCAAAAGAGGTTGACGCTCTTTGTAATCCGCAACCGCCCCTCCAGAAGGGTAGTTGACCATCATGGGGAAGAGTGTTGTTTCGAAGTCATCAGGAATGTCTCCTCCTCCGTACTTATTGATTTTGGCTAATGTGAAAGATTTCCACAACAACTCAAAATCCGAAAATGCGATCCTCGAGCTATCTTCGTAAAGATCGAGATATCCCCCATTTCCTTTTCTTCCTCTACAAGGTTGGTGAAATGGGAAGAGGAAGGCCTGATGGGGTTGACAAACTGAATCGGTGAGATGACTCTCATATCCTCTTCCTCAGGACCGGAACCGTATCCTTCTCCGGTAGAAGGTGTTGCCCTGAGAGGTGTGGATCCCCCTCCCACAGAGGAAGTACCACCGTCTGAAAATATGGTTGGAGGAAGGATATTCCCCACTACTCCTCTATATCAAGGAGAGTATTGTTCCTCCCTGATAACTTTCTCCACCGATGGGATGTGGAGGTGAGGTCGATTCAAAAGAGGTCTTTGGGGAACGGGTGGCGACCAAGACGCAGACAAAGACTACTAGGGCCCGGTTGGATAAGGCGTATGTTTCCGCGTTCGCCTCTTGGAGGTCTCGGGAGGTGGAGTTCTAAAACTGGTGGAAGGGGAACGCCTATAAGGAGGTGAGTAAGCGGGGACGTCGTGTTTGTAGGGTAGGAGAGGCGGATCCGGTGACCCACGAACTGCTGCAGGCTCTAGTGTAGGACCCGGGGAGTAAAAAGATGGAGGTGGAGGAGAAGATGGGAGATCCGAAGATACTCTGGAAGATGGTGAAGGGGATGTTGACGGCCTTGTAGAAATTAATGTTCCATTTATAGTATTTTCTAGGTCTAAATAGAAATATAGAAAGAAGCCGAGGCAGTCTACCTCTAACTTCTTTCTCCAACTCTCAAACTTGTCGCAGTCACTGAGAAATTGGAGAGGGAGCTAGAGCCATGGCTACCTAGGCTATCCACAGGTTTACGGGAATTTTTTTTTTGTTAAAGGGTTTATTTTATCTAAAAGGTATGTGCCGGCCACAGGATTTGATCCCTGTACCTACCGGCCGGCAGACAGTAGATAGCTGGTAGCCTTAGCCGTTAAGTCTAGGACTACTGTTACATAGTATATAGTTTGATATTTATTTAAACATGTATACGTAGGATTAATTATTTAACTACAATTTATTACGCAATACATAGATCCGTTAATGTGTAAAGTACGGATTACGGTACGGACAAGAAATCAATACGGCGCATTTATTTCTTAAATGAAACGAATACCGCGCATGTATTTATTACGGCTACGATTAAATCCGAATTTAATCAGACGGCCGGAATTAGCGCCGAGATCGCGGAAGAAGAATTCGGCGGTTTGTGGCCATCGCCACATCGGATGACACGTGGCGAAATTACATTGGATCGTGGAATCTCCAGAGATTATGGCACCAAATCCGGATAGGACATGTGTCGACATTTAGGCCATGTCGTACAATGTCCGTACATAAAGTACACCGGCAGCTCTACTTTTGCATACGGAACTGTATTTTGATTGGTTCCGTACATCAATAGATAGAGTCTATGAGAGAGATAAGACTTAGAAAAATTAGGAGATAGGACCCTCTCTCCCAGAGAGCTTCTGTACAATAGGTCAACTTTGACCCTCCATAACTTACTGCTCAAGGGAGCAAATTCAGAGATTCTTTTTGCTATAGACTTAGGGGAGTCTTCCCTTCACAAAGAAGCGGGTGGTCAGAGTTTTAGTCTACCAGGGAGGCAGTTATTTTCGCTGAAACACAAAGGGGTTAGATTATCGTAGAGGCTTCTTGGAAGCTATCCACTCTGAGGACTTATGGAGGTCTCAGAGTTTCAAGCCTTAAGGGAATTTGAATCCTCTCGTCCGGTCGTAACTCCACGAAAGCCTCCACGGCGGAAGCAACCTCCATCAAGACAAAGGTAGGCTCTTCCCGGGGAAGAGGAGTAGACTCTGGAGGTAAATCTGCACCCAAACCCTTCATGTTAGGTTCAATGTTCTCCCCCCCTTCCCAATGAAGAGGAGGCACTCGGCTGATTTCCGAGGAAGGAACTTTGGGCTGAGTGCTTGCAAGAGGAGAAGTCGCCTGAGCTGACGCTTCAGGATGCGGGTCTGTATTTGGCGTAGGAGGATTCTGCTTGCTGAAAATCTTAGTAGATATACGCCTAGCTTCCCGAATAAGTATCAATTCGTGTTCCCATAACTTCCGCCTTTCTACCTCTAAGGCTTCCCAATCTACCGTGACAGGTGCGGCCCTTGCCTTAGCTTTGCCCTGGGATTTTAAAACTTCCACAAGTTCTTTGGCCTTTTCGACTACTTTGGTAAGATCCGCTATCCCCATCCCCAGAATTTCGGGATCATTAGGTCTAGTGCGCCACCATCCCTTGGACAAATCCTCTGGTCCCATACCCGAAACCTCTGGATCGGTCGGTTTCGATCGCTAGAGCCATTCAGCAGGGCGAACATGAGTTGCTGCAGGAGCATGTTCCTCGGTTAAGGCAGACACTTGAGTGGGGGAAGTATCCTCCTTGGGAAGAGGTGCGAATCTCCCCTTGCTGTCACGGTGTTCAAACCTCTTTCCCCTCGATGGATCTCGTGCTTCCCTTCGATACCACCTTCTCCTCTACGAGGCCACGAAGAGGTACGTCCCCGGAGGGTTTGTAAGCTGCGGTGTCCTGAGAGGAAGATGGAGGAGGGCGAGAATAGGGAGCTATTTGTGACCAGTCCTGCACCGACTCTGAAGAGCTGCTCTCCGAAAACTGCTCAAAATCTCCACCACCCGTCCAACGAGTCTAACCACTCTGACTCGATCTACCCGAGCCACTCGCTGTACTAACTCCTTCTTCACCTTCCGCTCATCGAGGTCGTGAAGGGCAAGGAGTTCCTTACGACTTGGGCGACGTGGATCCATCAAATCCGCGGGGTCAATCTGGATCTCTACCTGGGGAATTTTGGATTTGGTGTGAAGCCCGACCTCCGGAAGATGACCCAAACGAGGCTCCCTCTGTGCTTGTTCAAACCTCTTTCCCCTCGATGGATCTCGTGCTTCCCTTCGATACCACCTTCTCCTCTACGAGGCCACGAAGAGGTACGTCCCCGGAGGGTTTGTAAGCTGCGGTGTCCTGAGAGGAAGATGGAGGAGGGCGAGAATAGGGAGCTATTTGTGACCAGTCCTGCACCGACTCTGAAGAGCTGCTCTCCGAAAACTGCTCAAAATCTCCACCACCCGTCCAACGAGTCTAACCACTCTGACTCGATCTACCCGAGCCACTCGCTGTACTAACTCCTTCTTCACCTTCCGCTCATCGAGGTCGTGAAGGGCAAGGAGTTCCTTACGACTTGGGCGACGTGGATCCATCAAATCCGCGGGGTCAATCTGGATCTCTACCTGGGGAATTTTGGATTTGGTGTGAAGCCCGACCTCCGGAAGATGACCCAAACGAGGCTCCCTCTGTGCTTGTTCAAACCTCTTTCCCCTCGATGGATCTCGTGCTTCCCTTCGATACCACCTTCTCCTCTACGAGGCCACGAAGAGGTACGTCCCCGGAGGGTTTGTAAGCTGCGGTGTCCTGAGAGGAAGATGGAGGAGGGCGAGAATAGGGAGCTATTTGTGACCAGTCCTGCACCGACTCTGAAGAGCTGCTCTCCGAAAACTGCTCAAAATCTCCACCACCCGTCCAACGAGTCTAACCACTCTGACTCGATCTACCCGAGCCACTCGCTGTACGAACTCCTTCTTCACCTTCCGCTCATCGAGGTCGTGAAGGGCAAGGAGTTCCTTACGACTTGGGCGACGTGGATCCATCAAATCCGCGGGGTCAATCTGGATCTCTACCTGGGGAATTTTGGATTTGGTGTGAAGCCCGACCTCCGGAAGATGACCCAAACGAGGCTCCCTCTGTGCTTGACACTTTGGCTGGGCCCTAATATATTTAAAAATTGATGGTTCTTTTAATATTTTCTAGGTCTAAAATATAATGTAGTAAAGAAGCCGAGGCAATCTGTCTCTAAATTCTCTCTTCAACTCCCACACTTGTTGCAGTCACTTAAAGTTGGAGAGGAAGCTAGAGCCATGGACACCTAGGCTATCCAGAGGTTTACGGGAAATATATTAGTTGATCTACGGATTGGTAGCTTCTTTACTAAAAGGGAAGATGTCACATCCAGGATTTGATCCTAGTACATGCAGTCTGATAAAGCCGCCGGTAACCGGTAGACTTATCCATTAAGTCTAGAAGTAGTGTTACATGCTATAGGGTTTGTTAGTTATTTAAATAATGCCACGTAGGATAATTCATTTAACAGCAACTGTTTACAGATATATAGATTCAGTTTTGTTAAAGTACGAATTACGGTTTGGATAAGAAACGAGTACCGCGCATTTGTTTCTTTAAACGAAACAAATATTGCGCAAGTATTTATGACAGCTACGATTAAAATCTGCATTCAATCGGACGGCCGAGAAGAATGCCGAGATCGCAGAAGAGAATCTCGACGGTTTGTGGTCATCGCCACATCGGATGACACGTGGCACAACTACACTGGATCGCGGCATCTCCGGGGATTACGGGACCGAATCCGAATATGACATGTGTCGACATTTAGGCCATGTCGTACAATATTCATACAGAAAAAACACCAGCAACTGTACTTTTGTATACAACACTGTTATATGATTGTGTTGTATGTCAGAATATAGAGTTTTAGAGAGAGATAGGACTTAGAGAAAACTAGTAGATAGGACCCTCTCTCCAAGAGAGCTTCTGTACATAAGGTCAACTTTGACCTTCCATAACTTACTGCTCAGGGGAGCAAATTCAGAGATTATTTCTGCTATCGACTCAGGGGAGTCTAAGCTACACAACGGTGTACTCGGTCAGAGTTTTTTTTTGCCAGGGTGCTAGTTATTATTGCCGAAACACAAAGGGGTCAGGGTTATCCTAGAGGCTTCGTGTGAGCTACCTTCTATGAGGACCTATGGATGTCTCAGAGTTGCAGGTTATGGGCCCACCATCTAGGGTGCCCATATATAATGGAACAGGCTTCCTATACTGGGAAAGTATGATGACAAGAGCTCTATGTGAGAAACGGTTTTGGGGAATAGTAAGTGGACGGGTGAGGCGTCCATCAAGTCTTACGATACCTCCAGGGTTTACAGGAGGTAGATTAACTAGAAATGGAGATCCATCTTCAACGGAAGAGACAAAGGAAGGGGAGGTGGTGGACAAAGGAAAGGAGAAGGAGACGGTCACACTAATAGCAACCGGTTCGGCATTCATGTCACCTATTTTGAGGAAAGTGGAGAATGATATCGATACCTGGGACTATAACAATATGGCGGCTAAGCACTTCATCCTCCGCCATCTTACTCAAAGGCTTGCATCTCCTCATTTGCAGGTAGAGAGGGCATTTGATCTTTGGGTGGCTCTCATAGAGATGTATCGAAGTGGTACGATTCAGCAACAACAGTTGGCTGTTCATAAATATTAAGGAGTTTGTATACAAAGGGGGGAAGATGTTGGATTTTTGCAATAAGCTTGCTACACTTTTCATAACACTAGAAAGTGCTGGAAAAGTATTTGGCGAAGAGGAAAAGGTTAAATGTTTAATAATGAAGTTACCCGATGAGTTCGAGAACATAGTTAACCGTGTGCAAGACTTAGAGGACTCAAGGTGGATTTGGAATTCAGTGATAGGGATGATTCTCGTTTGGGAGAATACGATTGAGATTCAAAGGGGAGGAAAGAGTGGGCAAGCTTTGGCTGCTAAGACCGATTGGAGGAACAATGATTCTAAGAAACAGGCTCGAAATTATCGAGGGGAGGGGAAAAAAAATCACACCGAGGAGTTCGGACCAAGGTCTCCTAAGGGTTTGTGCCATTTTTGTAAAAAACCTGGGCACTATATGGCTGAATGCAGTAAGTTAACCAAGCTGCGATTAAAAGAGGGGCACACCGGTGGACCCCCGAGAGGAAAGAAAAAGGCCCTTGTGACACAAGTACATGAGGCGGAATCGGAGGACGAGGACGAGGACGATGAACTCCTATTGGATAAAGAGTTGGAAGCGAAAAACGAGGTCCAAATTCCACGAAAGTAGAAATGTGCTTTCGGTAGATAGAAAGGTGAAGCACGCTGGATTCTAGACTCAAGTGCATCCATGCACATGTGTGATGAACACTTGTTCACTTAGATAAGAAATAATCCCACCGTAGAGATAGAGTACAAGGATGGGAGGATAGTCAATAGTACTCTTGTAGGATCGGTAGATCTAAAAGTGTTAGTAGAAGGAAAGACATCCATAGTTACTTTCTCCGATGTATTGTTTATTCTAGAACTGAACAAAAACCTCATCTCTACGTCTGTATTAGATGATAAGGGTTTTGATACAAGCACTAGGAAAAGAGTGTTTACTGCTAGTTTCGAGGAGGAAGTTTAATTTGCTGCTGAAAAAGGTAGCCAAGGGATGTTTAGGCTGATTTTAAGCAATGAAGAGAAGAAACTTTATTATGCTGGTGTTCATGATATAATGTTGTGGCATAAGAGGCCTGGGCATGTGAATCTAGATAAGTTAAGAGAGGTGAAAAAGATGGGAGTAATGGAAGGGATTCAGTTCGGTGAGAGTGAGAATCTAAGTGATTGTAGTGGATGTGCTCAAGGTAAAGCACACAAGTTATCCTTCCCAAAAACAACCACCTATAATGGAGTAAAGATTCTAGATTTAGTACACACAAATATTTGGGGACCGGCCAAAGTGCCCTCACTTAGGGGGAAGAGATTTATTATGACCATCACTGATGATTGGTCTTAGTATTCCAATGCGTACTTTTTTGAAAAATAAATCAAAAGCTCATGAATGTTTTCAACAATATAAAGCATGGAGTGAAAAACTCCATGAAACCTGAATCAAGAGAGTAAGGAGTGACAACGGTGGAGAGTATACCTCTAGCCGGTTTGAGGATTTTTTTAGAGAAGATGGAGTGAAACACCAAAAGAGAGTTCCTAAAAATCCTGAGCAAAATGGTGTAGCTGAAAGATTAAATAGAACACTGAGTGATAGTGTTGGGAGTATGCTGTCAGATAAGAAGATAGGAAAGAAGTTTTGGGCCCAAGCAATGAACTATGCAAATTATCTCAAGAATAGATTTCTTACTTCAACAATAAAAGGTCAAATACATTATGAGAGATGGACCGGCCGAAAATCAGACATATCTCACTTAAAGGTTTTTGGCACTCAAGTATTCAGTCTAGATACAAATCGGTCTAATTAGAAGCTAGATCCTAAAAAAAAACCGGGATAACTTATTTGGATATGATGAGGATGTTAAAGGATATAGAGTTTATGATCTAAAAAGGGAAGATATAATCTTAGTAAATCATCTAGTAGTTATGGATGAAGGAAAGTCTATGGATCCCTTCAAGTATACAAAGTCAGTAAAAATCAGATTTGATTCAGAAAATTCCGATGACTTTGAGCTTCCTAACTATCCAAGTTTTAGAGAAGATGACATTCTTGCATGTACAAATCAGACCGAAAAGGACTCGGCTACGGAAACTCCAGTGACAACTCTACCCGAAGCGGAAGACGTGGTGGAAATTGATTCGGAATCAAGGGACAGGGGAGAAGCCGAGATTGTTCGAAACAACCCACGAGAACCATCTATTCCGGCCATAGATTTTTGAGGGGGGAAGGAGAAATATCAAAAGATTGCAAGAAAAACAAGTTAATAACAAGGTAACAAAACTATCTCATCAAGATGAACCTAACACTTATGGAGAGGCGATGACTTGTCTAAAAATGAACCGGTGAGAGACAACCATCAGTGAGGAGATGGCTTCAATTATGGTAGCCGATACTTAGGAGCTGGTGGACTGCCCACCTAAACGAAAACGAATCGGTTGTAAGTGGGTCTTCAAATTAAAACTGAACCCTGTTAACACCATTAAGCGTTACAAAGCCCGATTAGTGGCAAAAAGATTTACACAGAAAGAAGGAATCGACTACGAGGAAACCTTTGCCTCAGTGGTTATATTTCCCTCCGTCCGCATACTTCTCAGTCTGGCAACAGCGGAAGACATGGAGGTGCACCAGATGGACATCAAGACAACCTTTTTGCATGGAGATTGGAAGAGGAGATATTCATGGAACAACCTGAAAGATTTGTGGAGGAAGTAGAGGAGAGTAAGGTATGCTGGCTGATTAAATCTCTATATGGTTTAAAACAAGCGCCTCGACGGTGGAATAAGAAGCTTGATAGGTTTCTTACCTGTCTAGGATATATCCGGATCAGCTCATATCAATCGATCTATGTTTTTTAAGATGAGGAAGGTGTTATATTTATTGCAATTTATGTTGAAGATTTGCTTGTTTTAAGTAAATCAATGGAAAAAATTAATACACTGAAAACCGATCTTAAGGGGAGATTTGAAATGAACGATATGGGGGAAGCAAGATATATTTTGGGAATTCAAGTAGAAAGAGACCGAGAAAGAAAGATTATAAGATTGACTCAAAACGAAGCAATAGGGAACATGTTGGAAAAATTTCAGATGGATAAAGCTAATAGTTGCACAACTCTAATTGAGTTAAAAAAAGGATATGAGGGGAGTGAGGATGAAGGAGTCATAGTCTTAGACGAGGAATTAACAACTGAAGAAGAGAATTATTGTAGACTATTCGTTACAGGCTAGTAGTGGGAAGCATAATCTATTTTATGAATTGTTCCCGGCTGGATCAGGCAGGTAGTGGGAAGCCTAATCTATTTTATAAATTGTTCCCGGCTCGATTTAGCTGTAGCTGTAGGAGTGCTGAGTAGAAGTCTAAATGCTCCCACTAAGAGAGATTGGGAGGCAGCTAAGAGAGTCATTAGATATTTGATAGGAACTAGGGATATATGGTTGCATTTGGGTGGGGAGAATACTGACATCACTACTTGGAGTGATGCCAGTTATGGTGATGCTCCGATGAGGAGATGTACTTTTGGATATGTATTATATGTGGGTGATGAGGCTTGCTGTTGGAGTAGCAAACTACAAAAGGTTATTGCTCAGTCCACCATGGAGGCTGAGTACATGGAGGTTGAGTATATGGCCTCTTGCTCTGCTGTAAAAAAATTGATGTGGGTCAAGTCTTTGCTTGGTGAGCTTGGTTACCTTAAGAGTGGTGTGCAAGAATCTTTTTGTGATAATCAGGTAGAACTCGCTATTTCTGCCAATCCTAAACATCATTTTAAAGCCAAACACATGGACATTAGACTCAGTTTTGTTAGAGAGAAAGTAGAAAACAAAATTATCAGTTTAGGGTACCTACCAGATAGCGAGATGGTAGTAAATATTATGACCAAACCTGTGCCTTCCCCTAAGCTAATTTTCTTCAGGGAGAAGTGTGGTATGAAATTAAAGAGTGACTAGAAAATAAAGGGAGTGTAGAAATTGATGGTTCTTTTAGTATTTTCTAGGTCTAAAATATGATGTAGAAAAGAAACCGAGGTTATCTGCCTCTAACTCCTCTCTTCAACTCCCACACTTGTTGCATTCAGTGAAAGTTGGAGAGGAAGCTAGAGCCATGGCTACCTAGGCTATAAGGAGGTCTACGGGAAATAGATTAGTTGATCTACAGATTGGTAGTTTCTTACTAAAAGGGAAGATGTCACATCCAGGATTTGATCGTGGTACTTGCAGTTTGATAAAGCCGCCTGTAACCGTTACAATTATTTATTTAGTCTACGACTAGTGTTACATGCTATAGGGTTTGTTAGTTATTTAAATAATGCCACGTAGGTTAATTCATTTAACGCAACTGTTTACTTTATACATAGATTCAGTTATGTAAAAATTCGTATTACAGTTTGGATAAGAAACAAAAACCGTGTAATTGTTTCTTTAAACGAAACAAATACCGCGCAAGTATTTATGACGACTACGATTGAAATTTGAATTCAATCGGACGGCCGAGAAGAATGCCGAGATCGCGGAAGAGAATCTCGGCGGTTTGTGGTCATGGCCATATCGGATGACACGTGGCACAACTACATTGGTTCCGGCATCTCCAAGGATTACGGGACCGAATCCGGATATGACATGTGTCGACATTTAGGCCATGTCGTACAATATTCAGACATAAAGTACCCCGGCAGCTGTATTTTTGTGTACAGCAGTGTAATATAATTGGTGCCGTACATCAGTAGATAAAGTTTTAGAGAGAGATAGGACTTAGAAAAAACTGGTAGATAAGACTCTCTCTCCCAAAGAGCTTTTGTACAAAAGGTCAACCTTGACCTTTCATAACTTATTGCTTAGGGGAGCAAATTCAGAGATAATTTTTGCTATCGACTCAGGGGAGTCTAGGCTACACAAAGGTGTACTCGGTCAGAGTTTTTGTTTGCCACGGTGGCAGTTATTCTTGTCGAAACACAAAGGGGTCAGGGTTATCCTAAAGGCTTCGTGTGAGCTGCCTACTATGAGGACCTATGGATGTCTCAGAGTTGCAACACTGAGTTCCATTCTTGGGCCTGAGCCCGAGCTTCTTCCCTTTCCTCATCATAGACGGTAGCGACCTCAGCCAAGAAAAGGTAATGTTTGGGAGGCAGACGGGGAGGAGGAGGAGGAGAAGAAGCACCAGTCGGTTCCTTGGTCAGAGAATCAAAGACAATCTCCATGGGTCCAGACTCCTCGGACCTTTAAGACTGTCCCTCTTGTCGCTCCTGGCGACCCTACTCTCTAGATCTGTTATCTGGAGTCCCTCCTCCCGCCATAATGACAGAGGTAACGAGAGAAAGAGAAATGAATGTCATTAGAGCTCACTTTTAAAAAGAGAGCTTTCAAAGTTGAAGCTCTTATCCCCTCTAATCTGAGCAAACACGTGGCTTTTTAGTATTGTGCTTCCCCTACGAGAAGTTGATCGCACTTGTTCCCTCAAAACCCACTGTACTGACCCAAGGGGTTTCAGTTTACTCCGGGATGGTCACTCCAAAGCAAAATGAATTCCAGATGAAGACACAAATGCACTACCACGTAGAAATATATAGATAATAGGATTGGCTTTTCAGATTTAACAATATCACCTTGCCCCTGAAAAGAGAATAAAAGAAAGAGAATGTCAAATATAACGAAGCAAGCTTAACATACCCCAGCAACAAACGATGACAACGAGAGAAAGGAGATCCCTCTCACGATATTATCGTAAATAGGTATGGTGCTTCTTTAACCTCCAGTGTCCGCAGCTGGGAACCGACAAGACTCTTCTCAGTTTGAAAAAACATAAAGTCAAAAAATCACCCAAAAATTAGATAGTGCCAACTACCCGCCCGGACTGTGATTCCCACAAAAGATAGATCCAAAACCAAGATGGCAATAAAGTCAAAGCAAAACAAAGATTATCCAAAAAAAGGTTTGTTCGAATTTCTGAGGGTTTTCACAGGAGACAATACTGAAAAGCAACCTGTCTCCTTCGACCCCAAGTGCCTTATCCATCAAAGTTTGTCAAATTGCAGGTCCAAAAGTCAAAGCTATGCTATTAACAAATGAGCGGCAAGCAAGTGTTCTTAAACTGACATAAGACAAAATAATTCGTACCACACTACGGGCAAAAAGTTATGCTCAAGATTGCGGCTAGATCCGCGGCCGGAAGTAATTATTTGGTCCACTATTATAAGACAAAGTCTTGTTAATGACACTAACTTGCCAGACTTTGACCTAACGTAATTAATGGGCCAAAAGTCAGCTGAGCCTGAGTTAAATTCCTACTGACGGCTAAGAGCATAATCTAGATGCAAATTCGGAAAGTTACGCAGCGATCCACAATGTAGCCCCCACGGAGGCTGTCGGAAATTGGTCCCAAGTAACAGAATTGCAATCTTTGAAACGGTACAACTTGGTCATTCGGCCTCTGTTAGACGCGAAAAAAAGTGTCTGCCGCTCAGTTTAGGAAATACAAGAATCTTGTCCTGCTTGGTGCACTCACTCCTCCCTACTCTGAAGAGTGTATAGGGTAAAAAGGGCCCGGAAATCCTTGGTGATATACAATTGTGCCAAACAAGCACACGAACTTGACATGTCGTGGTAGTTCGTGTTCACATATCTGACGCCTGAACATGTGAGAACACATTCGCGCAATTTTTCCTCGTTTTTATTACTTGGAATGAAATCCGAGTACGCTTTTCTGTGCGACTCACTCAATTTCACTTGTCGACGTCATTACCAGACACATATTTTGGACATCCAAGGCACATATTTTAGATATCCATACGCAATAATTAACAGTACTAGTACGGAATGACACATTTTGTACATTGCACCACATTATCTAAAAATATTGGACATTGTAGTAATTAGAACTAGTTAATCAATTTCAATATTAACTTACAAATTATTTTTTTTCGGTTAGGGTGAAGTTTTATTAAGGAAAAAATGAGGTTGTAAATGATGACGGTACTGTTTTTTACAGTGCCGTACCAATTATATTTTTCAGTCAAAAAAACAAGGTTACTAGATGACTGATTTGATTCTCCATGGTTATGGGCGTAAACCTTGACCGTCGGATGCAGAACAGAATACACCATCGGTCGAGCCTTTTAGTTTGAAACAAGTGACCTAAAGGTGGTCAATTTTAAGAGGTTGAACGTTAAATATTGCGCCTCGTGGAAAAGTAAAAAATTATCTAAGACGCCCGAGCGTTTAAGTTGCTACACATCCCATAGACCGTGTGCCTTCCGCTAGCGTGGATGCGAGGCCAGCGAAAGCCGCGATAAAATCTTTGACAAAAGATATAATAAAAAACCTGGTATTTGTTGATTTTGGAAAGCTTTAAGTCTTAGTAAATTAGTGTGACGACACAATGACAGTAAAATATAGCGTAAATCACATATGTCTTCACTTAAGTACAGAACAAGTATTTTAGATCAATTAAGAAACCTAGAAAATACATAAGAAAGCTTTTAATTTCAACACACGAGTGGACGAATTTTAGGACGAGGGAGAGTACTCACTATATTTCTCCGTGCCCGTCAAGCACATGTACGAAAAAGACGAGCATGTACGGGGAAAATCTGAAGGTGTCTTAGATCTCCACTTTCATTCATGGGTCCTTTGGAGAATTTTCTGTCGTTGTCGTCTCTCCCCTCTCCCTCTAACACTATCGATTATATCTCACACTTGTTAGAATGAGGCACGACAATACTAGTATGAAATGTAAGGTATTTGACAAATAATTCTTTTTACTGCCTTTATGTATATTTTTATAGCAAGTCAAGTGATGAAAGCTGAAAAAACGAAAGCTGGTAGTCATGGCCAAAAGTTCTTGACTTTGTGACATCGACGTTATCACAAGTGAGCATGGCGTCACAATGTCACAAAACCCGAAAACATTAGTTATGTCACAAAATTACAAAAATCTAGATGTTTACAACTATTGTTGTTTTTGTCGGCGTCACCAACTTTGTAGTCGTCTTGAACCGTCACAAAGTTGTACCTATGTCTACAACCATCACATGTCAAATCCGATTTCAATTTCCCACATTGGGACACTCTTCAAAGTAGTACATAGAACCTTCATTATAGTCCAAAATACTTTATCAAAGTACCGATTATATGGAGACATACCTTTAACATTAGATTTGGCACTTAACGCCAATTTGTAGCGTTTAGGTTGAGTTGGCACCAACACTATTTCAATTATCTTTATACTACCCTAACAAAATCAGAGTAGATATTTACTTGTGGGGTTTGGAAATAGTACGAGCCATGTAAATTAGAGTAAAATTTAACACTAATTTCAGTTCCTTTAAGCCATTTTATGCTTAATAATGTTCGCGCTATTTTAGGTGGCTAAGAAAAGTTAATGCGAAATTCCCTTAACTTTGTAGAAAAACGATGTCACGTAGACGTTTTGTAAGCAAACAGCCAAACACGCTTGTCATCATAACATTAATTTTTACGAACATAATATAAAATGGTAAACACTAAATGAAATCTTTTTATAATAGCATATCATACTTTAATGCTAATAGCACTAATTTATGATTTTACATCACTTGGGGCGGCTTTGTACCTACTCGAGGAGGAATCTACCGTATAGTAAAGAACACCGCCCAATGGTATTACCATTAATGATTCATAGTCAAAATGCGGAGTGTTACATTTTTGGTCCTATGGAGTGTTAGGGTGAAGTTCTAATAAGGAAAAAATGAGGTTGTTTATTTACAACCGTACTGTTTTTTACAATGTCGAACAAAAGAAAAATTTGTCAGAAAAAATAGCTTGCCGTACAAAAGAAAAATTTGTCAGAAAATATAGCTTACTGAATGACTGATTTGATTCTCCACAATTAAAAGCGTAAACCTTGAAAGCCGGATGCAAAATCAGAAACGCCATCGTTTAAACCTTTGTGTTTGCAACAAGTGACCGGAAAGAGGTCAATTTTTAGAGCCTGAATTGTAGAAATTAATGGTTCTTTTAGTATTTTCTAGGTCTAAACATGTAAAATAAAATGCAAAAGAGAAGCAGAGACAATCTGCCTCTAACTCCTCTCTTCAACTCCCACACTTGTCGTAGTCACTGAAGGTTAGAGAGGGAGCTAGAGCCATGGCTGCCTATGCACTCGAAAGAGAGAGACAACAGTATTTTTTTGGTAGATTTACCAAAAGTTACTAGACGGACCCAGGATTTGATCCTGGTACCTACTGTCCGTAAAAGTCAACAATAGTTGTAAGCTTTGTCCTATAGTCTAGGACCTGTGTTGAGGTATATAGGGTTCGTTAAATATTTAAAGATGTATACATAGATAAATTCATTTAACGGCGTGAATAGACTTGTGGCACATAGACACAGTTGGAGTATAATTACGGCTTACGATACTTTGCGAAACAAATACCACCCATTTGTTTTGACGGCGAAACAAATATCGCGCATTTATTTTCGGCAGCTAAAGTTGAAAGCTAGTTTTGACCAGACGGCCACGATAGGTGCCGAAATCGCAAAATAGGCGTTTTGGCGGTTTTCGGTCACTGCCACGTCAAGCGACACGTGGCACAACCTCATTGGCTTGCGACATCTTCGGAGAATATGGGAACAAATCCGGATATGGCTCCTCCTCGTCCTCTCTATTCCTCCCCCCGCCTCACTTCCCTCCCCCTCCTCAAGCGTCGCCTTTTTTTCCCTTCCTTTCTCACCTTATACCTACTCCTCCCTACTCACCTCAATAGATGCACTCTTTTCCTTCCCTTCCCTCCTTCCTCTTTCCGATCCAATGGCTAACAGCGTTGCCGCCTCCCGTTGCCTTGCTAACTCTTTCGCGGTAGCCGAAACTAGGTGAGGATAACGACGGCGATAAGCCATCATGGTATGTGGTCGCCTACTTGGATTGCTGCTCCCCTCCATAGCGAAGTGTCAAAGACGCGTGTAAAAAAGAAATGAGGAAGCCACGGCTACAAAAAGTGGAGGAAAAGACAAAAATAAATAACCTAAATTGTCTTTTCACACCTATAAAGAACGTACCAAGGTAAGTTACTACAATTTCGTGCGAGGGGTACTTACATTACGTATAGGCAGGTACGGAATGAAGTAATCAACTTCACGCTTTCGACTATTCCAACACTGTGGCGACGAAACGAAACAATGAGTTCCACGTTTCATTAACTACGCGATTCCAACATTGGACGCCGTCACTTGTTCGATGGTTTTTAGATGTTAGATCTAAGGACGCCCAAATGTTAAACCGGCACGCAATTTTTTTTGGAAACTTCCAACGTTGAGGCGACACGCGGTCGTCGCTTTTTTTATATCTCCAACCTTTGCCGACACTCCAATGTAGTCGCCTTTCGATCACAACATTCAGGCGACGACAGAATGTCGTCGCCCGTCTAGTGGATTGAACTCATAGCAAAATTCGCCATGAGAGGCCACATCGCCCTATTCCACAACAATGCACAACCACCCATCATAACGACACGAGGTGGGGGGAGAAAAGAATGGGGCATTCACAAATATACTAAATCAGGGAGAAATAATGAATATGAATATTCAATATGGAAATTAAATAAGAAACAATGGGAGCTAGCGACACACAATATAGACAACTCGGGTTAGCTATATAAATGTAAGGTGGAATGGAAAAAACTCTTACTTGTGGAATTCACCCCCGTAAAATGTTGCCGAAACTTTTTGAAGGTCTTCAGGATGAGCCCTTCCTTTCCATTCTCATAGAAATCAACGATCATCCAATTGATTACTCGAAGTCGAGTAATCTTTGGTGAGACGTGATTAATTTTTTGGTTCAACACCGGGACGTTCTCATACTCCTCACGCGGTGAGTCCAATTCTCTGGTAGTAGCCCCTTCCACGAGTGGGTCCACGTCAGGTGAAACCATGGTCAATCTAAGATGAAAAAGTATGCAATATGGTTTACTGGTACAGTACGTCCAAAACTAAAGAATAAACGCTAACATTTTTGGTGTATCAAAGTGAAATTTTATGTCCTCTATTAGACTACAGAATATATGAAGCCTCTATATAGTTTTTAGCCAACCCATTTCAAGCAACAACCATTGCTGCCCAAGAAGGCAAACTGACAATTTGACTGCACCCCTGTGCAGCATGGACTCCCTTGAGTTTGTAGCAAAAAGAATCATTGAAAACAAACAACCAGCCGATAAGTTATGGGGTGGCAAAGATGCCTATTTTATACAAACCCCTAAGGGGAGAGGTGACTGTATCTAAAAACAATAAGTCCTGATTCCCTCTAATAAATCCTATCTACTGAAGTACAGACCAATTATATTGCTATACCATACCAAAAAGTACTGCTACCGGTGTACCTTTTGTACTACAAATATACGATAAGGCTATTACGTGGACGCGTGCCCTCTTTTTACTCGTCGATAGGTTCCTCGGAATTCGCGCGACCAAATATGATCTCTCCACGTGGTGTCAGGTCATGCCATGTCACAAAAAGCCAAAGTGACCACTCCGAGATTTCGGCGATGATGTGCGCCGTTGGATATGAACCGAAATGCAATCTTAGCCGTTATAAATACTTGCGCAATATTCGTTTTGCTGTCGAAACACAATGCGTGGTATCCGTTTCGAAATAGTATCTTACGTCGTACTTTACAAAATTGTATCTATGCATGCTGTATACAGTTTCACTTAAATGAATTTGTTCACTCCTAAATAAATATATATCTATCACACCCTATAGCATTTAGCATTGGTCCTAGTCTAATAGGATTAAGCTAACCGCTACCGGCCAACTTGACGGACGGCAGGTACCGAGATCAAATCTTGGGACCGTCTAGTATCTTTTTATTAACCTACTAAAAATAACTGCCTACTGAACTAAGGCAGCCATGGTTCAACCACCCTCTCTATCCTTCAATAACTACAACAGGTATGGGGGCTAGAGAGAGGAGGTGGAGGCAGGTTGTACATCCTTCACTTTTTCCTTTTATACTAACATGTTTATGCATAGAAAATACTCTAGAAATCTATTAATTTCAACACTCCCTTTATTTTCTAGTCTAATTTTTACTTCAGTTTTAGTCCACATTTTTTTGTGTAATATTTCAATTTAGGAGAGGGCACTAGTTTTGTCATCATATCAGCCACCATTTCCTCATCAGATTTATATATAAGATTCACCATCTTATTCTCAACTTTTTCCCTCACAAAACTCAATCTTATATCCATATACTTAGCTTTGAAATGATGTTTTGGATAAGCTGCAATTGCAATGGTAGCTTAACTATCACAAAACACTTCGTGCACTCTTTTCTTCATTTACCCCAGTTCTTGCAACAATGACTTGACCCACATCAGTTCTTTCATAGCAAAACAAGAGGCCATGTAATCAGCCCCCATGGTAGATTGAGCCAACACCTTTTGTTGCTTACTGCTCCAACAGCAAGCACCTTCCCCCACATACAACACAAACCTAAAAGTGCATCTTCTCATAGGTGTGTCCCCATAACTGGCATCACTCCAAGTAGTGATGTCAGTGTGCTCCCCTCCCAAATGCAACCATAACTCTGTGGTTCCCATTAGATATCTCATGACTCTCTTGGTTGCCTCCTAGTCTCTCTTCCTAGAATCATTAAGACTCCTACTGAGTACTCCAACTGCTTCCGCTATGTCCGGCCTAGTACAGTTCATAAAATAGATCAAACTTCCTATGACATGTCTATAAGGGATAGACTTCATAAAATCTCTCTCCTCTGGACTCATTTGATCTTCTAAGATCATCACTCCTTCTTCTACACCCCCATCACTTACTTTTTTCAAGTCCATGGAAGTGGTACAACTGTTTGCTTTTTCTATCTGGAATTTCTCAAGCATATTACCTATTGTTTGTTTCTGAGTAAGTCTGATAATCTTTTTCCCCTATCTCAATCCATTTTAATCCCCAAAATGTATCTTGCCTCACCTAAATACTTCATATCAAATTTGCTTACAAGATCTTTCTTTAGTCTATTAATATTATCCATAGATTTACTCAACACAAGCAGATCATCCACATAAATTGCAATAAAAATGACACCATTCTCATCTTCAATCATATAGATAGAATGGTCAGAGCTAATCTT
Organism: Zygnema cylindricum; assembly: GCA_037447655.1. Lineage (NCBI taxonomy): Eukaryota > Viridiplantae > Streptophyta > Zygnematophyceae > Zygnematales > Zygnemataceae > Zygnema > Zygnema cylindricum. The sequence goes on from JBBHKE010002008.1 coordinate 105,406, forward strand.
TATATATCCTCGACAGGTGAGAAACTCATCTAGTTTCTTGTTCCATTGTCAAGGAGCCTGCTTCAGTCCATATAAGGACTTTATGAGCCTGCAGACTTTGCTCTCTTCTCCTTCTTCCACAAATCCCTATGGTTGCCTCATGAAAATTTCTTCCTCTAACTCACCATTAAGAAAAGCAGTTTTAATATCCATCTGGTGTATTTTCATGTTTTCCGCTGCTGCCCGACTGAGGAGAATCCCTACTCATGGAAACCGAACAACTGGAGCAAAATTCTCCAGATAGTCAATCCCCACCTTTTGGGTGAACCTCTTTGCAACCAATCGAGCCTTATATCTCTCAATAGTATTATCAGTGTTTAGTTTTAGTTTAAACATCCATTTATAGCTAATTAGTTTTATGTTCGGAGGACAGTGCGCAAGTTCCCAAGTATTTGCTTCCATGATAGAGGCCATCTCATCATTTATGACTCTTATCTATCTGTTTTCTTCGGAATGTTTACTGCCTCCGAGTATGAGTGAGGCTCAACTCTGTGAGATAGCTTAGTTACCTTGTGAGCAGCCTGTTTTTCCTGGATCTTTTTGCTGCTCCTTCTCCCCCTCTCAAACTCCGAAGCTGGGATGGAGGGAAATCTTGGATCTCTTCTTACTGTCTCCTCGACTCCCCTATCCATGGAAGTCGGTTTCGGTCCCTCCTCTTCTATCTCCTCGAAGTCCATAGGAATATGTGAGGTTTCTGGTGGATTGCTTGTGTCTTGGATCTCCCCTGAATTTGCAATCCCTGTTTCACGCATGTCTCTTTTGGGGAGGATAGTGTCCTCTTTATCTTTAGATTCAAATATGATATCTTTTTCGTATATTTAAAAGGGTCAAATGACTTCCCGTCATCCATGACAACTAGGTGTTTGACCAGAATTGTATCTCTCTTTGCTAAGTCATAAACTCTATATCCGTTGAGATCTTCATCATATCCTACAAAGTATCCGGGTTTTCCCTTAGCATCTAGTTTCCAGTTTTCCTATCCGTGTCAAGACTGTAAACTTGCCTATCGAATACTTTAAGGTGAGAGATATATGGTTTCCTTCCCACCCATCTCTCATAAGGTGTCATTCCTTTTATAGCTGAGGTAAGGACTATTTTCTTAATGTAGTTGGTTGAGTTCATGGCCTCTGCCCAAAATCTCTTTCCTATTTTCTTATCGGCCAACATACTACATGCACTATCTCCAAGTGTTCGGTTCAACCTATGAGCTACTTTATTTTGTTCCGGGTTATATGGTACGGTTTTCTGGTGCTGAACTCCCTCATCTCTTAAGTTTTCCTCAAACTAGTTAGAGGTATATTCCACCCCATTATCACTTTTTATCCTCTTCATAGGGGTTCCATGCAACTTCTCACTCCAAGTTTTAAATTCTTTCAAGTAAGTTGATGTTTCACACTTTGTTTTTAAAAAGTAGACTATAGAGTATATAGACCAGTCATCGCTAATTGTAAACATAAACCTCTTTCTTCCAACCGAAGGCTTTTTTGTAGGTTCTCAGATATCTGTGTGGACAAGATCTAGTACTTTCTCACCTCTATATGTAGCGGCTTCGGGAAATGGAAGTTTGTGAGCCTTACCTTGAGCACAGCCACCACAATCATCCATCATTTCATTATCCCCAAACTGAATGCCTTCTACTAACCCAAGCTTTTTCATTACCCTCAACCTATCAAAATGCACATGCCCTAACCGCTTATGCCAAATCATCAACTTAGGAACACCAACATAGTAAGCATTCTTTTTTTCATTACTCACGTTAAGCCTAAACATTCCTTGACTACCCTTATCTGCCGTGTAGTAAACTTCATCCCCATACTTAGCTGTGAAGACTCCCTTTCTAGTGAAGGTATCAAACTCATTGTCATCTTACACAGACGTAGAGACAAGATTTTTACTCAGCTAAGGAATGTAGAGTATATCTGAGAATGTGAGTATAGAAGTCTTACCCTCCACTAAGACTTTCGGATCTACCGACCCCACTAGATCTGTAGTACCCACTCTTCCATCCCCATAATTTATCTCTACGGTAGGGATCTTTCTTAGCTTAGTGAAGAGTTCCTTGTCACGACACATATGCATGGATGCATCGAGTTGATGATCCATCCTTCTTGTGGAGCTTCCCGAATTGCTCTCCAAGGGCACACTTTTGCCTCCGAGGAATATCCTTCTCCTCCAGACTCTCGTCAAGAAGAAGTTCCCCATCCTCCTCAGAGGACTCGTCCTCGGTTTCTCCTGACACTTTTGTAACCACAAGTGCCTTTTTCTTCCCTCCGGAAGAACCCCCTCCACGGTTCTCTTGGAGCCTCAGCTGTGATAGCTTCACACAATCTGCAATAAAGTGTCCCGACTTTTTGCAATAATGACAAAGACCCTATGGGGGCCTCTGTCCCCCAGAATGATCTTTTTCCCCTCTAAAAGGTTTCTTTGGGTCCTTCCCCCATCGGTCCCCTCCTGCTGCTAGAGCTTGAATGCTCTTTCCTCCTCTCCTAATCTCTTTTGTGTTTTCCTGTACAAGTATCATCCTGACTACTGTGTTTCATTTCCATGAACTAAGAGGCATTCCCTGTACTCGGTACACTATGTTTTCGAACTCATCTGGTAATTTCATGATAAGGGTCTTAACTTTCATTTTCATTGTACCTATCCACCCGGCACTTTCCATTTCCATATACAAACAATAAAGATCATTGCAGTAATCTAACATCTTTCCTCCTTTGTAAATGTAACTCACTAGCTTTTGCTCAGCCAACTAGAGCTCCTAAATAGTACTTGCTCCTTAAACTCCACCAAACTCACCCACAACTCCTCAGCCTTGTAAATTTGAAGGTGAGGGGTTTCCAAAGCTTGAGTGATGTTCCTTAGAATGAAGTTCTTGGAAGCCATGTTTACATCTTCCCACATTTAAGTATCATTCTCCACGTTCTTGAAGGCCACCGCTCCTGGTGCCGTGGCAACAGGGGTGAGGGGTGTCTCCTTCCCTTTCCCCTTTTTGGGCACACTGTAGTTCCTATCATATGCCTCCTCCGTGGAAGCAGTCGCTGCTGGAAGAAACCTTACTCATCCAAATCCTGGCGGATTTCTTGAAGGTGGACGTTTCACTTGTCTTCTGACAATAACCCAGTATCGTTTTTCGCACAAAGCCCCCATCATCAAGGCTTTCCAATAGATGAACCCTGGTCCATTGAAGGTGGGCACCCTAGAGGGTGGGTCTATAACCTGAAATCGTGTGTCCTCCATTGGACTACAGAATACAGGAAGCCTCTAGATAATTTTTAACTAACCAACTTCAAGCCACAACCACTGCTGCCCAAGAAGGCAAAATAACTGTTTGATTGCACCCTTATGCAGCCAGGACTCCCCTAAGTACGTAGCAAAAAGAATCACTGAAAACGACCAACCAGCCGATAAGTTATGGGGTGGCAAAGATGCCTATTTTATACAAACCCTCAAGGGGAGAGGTGGCTGTATCTAAAAACACTAAGTCTTGACTCCCTTTAATAACTCCTATTGACCAAAGTACTGACCAATTATATTGCTGTATTGTACCAAAAAGTACTACTGCCAATGTACCATTTGTACGACAAATGTACGACAAGGCTATTACGTGGACGCGTGCCCTCTTTTTACTCGTCCATAGGTTCCTCGGAATTCCCGCGACCAAATAAGATCTCTCCACGTGGCGCCAGGCCATGCCATGTCACAAAAAGCCAAACTGACCACTCAAAGATTTCAGCGATGATGTGCACCGTTGGATATGAACTGAAATGCAATCTCAACCGTTATAAATACTTGCGCAATATTCGTTTCACTCTGGAAACAAAATGTGTGGTATCCGTTTCGAAATAGTATCTTGCTTCGTACTTTACAAAACTGTATCCATACATGGCGTAGAGAGTTTCACTTAAATGAATTCGTTCACTCCTAAATAAATACATATGTATCACACCCTATAGCATTTAGCATTGGTCTTAGTCTAATAGGATAAAGCTGACCGCTACTGGCCAACTTGATGGACGGCAGGTACCGGGATCAAATCCTGGGTCGGTCAGGTATCTTTTAAGTAACCTACTAAAAATAACTGCTAGTTGAACTAAGGCAGCCATGGTTCAACCACCCTCTTTATCCTTCAGTGACTACAACAAGTATGGGGGCTAGAGAGAGGAGGTGGTGGCAGGTTGTGCGTTCTTTTCTTTTTCCTTTTATACTAACATATTTATACCTATAAAATACTCTACAAATCTATTAATTTCAACACAAAGTTTACGTGAACGAAATTAAATTTTTGGGGTATTGTTTTTGAAAATTAAGTTTACGTCGCTATTGTTCAAATTGTGCAATTCATTTTTTTCTGATTGCTACGTATAATTTTTGACTATTGAAAAAATCGCAAAAAATTGCGATGTACTTTTTGTTCGGTAAACTGAACGGTCAATTTACAGAAACAGTATGGTGTTTTACGGTAAATGTACGGTTTTGTACAAAAAATGTATGGACTTTGACGAAAAGGTACGTTGCACTTTGTAGTACTTTCTGACCTGTGAACTGAACTCAAATTTTACGGGAAACGTATAGAATTGTAACGAAAATGTACGGACTATGTGTTGAAATTTATAGATTTCTAGAGTATTTTCTAGGTTTAAATATGTTTTTATATAAGGAAAAAGAAAAGGACGGACAGCCTGCCTCCACCTCCGCTCTCTAGCCCCCATACTTGTTGTAGTCACTGAAGGAAAGAGAGAGAGGTTGATCCATGGCTGCCTTAGTTCAACAGACAGCTATTTTTAGTAGGTTACTAAAAATATCCTTGACGGACCAGAGATTTGATCCCGGTACCTGCGGTTCGTCAAATCGACAGGTAGCGGTCAGCTTTATCCTAATAGACTAGGACCAATGCTAAATGCTATGGTATGTGATAGATATATATTTAGTTCGAAAGGATAAAGTTCATTTAACTAAAACTGTTTACGGCGAACATATATACAGTTTTATAAAGTACGTCGTACGACGCTAATTCAAAACGGATACCACGCATTTTATTTCTACATCGGAACAAATATCGCGCAAGTATTTATTCCGGCCAAGATTACGTTTCGCATATAATCCAACGGCGCACATCATCGCCGAAATCCCGGAGTGGTCACTTTGGCATTTAGTGACGTGGCATCACCTGGCGCCACGTGGGGAGACATCATTCGGTCGCGGGAATTCCGAGGAACGTATGGATGAGTGGAAAGTATACAGGCGTCCACTTATGGCCTTGTCGTACAGAGGCCGTACAGAAAGTACATCGGCAGTAGTACTTTCTAGTACTATACAGTTTTGTGATTGGTTCGTACAGGCAGTAGATAGGAGCTGTGAGAGGGAATTAAGAAAAACTAGGACTTAGGAAAATTTAGGTAGATAGTCCTCTCTCTCAGAGAATTTGTATAAATTGGCATCTTTGCCACCCTATAACTTATCGCATGGTTGGCCGTTTTCAGTGATTCTTTTTTTCTACGGACTCAGGGGAGTCCAGGCTACACAGGGGTGCAGTCAAATTGTCAGTTTGCCTTCTTGGGAAGCAGTGGTTGTGGCTTAAAGTGGGTTAGTTAAATACTATCTAGAGGCTTCCTGTATTCTGTGGTCCAATGGAGGACACAGAATTGCAGGTTATGGGCCCACCCTCTAGGGTGCCCACCTTCAATGGATCTGGGTTCATCTATTGGGAAGCCATGATGATGGGAGCTTTGTGTGAAAAACGATATTGGGGTATCGTCAGTGGACAAGTGAAACGTCCACCTTCAGGAACTCCACCAGGATTTGGGGGAGTAAGGTTTCCTGCAACAACGGCTGCCTCGGCGGAGGAGGCAGATGATGGGGACAGCAGTGTGTCCGAAAAGGGGAAAGGGAAGGAGACACCCCTTACTCCTATTGCCACAGTATCGGGAGCGGCAATCGTGAAGACCGTGGAGAACGATACTCAAATGTGGGAGGATGTAAACATGGCTGCCAAGAACTTCATTCTGAGGCACCTCACTCAAGGTTTGGCCACTCCTCATCTTCACATTTACAAGGCCGTGGAGTTGTGGGTGAGTTTGGTGGAAATTTATAGAGCTGGAACTATTCAGGAGCTCCAGTTGGCTGAGCAAAAGCTATTGAGTTACACTTACAAAGGAGGAAAGATGTTAGATTACTGTAATGATCTTTCTTGTTTGTATACAGAAATGGAAAGTGTCGGGTGGATAGGTACAATGAAAATGAAAGTTAACACCCTTATCATGAAATTACCAAATGAGTTCGAAAACTTAGTGTACCGAGTACAGGGAATGCCTGATAGTTCATGGAAATGGAACACAGTAGTCAGGATGATACTTGTGCAGGAAAACACAATGGAGATTAGGAGAGGAGGAAAGAGCATTCAAGCTCTAGCAGTAGGAGGGGACCGATGGGGAAAGGACCCGAAGAAACCTTATAGAGGGGAAAGAGATCATTTAGGGGGACAAAGGCCCCCAAAGGGTCTTTGTCATTATTGCAAAAAGCCGGGGCACTTTATTGCAGATTGTGTCAAGCTATCAGAGCTGAGGCTCCAAGAGAACCGTGGAGGGGGTTCTTCCGGAGGGAAGAAAAAGGCACTTGTGGTTACAAAGGTGTCAGGAGAAACCGAGGATGAGTCCTCTGAGGAGGATGGGGAGCTTCTTCTTGACGAGAGTTTGGAGGAGAAGGAGATTCCTCGGAGGCAGAAGTGTGCCCTTGGAGCCATCCGGGAAGCTCCACAGGAAGGATGGATCATCGACTCAGGTGCATCCATGCATATGTGTCGTGATAAAGAACTCTTCACTAAGTTAAGAAAGATTCCTACTGTAGAGATAGAGTATGGGGATGGGAGAGTGGTTACTACAGATCTAGTGGGATCAGTAGATCTGAAAGTCTTAGTGGAGGGTAAGACTTCTATACTTACATTCTCAGATGTACTTTACATTCCACAGTTGAGTAAAAACCTTGTCTCTACGTCTGTGTTAGATGACAAAGAGTTTGATACCTTCACCAGAAAAGGAGTCTTTACAGCTAAGTATGGGGATGAAGTTTACTTCACAGCAGATAAGGGTAGCCAAGGAATGTTTAGGCTTAACTTGAGTAATGAAAAGAAGAATGCTTACTATGTTGGTGTTCCTAAGGTGATGATTTGGCATAAGCGGTTGGGGCATGTACATTTTGATAGGTTAACGGAAATGAAAAAACTTGGGGTAGTAGATGGCATTGAGTTTGGGGATAATGAAATGATGGATGATTGTAGTGGTTGTGCTCAAGGTAAGGCTCACAGACTTCCCTTTCCCAAAGCCGCCACATATAGAGGTGAGAAAGTATTAGATTTAGTCGACACAGATATTTGGTGGCCTGCAAAAGTACCTTCGGTTGGAGGAAAGAGGTTTATGATGACAATAACTGATGACTGGTCTAGATACTCTAGAGTCTACTTTCTGAAAACAAAGTCTGAAGCATCAACTTACTTCAAAGAATATAAAGCTTGGAGTGAGAAGTTGCATGAAACCCCCATTAAAAGGATAAGGAGTGATAATGGGGGGGAATATACCTCTAACGAGTTTGAGGAATATTTGAGAGATGAGGGAGTGCAGCACCAGAAAACTGTACCATATAACCCAGAACAAAATGGGGTAGCTGAGAGGTTGAATAGAACACTAGGAGATAGTGCATGTAGTATGTTGGCAGACAAGAAAATAGGAAAGAGATTTTGGGCAGAGGCAATGAACTGTGCCAACTATATTAAAAATAGAGTCCTTACCTCAGCTGTAAAGGGAGTGACACCTTATGAGAGATGGGTTGGAAGGAAACCAGATATCTCACACCTTAAAGTATTTGGTAGCGAAGTTTACAGTCTTGACACGGATAGGAAAAACTGGAAACTAGATGCTAAGGGAAAACCTGGATACTTTGTGGGATATGATGAGGATGTTAAGGGATATAGAGTCTATGACTTGGCAAAGAAAGATATCATTCTGGTCAAACACTTAGTTGTCATGGATGAAGGGAAGTCATTTAACCCCTTCAAATATACAAAGTAGATTAGGATCAGATTTGAGTCTGAAAGTGAGGAGAACTCGGTCGTTCCCGAAAAAGACATGAGTGAAACTGTGATTACAGATTCAGGGGAGATCGAAGATATAGGAGACTCACCGGAAACCTCACATACTCCTATGGACTTCGAGGAGATGGAAGAAGCGGGACAAGATACGGTTTTTATGGACAGGGGAGCCGATGAGACAGTGAGAAGAAATCCAAGACTTCCATCCATTCCAGCTTCGGAGTTTGAGGGAGGAAGGAGGAGCAGCAAAAGGATACAGGAAAAACAAGCTGCACATAAGGTAACTAAGCTATCTCACCCAGATGAGCCTCAGTCTTACTTAGAGGCAGTGAATAGTCCAGAGAAAGAAAGATGGATTAGAGCCATAAATGATGAGATGGCTTCTATCATGGAAGCAAATACTTGGGAACTAGCGGATTGCCCTCCAGACAGAAAACCTATTGGATGTAAATGGATATTTAAACTAAAACTGAACCCAGATAATACAATTGAGAGGTATAAGGCTCGATTGGTAGCAAAGGGGTTCACCCAAAAAGAGGGGATTGACTATGAGGAAACCTTTGCTCCAGTTGTTCGGTTCCCATCGGTAAGGATTCTCCTCAGTCTGGCCGCAGCGGAAGACATGGAAATTCACCAGATGGATATTAAGACTGCTTTTCTTAATGGTGAGTTAGAGGAAGAAATTTTTATGAGGCAACCCGATGGGTTTGTGGAAGAAGGAGAAGAGAGCAAAGTGTGCAGGCTCATAAAGTCGTTATATGGACTGAAACAGGCTCCCCGACAGTGGAATAAGAAACTTGATGAGTTTCTCACCGATCTGGGATACATCCGGATCAGCTCTGACCATTCTATCTATATGTTTGAAGATGAGAATGGTGTCATTTTTATTGCAATTTATGTGGATGATCTGCTTGTGTTAAGTAAGTCTTTAGATAATATCAATAGGCTAAAGAAAGATCTTAGGGGCAGATTTGATATGAAGGATTTAGGGGAGGCAAAATATATTTTGGGGATCCAAATGGAGAGAGATAGAGGGAAGAAGATTATCAGACTTACTCAGAAAGAAGCAATAGGTAATATGCTTGAGAAATTCCAGATGGAAAATGCTAACAGTTGTACCACTCCCATGGACTTGAAAAAAGTAAGTGATGGGAGTGTAGAAGGAGGAGTGATGATCTTAGACGATCAGATGAGTCTAGAGGAGAGAGAGTTCATGAAGTGTATTCCTTATAGACAGGTCGTAGGAAGCTTAATCTATTTTATGAACTGTACCAGGCCGGACATAGCGGCAACAGTTGGAGTACTCAGTCCGAGTCTTAATGATCCTAGGAAGAGAGATTGGGAGGCAGCCAAGAGAGTCATGAGATATCTGGTGGGAACTAGAGAGTTATGGTTGCATTTGGGAGGGGAGCATACTGATATCACCACTTGGAGTGACGCCAGTTATGGGGATGCACCTATGAGAAGATGCACTTCTGGATATGTTTTGTATGTGGGGGAAGGTGCTTGCTGTTGGAGCAGTAAGCAACAAAAGGTGGTTGCTCAGTCTACTATGGAGGCTGAGTATATGGCGTCGTGTTCTGCTGTAAAAGAACTAATGTGGGTGAAATCATTGTTACAAGAACTGGGATTTATGAAGGAGGGAGTGCATGAAATCTTTTGCGATAACCAAGCTGCAATTCCAATTGCAGCCAATCCAAAACACCATTTCAAAGCAAAACATATGGACATAAGATTAAGCTTCGTAAGAGAAAAAGTTGAAAATAAAATTCTAAATCTTGTGTATAGACCTGATGAAGAAATGGTGGCTGACATGATGACCAAACCTGTGCCCTCTCCTAAACTAAAATATTGTCGGGAAAAATGCGGGTTGAAAGAAAAATTAAAATTAGACTAGAAAATAAGGGGAGTGTTGAAATTTATAGATTTCTAGAGTATTTTCTAGGTTTAAATATGTTTTTATAAAAGGAAAAAGAAAAGGACGGACAGCCTGCCTCCACCTCCGCTCTCTAGCCCCCATACTTGTTGTAGTCACTGAAGGAAAGAGAGAGAGGTTGATCCATGGCTGCCTTAGTTCAACAGACAGCTATTTTTAGTAGGTTACTAAAAATATCCTTGACGGACCAGAGATTTGATCCCGGTACCTGCGGTTCGTCAAATCGACCGGTAGCGGTCAGCTTTATCCTAATAGACTAGGACCAATGCTAAATGCTATGGTATGTGATAGATATATATTTAGTTCGAAAGGATAAAGTTCATTTAACTAAAACTGTTTACGGCGAACATATATACAGTTTTATAAAGTACGTCGTACGACGCTAATTCAAAACGGATACCACGCATTTTATTTCTACATCGGAACAAATATCGCGCAAGTATTTATTCCGGCCAAGATTACGTTTCGCATATAATCCAACGGCGCACATCATCGCCGAAATCCCGGAGTGGTCACTTTGGCATTTAGTGACGTGGCATCACCTGGCGCCACGTGGGGAGACATCATTCGGTCGCGGGAATTCCGAGGAACGTACGGATGAGTGGAAAGTATACACGCGTCCACTTATGGCCTTGTCGTACAGAGGCCGTACAGAAAGTACATCGGCAGTAGTACTTTCTAGTACTATACAGTTTTGTGATTGGTTCGTACAGGCAGTAGATAGGAGCTGTGAGAGGGAATTAAGAAAAACTAGGACTTAGGAAAATTTAGGTAGATAGTCCTCTCTCTCAGAGAATTTGTATAAATTGGCATCTTTGCCACCCTATAACTTATCGCCTGGTTGGCCGTTTTCAATGATTCTTTTTTTCTACGGACTCAGGGGAGTCCAGGCTACACAGGGGTGCAGTCAAATTGTAAGTTTGCCTTCTTGGGAAGCAGTGGTTGTGGCTTAAAGTGGGTTAGTTAAATACTATCTAGAGGCTTCCTGTATTCTGTGGTCCAATGGAGGACACAGAATTGCACTATGACGAAAAGTGACAGGAACTGAACGAAAAGTGTACAAAATGCGGTATATGTAAAATTCATTTTTGTTTACATGTACGGAATAGTACGAACGAAATTCCATTAACGATTTTTACGATTTTTTCAAAACGTTCAATGCATTCGTATAATTTGTCGCGATTGAATCGTTCGCACTAAACTGTGTGAACAACTATGGTGTACGTGTACGCATGTTTTTCGTTCACACGTAGTCAACATTTATAATGTGGTACTAATGAAGGTTCAAATCGATTAACAAATTGGGGGAGAAAAAACATCTAACATGTATTTATATTTAAATGTCCGAAAAGATTCACTCGACGGTTTACTTAAAATGGTGCGGATTTAGGGTGGGGCTCCATCAGGCAAAAAGTGAGGTTGTTTATTGGAAAATGTACCTTTCCGTACTCAGCCGTACTGCCTTTATTCTATTTTCTATAAAACATATTTAGGGTGTGTGCCCATGTAACAAAAACTTTGAAAAGTAGCTTTAGATTTTAGCGCAGATTTTACGGTGTACCTTTCAAAATGTATCTATGTCAATTGTTACTTGCGACTTCATTCCTTCAAATATGTGACAGTTGTAGACGTCTACAAAATGTGGGACAAATTAAAAAACGAAATGTAGACGACTAAGAAACTTCCTAAAATTGGTGACTTCTACAAAAACGGCGACGGTTGTAAACGTCTAGGTTTTTTTGACATTGTAGATGTTTAGGGTTTTGTGACATTAAGAAGTCATGCTACCTTGTGACGTCATCAGTACATAGATTTTCCGCCATGGCTTCCCAATTTCTATTACTTATCTTATATCATTCGATATGCCATCAAACTAAGACTAAAAATATGTTGATATTTGAGTATTTTCTACGTCTGTATTAGGATAGGAAAAGAGCAGAGGCAGTTTGCCTCTAACTACCCTCTCCCAGCCCCCACACTTGTTTTAGTCACTAAAGGCTGGACAAGGGATATAGAGCCATGGCTGCCTAAGTCCTCTGGATAAGACATGGAATAAAGTGGGTAAATTCACCAAAAAGATGTAGAAATTAATGGTCTTTTAAAGTATTTTCTAGTTCTGAATAGAAATAAGAAAGAAGCCGAGAAAGTCTACCTCTAACTTCTCTCTCCAACTCTCAAACTTGTCGCAGTCACTGAGAAATTGGAGAGGGAGCTAGAGCCATGGCTATCTAGGCTACCTAGAGGTTTACGAGAAATATATATTAGTTAGGGGTTTATTTACTAAAAGGTATGTGCCGGCCATAGGATTTGATCTTGGTACCTACCGGCCAACATACAGCCGAAAGTCGGTAGCCTTAGCCGTTAAGTCTAGAATCACTGTTATGTACTATGAGGTTTGATAATTAATTAAACACTTATACGTATGATAGTTCAATTAACTGAAATAGTTTAACAGGAGACATCGATCCAGTAATGTAAAAGTACGGATTACGGTACGGATTAGAAACGAAAACCGCGCATTTATTTATTTACCGAAACGAATACCGCGCATGTATTAATTACGGCTACGATTAAATGTGAATTTAATCGGAGGGCATATATTAAACGCAAAGATCGCGGAATAGAATTTCGGCGGTTTTTGATCATAGCCACATCGGATGACACGTGGCGGAATGATATTGGATCGCGGCATCTCCAAGGATTAAAGGATCAAATCCGGATATACCACGTGTCGACATTTAGGCCATGTCGTACAGTGTTCATACAGAAAGTACACTGGCAGCTATACTTTTCTGTACGGAACTGTAATCTGATAAGCTCCGTACATCAGTAGATAGAGTCTTTGAGAGAGATAGGACTTAGAAAAATTAGGAGATAGGACCCTCTCTCTCAGAGAGCTTCTACATAAAAGGTCAACATTGACCCTCCATAACTTACTACTAAGGGGAGCAAATTCAGAGATTCTTTTTGCTATCGACTCAAGGGAGTCTTTCCTTCACAATGGTGAAGTTGGCCACAATTATTATCTGCCAGGGTGGTAGTTGTTTTTGCTGAAACACAAAGGGGTCAGGGTTATCCTAGAGGCTTCTTGGAAGCTGTCCACTCTGAGGACTTATGGAGGTCTCAGAGTTTCAGGTTATGGGCCCACCCTCTAGGGTACCAATCTTTAATGGAACTGGCTTCATATACTAGAAAAGTATGATGATAGGAGCTCTATGCAAAAAAAGGTTTTGGGGGATAGTGAGTGGACGGTTGGGGCGTCCATCAAGTCTTGGAATTCCTCCAGGGTTTGGAGGAAGCAGATTCACCAGAAAAGAGGATCCACCTTCAACGGAGGAAACAAAAGAAGGAGAGGTGGTGGACAAAGGAAAGGAGAAGGAGGCGACCACACCAATAGCAACTGGTTCGGTATTCATGTCACCTATTCCGAGGACCGAGGAGAATGATAATGAAACCTGGGACTTCAACAATATGGCGGCAAAGCACTTCATCCTACGCCATCTCACTCAAGGACTTGCATGTCCTCATTTGCAAGTAGAAAGGGCATCCGATATTTAGATGGCTCTCATAGAGATGTACCGAAGTGGTACGATTAAGCAACAAAAGTTGGCTGATCAGAAAGTTAAGGAGTGTGTATACAAAGGGGGGAAGATGTTGGATTTTTGCAATGAGCTTGCTACACTCTTCATGGAGCTAGAGAGTGCGGGAAAATATTTTAGTGAAAAAGAAAAGGTTAACTGTTTACTGATGAAGTTACCCGATGAGTTCGAGAACATAGTCAACCGTGTGCAGGACTTGCTGGACTTAAGGTGGATATGGAACTTAGTGGTAAGGATGATTCTCGTTTGGGAGAATACGATTGAGATGCGAAAGGGAGGAAAGAGTGGCAAATCATTGGCAACTGTGACCGATTGGAGGAACAAGGATTCCCGGAAACCAATCGAAAACTATGGGGGGAGGGAGTAGAAAAATCAGACCGACGAGTTCGGACCAAGGGCTCCCAAAGGTTTATGTCATTTTTGAGAGAAACCTGGGCAGTATATGGCAGAGTGCACTAAGCTAACCAAGCTTCGGTTAAAGGAGGGGAAGACCGGTGGTACCCCGAAAGGAAAGAAAAAGGCCCATGTGACACAAGTACATGAGGCAAATCCGAGGACGAGGACGATGAGCTCCTTTTAGATGAGGAGTTGGAGGCGAAAAACGAGGTCAAAATTCCACGAAGGCATAAATGTGCTTACGGTGGATTGAAAGGTGAAGCAGGCTGGATTGTAGATTGAAGTGCCTCCATGCACATGTGGAAGGATAGGCACCTGTTCACTAAGATAAGAAAGATTCCCACCGTAGAGATAGAGTACGAGGATGGGAGGATAGTCACCACTACTCTTGTAGAATCGGTAGATTTGAAAGTGTTAGTAGAAGGAAAGACATCCATAGTAACATTCTCCGATGTATTGTTTATTTTGGAGCTGAACAAAAACCTCATCTCTACATCCGTATTAGATGATAAGGGTTTTTTTACTAGCACTAGGGAAGGAGTCTTTACTGCTAGTTTTGAGGAGGATGTCTATTTCATTGCTGAGAAAGGTAGCCATGGGATGTTTAGGCTGGTTTTAAGTAATGAAAAGAAGAAACTTTATTATGCAGGTGTTCATGATATTATGATGTGGCATAAGAGGCTTGGGCATGTGAATCTAGACAAGTTAAGAGAGATGAAAAAGATGGGAGTGGTGGAAGGGATTAACTTCAGTGAGAATGATAATATAATTGATTGTAGTGGATGTGCTCAAGGTAAAACACAAAGATTACCCTTTCCTAAAACAACCACCTATAAGGGAGAAAAAATTCTAGATCTAGTACACACAGATATTTGGGGACCGGCTAAAGTGCCCTCACCGAGGGGGAAGAGATTTATGATGACTATCACTGATGATTGGTCTCTGTATTCCTGAGTGCTTTTTTTGAAAAACAAGTCCGAAGCTTAGGATTGTTTTAGACAATATAAAGCATGGAGCGAAAAACTCCATGAAACTCCAATCAAGAGAATAAGGAGTAACAATGGTGGAGAGTATACTTCTAACCACTTTGAGGATTTTCTGAGGGAAGATGGGGTTCAACACCAAAAGACAGTTCCAAAAAACCCGAAACAGAATGGGGTAGCTGAGAGGTTAAATAGAACACTAAGTGATAGTGCTAGAATTATGTTGTCAGATAAGAAGAAAGGAAAAAGGTTTTGGGCAGAAGGAATGAACTGTGCTATTTACCTCAAAAATAGAGTTCTTACTTCAGCTATAAAAGATCAAACACCTTATGAGAGATGGAAAGGCCGGAAACCAGAGATATCTCACTTAAAAGTTTTCGGCAATCAAGTATTCGGTCTAGATGCAGATAGGTCTAATTGGAAGCTAGATCCTAAAGGAAAACAGGGATACTTATTAGGATATGATGAGGATGTTAAAGGATATAGAGTTTATGATCTAAAAAGGGAAGATATAATCTTAGTGAAGCATCTAGTAGTTATGGATGAAAGAAAGTCTGTGGATCCCTTCAAATATACAAAGTCAATAAAAATCAGATTTGAGACAGAAAATTCCGATGACTTTGAGCTTCCTAACTATCCAGGTTTTAGAGAAGATGACATTCTTGCAAGTACAAATCAGACCAAAAAGGGCTCGGCTGTGGAAACTCCAATGACAACTCTATCGGAAGCGGAAGACGTGGTGGAAATTGATTTGGAATCAAGGGATAGGAGAGAAGCCGAGTTTGTTCGAAATAATCCACGAGAACCATCTATTCCGGTTTCAGATTTTGAGGGGGGGAGGAGAAGTAGCAAAAGACTGCAAGAAAAACAGGTTAATAACAAGGTAACTAAACTATCTCATCAAGATGAACCTCAAACTTATGGAGAGGCGATGACTTGTCCAAAAAGAAATCTGTGGAAGAAAGCCATCAATGAGGAGATGGCCTCAATTAAGGCAGCCGAAACTTGGGAGCTGGTGGATTGTCCACCTAACCGAAAACCAATCGGTTGTAAGTGGGTTTTCAAATTAAAACTGAACCCAGATAACACAATCGAGCGCTACAAGGCCCGATTAGTGGCAAAGGGATTTACACAAAAGGAGGGAATTGACTACGAGGAAACCTTTGCCCCGGTGGTCAGATTTCCCTCCGTCCGCATACTTCTCAGCCTGGGAGCAGCGAAAGACATGGAAGTGCACCAGATGGACACCAGGACAACCTTTTTGCATGGAGAATTGGAAGAAGAGATCTTCATGCGACAACACGAAGGGTTTGTGGAGGAAGGAGAGGAGAGTAAGGTATGCCGGCTGATTAAATCTCTTTATGGTTTGAAACAAGCGCCTTCACAGTGGAATAAGAAGCTTGATGAGTTTCTTACCGGTCTGGGATATATCTATATCAGCTCAGATCACTCAATCTATGTTTTCGAAGATGAGGAAGTTTTTATATTTATTGCAATTTATGTTCATGATTTGCTTGTCTTAAGTAAATCAATGGAAAAAATTAATAAACTGAAAACCGATCTTAAGGGGAGATTTAAATGAAGAATATGGGGGAAGCAAAATATATTTTGGGAATTCAAGTAGAGAGAGACCGAAAAAGAAAAATTATAAGATTGACTCAAAAAGAAGAAATACGGAACATTCTTGAAAAATTTCAAATGGATAAAGCTAATAGTTATACAACTCCAATGGAGTTGAAGAAGGGAAGTGAGGGGAGTGAGGAAGAAGGAGTCATAGTCTTAGACGAGGAATTTTCTCCTGAAGAACAGAAGTTCATGCAGACTATTCCTTACAGGCAAGTAGTGGGAAGTCTAATCTATTTTATGAATTGTACCCGGCCGGATTTAGCTGCAGCTATAGGAGTGATGAGTAGAAGTCTAAATGCTCCCACTAAGAGGGATTGGGAGGCAGCTAAGAGAGTCCTTAGATATTTGATAGGAACTAGGGATCTATGGTTGCATTTCGGTGGGGAGAATACTGACACCACTACTTAGAGTGATGTCAGTTATGGTGATGCTCCGATGAGGAGATGCACTTCTGGATATGTATTACATGTGGGTGATGGGGCTTGCTGTTGGAGTAGCAAACAGCAAAAAGTGATTGCTTAGTCCACCATGGAGGCTGAGTATATGGCCTCTTGCTCTGCTGTAAAAGAATTGATGTGGGTCAAGTCTTTGCTTGGTGAGCTTGGTGACCTTAAGAGATGTGTGCAGAAAATATTTTGTGATAATGAGGCAGGAATCGCTATTTCTGCCAATCCTAAACATCATGTTAAAGCCAAACACATGGACATTAGACTCACCTTTGTTAGAGATAAAGTAGAAAATAAAAAAATCAGTTTAGAGTACCGACCAGATAGTGAGATGGAAGCAGATATGATGACCAAACCTCTGCCTTCTCCTAAGCTAATTTTCTGCAGAGAGAAGTGTGGTCTGAAATTAAAGATTGACTAGAAAATGAGGGGTGTGTATAAATTAATGGTCTTTTAAAGTATTTTCTAGGTCTGAATAGAAATAAGAAAGAAGCTGAGGCAGTCTACCTCTAACTTCTCTCTCCAATTCTCAAACTTGTCGCAGTCACTGAGAAATTGGAGAGGGAGGTAGAGCCATGGCTATCTAGGCTACCTAGAGGTTTACAGGAAATATATATTAGTTATGGGTTTATTTACTAAAAGGTATGTGCCGGCCATAGGATTTGATCCTGGTACCTACCGGCCGGCATACAGTTGGTAGCCGGTAGCCTTAGCCGTTAAGTCTAGAATCAGTGTTATGTACTATGAGGTTTGATAATTACTTAAACACTTATACGTAGGATAGTTCATTTAATTGAAATAGTTTTACGGGAGACATAGATCCAGTAATGTAAAAGTACGGATTACGGTACGGATTAGAAACGAATACCGCGCATTTATTTATTTACCGAAACGAATACCGCGCATGTATTAATTACGGCTACGATTAAATGTGAATTTAATCGGAGGGCAGAAATTAAACGCAGAGATCGCGGAATAGAATTTCGGCGGTTTTTGATCATAGCCACATTGGATGACACGTGGCGGAATGACATTGGATCGCAGCATCTCCAAGGATTAAGGGAGCGAATCCGGATATTCCACGTGTCGACATCTAGGCCATGTCGTACAATGTTCATACATAAAGTACATCGACAGTTGTACTTTTGTGTACGGAACTGTAATCTGATTGGCTCCGTACAATAGTAGATAGAGTGTGTGAGAGAGATAGGACTTAGAAAAATTAGGAGATAGGACCCTCTCTCCCAAAGAGCTTCTGTACAAAAGGTCAACTTTGACCCTCCATAACTTACTACTCAGGGGAGCAAATTCAGAGATCCTTTTTGCTATCGACTAAAGGGAGTCTTGCCTTCACAAGGGTGAAGTAGGTCAAAGTTATTGTCTGCCAGGGTGGCAGTTGTTTTTGCTGAAACACAAAGGGATCACGGTTATCCTAGAGGCTTCTTGGAAGCTGTCCACTCTGAGGACTTATCGAGGTCTCAAGTTTCAAAAGACAGTTGACGGACCCAGGATTTGAACTTAGAACCTTCTGTCCGTCAAGATAGCCGTTAGGCGGTAGCTTTATTCAATTAGTCTAAGACGACTGCTAATTACTGTTAGGTTTGATAAACAACCAAATGTTATCAAGTAGATCAATTCATTTAACTAGACAAAATGATTCCTAGTACATAGAAACAGTTCAAATATAGTACGGTCTTATACACATTACGAAAAAGATAACGCGCATTTGTTTCGACCGGGGAAAAAATACCCCGCACCCATTTTCAACGGTTATAATAAAATTCAGTTTTGATCGGACGGCCGCGATAGGCGCCGCGATCGTGGAATAGGTACTTTTGGCGTTTTACAGTCATTGCAACCTCGAGTGACACGTGGCGCGACAACATTGGATTGCGTTAACTTTGGAGATTACGCGAACAAATCCCGATTTGACACGTGTCGACATTTTGGCCATGTTGTACAGTGGCCGTACAGAAATTACATCAATACCTGTACTTTTCTATACGACACATTAATTTGATTGGTGCCGTACGTCAATAAATAAAGTTTTAGAGAGGGAATAGGACATAGAAAATTGAGTAGGTAACAGCCTTTGTCCGAGAGAGCTCCTGTACAAAAGGTCATCTTTGACCAGATATAACTATTAATTTACTTGACCATTTTCAGTGATTTTTTTTTCTCTGGACTCAAGGGAGTCCAAACTACATATAAATGCAATCGGTTAGAGTTTTTTCTTACCAAGGTGGCTGCATTTCTAAGGGAAAGTCAAAGTGGGGGAATGTGTCCAAAAATCATATTCTAACTTTGCATTCTGTGGTGGAACTGAGCACACAAAAAGTCTTATTTCACAAGGGTGAAGCTATAATGGGTTTGTGATTTTCAAGGGGTCAGTCATTTGGGTTAATATAAACTTGGAGTCGGCACTATCTAGATTAACTTCTTTTGGATATGCGATTTCTATAAGCAATGGAGCACACAGAGTTTCAGGTTATGGGCCCACAATCTTGGGGTGCCTATGTTTGATGGAACAAACTTCACTTATTGGGAGTTTACAATACGGGATTGCTTTTCGAGAAGCACTTATGGGGAATTGTTCCGGGACAAGTTAGATGTCCGCCAACTGGCTTTGGAAGAGCTTACTATGGAATCTCAGGCTTCCCAGAAAACCAATCGTATTTCAGATGCAACAGAAGGTGAAGGGAAAATTATTGCCATGGAAGGGTGAAACTTGAGACCTCGATAAGTCCTCAGAGTGGACAGCTTCCAAGAAGCCTCTAGGATAACCGTGATCCCTTTGTGTTTCAGCAAAAACAACTGCCACCCTGGCAGACAATAACTTTGACCTACTTCACCCTTGTGAAGGCAAGACTCCCTTTAGTCGATAGCAAAAAGGATCTCTGAATTTGCTCCCCTGAGTAGTAAGTTATGGAGGGTCAAAGTTGACCTTTTGTACAGAAGCTCTTTGGGAGAGAGGGTCCTATCTCCTAATTTTTCTAAGTCCTATCTCTCTCACACACTCTATCTACTATTGTACGGAGCCAATCAGATTACAGTTCCGTACACAAAAGTACAACTGTCGATGTACTTTATGTATGAACATTGTACGACATGGCCTAGATGTCGACACGTGGAATATCCGGATTCGCTCCCTTAATCCTTGGAGATGCTGCGATCCAATGTCATTCCGCCACGTGTCATCCAATGTGGCTATGATCAAAAACCGCCGAAATTCTATTCCGCGATCTCTGCGTTTAATTTCTGCCCTCCGATTAAATTCACATTTAATCGTAGCCGTAATTAATACATGCGCGGTATTCGTTTCGGTAAATAAATAAATGCGCGGTATTCGTTTCTAATCCGTACCGTAATCCGTACTTTTACATTACTGGATCTATGTCTCCCGTAAAACTATTTCAATTAAATGAACTATCCTACGTATAAGTGTTTAAGTAATTATCAAACCTCATAGTACATAACACTGATTCTAGACTTAACGGCTAAGGCTACCGGCTACCAACTGTATGCCGGCCGGTAGGTACCAGGATCAAATCCTATGGCCGACATATACCTTTTAGTAAATAAACCCATAACTAATATATATTTCCTGTAAACCTCTAGGTAGCCTAGATAGCCATGGCTCTACCTCCCTCTCCAATTTCTCAGTGACTGCGACAAGTTTGAGAATTGGAGAGAGAAGTTAGAGGTAGACTGCCTCAGCTTCTTTCTTATTTCTATTCAGACCTAGAAAATACTTTAAAAGACCATTAATTTATACACACCCCTCATTTTCTAGTCAATCTTTAATTTCAGACCACACTTCTCTCTGCAGAAAATTAGCTTAGGAGAAGGCAGAGGTTTGGTCATCATATCTGCTTCCATCTCACTATCTGGTCGGTACTCTAAACTGATTTTTTTATTTTCTACTTTATCTCTAACAAAGGTGAGTCTAATGTCCATGTGTTTGGCTTTAACATGATGTTTAGGATTGGCAGAAATAGCGATTCCTGCCTCATTATCACAAAATATTTTCTGCACACATCTCTTAAGGTCACCAAGCTCACCAAGCAAAGACTTGACCCACATCAATTCTTTTACAGCAGAGCAAGAGGCCATATACTCAGCCTCCATGGTGGACTAAGCAATCACTTTTTGCTGTTTGCTACTCCAACAGCAAGCCCCATCACCCACATGTAATACATATCCAGAAGTGCATCTCCTCATCGGAGCATCACCATAACTGACATCACTCTAAGTAGTGGTGTCAGTATTCTCCCCACCGAAATGCAACCATAGATCCCTAGTTCCTATCAAATATCTAAGGACTCTCTTAGCTGCCTCCCAATCCCTCTTAGTGGGAGCATTTAGACTTCTACTCATCACTCCTATAGCTGCAGCTAAATCCGGCCGGGTACAATTCATAAAATAGATTAGACTTCCCACTACTTGCCTGTAAGGAATAGTCTGCATGAACTTCTGTTCTTCAGGAGATAATTCCTCGTCTAAGACTATGACTCCTTCTTCCTCACTCCCCTCACTTCCCTTCTTCAACTCCATTGGAGTTGTATAACTATTAGCTTTATCCATTTGAAATTTTTCAAGAATGTTCCGTATTTCTTCTTTTTTAGTCAATCTTATAATTTTTCTTTTTCGGTCTCTCTCTACTTGAATTCCCAAAATATATTTTGCTTCCCCCATATCCTTCATTTAAATCTCCCCTTAAGATCGGTTTTCAGTTTATTAATTTTTTCCATTGATTTACTTAAGACAAGCAAATCATGAACATAAATTGCAATAAATATAAAAACTTCCTCATCTTCGAAAACATAGATTGAGTGATCTGAGCTGATATAGATATATCCCAGACCGGTAAGAAACTCATCAAGCTTCTTATTCCACTGTGAAGGCGCTTGTTTCAAACCATAAAGAGATTTAATCAGCCGGCATACCTTACTCTCCTCTCCTTCCTCCACAAACCCTTCGTGTTGTCGCATGAAGATCTCTTCTTCCAATTCTCCATGCAAAAAGGTTGTCCTGGTGTCCATCTGGTGCACTTCCATGTCTTTCGCTGCTCCCAGGCTGAGAAGTATGCGGACGGAGGGAAATCTGACCACCGGGGCAAAGGTTTCCTCGTAGTCAATTCCCTCCTTTTGTGTAAATCCCTTTGCCACTAATCGGGCCTTGTAGCGCTCGATTGTGTTATCTGGGTTCAGTTTTAATTTGAAAACCCACTTACAACCGATTGGTTTTCGGTTAGGTGGACAATCCACCAGCTCCCAAGTTTCGGCTGCCTTAATTGAGGCCATCTCCTCATTGATGGCTTTCTTCCACAGATTTCTTTCTGGACAAGTCATCGCCTCTCCATAAGTTTGAGGTTCATCTTGATGAGATAGTTTAGTTACCTTGTTATTAACCTGTTTTTCTTGCAGTCTTTTGCTACTTCTCCTTCCCCCCTCAAAATCTGAAACCGGAATAGATGGTTCTCGTGGATTATTTCGAACAAACTCGGCTTCTCTCCTATCCCTTGATTCCAAATCAATTTCCACCACGTCTTCCGCTTCCGATAGAGTTGTCATTGGAGTTTCCACAGCCGAGCCCTTTTTGGTCTGATTTGTACTTGCAAGAATGTCATCTTCTCTAAAACCTGGATAGTTAGGAAGCTCAAAGTCATCGGAATTTTCTGTCTCAAATCTGATTTTTATTGACTTTGTATATTTGAAGGGATCCACAGACTTTCTTTCATCCATAACTACTAGATGCTTCACTAAGATTATATCTTCCCTTTTTAGATCATAAACTCTATATCCTTTAACATCCTCATCATATCCTAATAAGTATCCCTGTTTTCCTTTAGGATCTAGCTTCCAATTAGACCTATCTGCATCTAGACCGAATACTTGACTGCCGAAAACTTTTAAGTGAGATATGTCTGGTTTCCGGCCTTTCCATCTCTCATAAGGTGTTTGATCTTTTATAGCTGAAGTAAGAACTCTATTTTTGAGGTAAATAGCACAGTTCATTCCTTCTGCCCAAAACCTTTTTCCTTTCTTCTTATCTGACAACATAATTCTAGCACTATCACTTAGTGTTCTATTTAACCTCTCAGCTACCCCATTCTGTTTCGGGTTTTTTGGAACTGTCTTTTGGTGTTGAACCCCATCTTCCCTCAGAAAATCCTCAATGTGGTTAGAAGTATACTCTCCACCATTGTTACTCCTTATTCTCTTGATTGGAGTTTCATGGAGTTTTTCGCTCCATGCTTTATATTGTCTAAAACAATCCTAAGCTTCGGACTTGTTTTTCAAAAAAAGCACTCAGGAATACAGAGACCAATCATCAGTGATAGTCATCATAAATCTCTTCCCCCTCGGTGAGGGCACTTTAGCCGGTCCCCAAATATCTGTGTGTACTAGATCTAGAATTTTTTCTCCCTTATAGGTGGTTGTTTTAGGAAAGGGTAATCTTTGTGTTTTACCTTGAGCACATCCACTACAATCAATTATATTATCATTCTCACTGAAGATAATCCCTTCCACCACTCCCATCTTTTTCATCTCTCTTAACTTGTCTAGATTCACATGCCCAAGCCTCTTATGCCACATCATAATATCATGAACACCTGCATAATAAAGTTTCTTCTTTTCATTACTTAAAACCAGCCTAAACATCCCATGGCTACCTTTCTCAGCAATGAAATAGACATCCTCCTCAAAACTAGCAGTAAAGACTCCTTCCCTAGTGCTAGTAAAAAAACCCTTATCATCTAATACGGATGTAGAGATGAGGTTTTTGTTCAGCTCCAAAATAAACAATACATCGGAGAATGTTACTATGGATGTCTTTCCTTCTACTAACACTTTCAAATCTACCGATCCTACAAGAGTAGTGGTGACTATCCTCCCATCCCCGTACTCTATCTCTACGGTGGGAATCTTTCTTATCTTAGTGAATAGGTGCCTATCCTAACACATGTGCATGGAGGCACCTGAATCTACAATCCAGCCTGTTTCACCTTTCAATCCACCGTAAGCACATTTCTGCCTTCGTGGAATTTCGACCTCGTTTTTCGCCTCTAACTCCTCATCTAAAAGGAGCTCATCGTCCTCGTCCTCGGATTTCCCCTCATGTACCTGTTGTAACTCTGAGACCTCCATAGGACCTCAGAGTAGACAGCTCACACGAAGCCTCTAGGATAACCCTAACCCCTTTGTCTTTCAGCAAGAATAACTGCCACCCTGGCAAACAAAAACTCAGACCACCTTCACCCCTGTAAAGGCAAGACTCCCCTGAGTCTATAGCAAAAAGAATCTCTGAATTTGCTCCCCTGAGCAGTAAGTTATGAAGGGTCAAAGTTGACCTTTTGTACAGCAGCTCTCTGGGAGAGAGGGTCCAATCTATCAAATTTTTCTAAGTCCCATCTCTCTCTAAACTCTATCTACTGAAGTACGGCACCAATCATAATAGTGTATCGTACATAAGGTACAAGTGCCGATGTACTTTATGTACGGATATTGTACAACATGGCCAACAAGTCGACACATGCCATTTTTGGATTCGTTCTTGGAATCCCAAGAGATGTCGCAATCCAATGTGATTTTGCCACGTGGCAATTGACGTGACGTCAACCGCAAACCGCCGAAAACCTATTCCACGATCTCGGCATGCTTCGTGGCCGTCCGATTAAGCCGGATTACAATCGTGACCGTCATAAATACTTCCGCAGTATTTGTTTCGCTTTCTAAACAAAATGCGCAGTATTCGTTTCGGATGTTTCGTACGCCGTACTTTACAAAGTGTGTCTATGTTTAAAGATCCGTTAAATGAAATAGACTACGTGTCAACATTTAAATATCTATCAAACTATATATCTTCAAGCATGATGGCAGACTAAATGGCTAAGGCTACAGGCTAAGTTGAC
The DNA here is from genome assembly GCA_037447655.1 of Zygnema cylindricum. Classification (NCBI taxonomy): domain Eukaryota; kingdom Viridiplantae; phylum Streptophyta; class Zygnematophyceae; order Zygnematales; family Zygnemataceae; genus Zygnema; species Zygnema cylindricum. Next base: position 130,426 of record JBBHKE010002008.1, read on the forward strand.
GGGCGGTAGGTACCAAGTTTAAACCCTAGGTCCGTCAATATACATTTTGGTAAATCTACCAAAATCTATAACCCATAACTCTATCTCTAATCAGCATAGGCAGCCATGGCTCTAGCTCCGTCTTCAACCTTCAGTGACTACGACAAGTGTGGGAGCTGAAGAGAGAAGTTAGAGGCAGACTGCCTCGGCTTCTTTTCTGCATTTTGCAAAACCTAGAAAATACTAAAATAACCTTTTATTTCTACACTCCCCTTATTTTCTAGTCACTCTTTATTTTAAGACCACACTTCTCCCGGCAGAAAATTAATTTAGGGGAAGGAACAGGTTTGGTCATCATATCAGCTACCATTTCACTATCTGGTTTATACTCCAAACTGATTATCTTGTTTTCTACTTTCTCTCTAACAAAGCTAAGCCTAATGTCCATGTGTTTGGCTTTAAAGTGATGTTTAGGATTGGGAGAAATGGCAATGGCAGCCTGATTATCACAAAACACTTTTTGGACACCACTCTTAAGTTGACCAAGCTCACCTAGCAAAGACTTGACCCACATTAATTCTTTTACAGCAGAGCAAGAAGCCATGTACTCAGCCTCCATGGTGGACTGAGCAATGACCTTTTGCTGCTTGCTGCTCCAGCAGCAAGCCCTTTCACCCACATACAATACATATCCAGATGTGCATCTCCTCATAGGAGCATCCCCATAGCTGGCATCACTCCAAGTGGTGATGTCAATATTTTTCCCACCCAAATGCAACCTTAGATCCCTAGTTCCTATGAGATATCTAAGGACTCTCTTAGCTGCCTCCCAATCTTTCTTTGTGGGAGCATTCAGACTCCTACTTAGTACTCCTACAGCTGCGGCTATGTCTGGACGGGTACAATTCATAAAATATATTAGGCTGCCCACTACTTGTCTATAAGGGATGGTCTGCATAAATCTTTTCTCTTCCGGGCTTACCTCATCATCTAAGATTATAACTCCCTCTTCCTCACTCCCCTCACTTCCCTTCTTTAAATCCATAGGAGTGGTACAACTATTAGCCTTGTCCATTTGGAATTTTTCTAACATGTTTCCAATGGCCTCTTTTTGAGTTAATCTGATTATCTTTCTCTCTCTGTCCCTTTCTACCTGAATTCCCAAAATATACCTTGCTTCTCCCATATCCTTCATCTCAAATCTTCCTTTTAAATCATTTTTCAACTTATTTATTTTATCCATAGATTTACTTAAAACAAGCAAATCATCGACATAAATTGCAATAAAAATAATTCCTTCCTCATCTTCAAACAAATATATAGAGTGATCTGAGCTGATGTGAATATATCCCAAACCTGTAAGAAACTCATCGAGCTTCTTGTTCCATTGCCGGGGCGCCTGTTTCAGCCCATACAAAGATTTGATCAATCGGCATACCTTGTTTTCCTCCCCTTGCTCCACAAATCCTTCGGGCTGTCGCATAAAAATTTCCTCTTCCAACTCTCCATGTAGGAAGGCCGTCTTGATGTCCATCTGATGCACTTCCATGTCTTCTGCTGCCGCCATACTGAGAAGTATCTGAACCGAAGGAAACCTAACGACCGGAGCAAAAGTCTCCTCGTAGTCAATTCCCTCTTTCTGGGTAAATCCCTTCGCCACTAACCGAGCCTTGTAGCGCTCAATGGTGTTATCCGGGTTGAGTTTCAGCTTAAATACCCACTTACACCCAATTGGCTTCCTGTCAGGAGGACAATCCGCCAATTCCCATGTATCGGCCGCCATAATTGAGGCCATCTCCTCATTTATGGCTGTTTTCCACCGGTTTCTTTCAGGACAAGTCATTGCCTCATTATAAGTTTGAGGTTCATCGGGGTGAGACACTTTGGTTACCTTATTGTTAACTTGTCTCTCTTGCAGTCTTTTGCTGCTTCTTCTTCCTCCCTCAAACTCGGTTGCCGGAATAGATGGTTCTCTTGGATTTTTCCGAACAGTTTCTACTTCTCCCCTATCCCTTGATTCCGGGTCGATTTTCCACCACGTCTTCCGCTTCGGTTGGAGTTAATACAAGGGGTTCCACATTTGGGTCCTTCTCGATCTGATCCGTACCTGCAAGATCATCATCTTCTTGAAATCCTGGATAGTTAGGAAGCTCAAAGTCATCAGAATTTTCTGACTCAAATCTGATCTTGACTGTCCTTGTATGCTTAAAGGGATCAATAGATTTTCCTTCATCCATAACCACTAGATGCTTCACTAGATTAATATCCTCTCTTTTGAGATCATAGACTCTATATCCTTTTACATCTTCATCATATCCTAGTAGATATCCTGGTTTTCCTTTTGGGTCTAACTTCCAGTTTGACGATCTGTGTCTAAACTGAACACTTGACTACCGAAAACCTTTAAGTGTGAAACATCTGGTTTTCGGCCTGTCCATCTCTCATAAGGTGTTTGGCCTTTTACTGCTGAAGTAAGAACTCTATTTTTGAGATAATTTGCACAGTTCATTGCTTCGGCCCAAAACTTCTTTCCTATCTTCTTATCGGACAGCATACTCCTAGCACTATCACTCAGTGTTCTATTTAATCTTTCAGCTACACCATTCTGCTCAGGATTTTCAGGAACTGTCTTTTGGTGTTGCACTCCATCTTCTCTCAAAAAATCCTCAAACTGGTTAGAGGTATACTCGCCACCATTGTCACTCCTTACTCTCTTGATTGAGGTTTCATGGAGTTTTTCACTCCATGCTTTATATTGTTTAAAACATTCCTGAGCCTCTGACTTATTTTTCAAAAAATACACTCTGGAATACCGAGACCAATCATCAGTTATAGTCATCATAAATCTCTTCCCCCCGGGTGATGGCACTCTGGCCGGCCCCCAAATATCTGTGTGTACTAAATCTAGAATCTTTTCTCCCTTATAGGTGGCAGTTTTTGGGAAGGGCAACCTGTGTGCTTTACCTTGAGCACATCCCCTACAATCACTTAGATTCTCACTTTCACCAAACTGAATCCCTTCCACTACTCCCATCTTTTTCATCTCTCTTAACTTATCTAGATTCACATGCCCAAGCCTCTTATGCCACAACATTATATCATGAACACCAGCATAATAAAGTTTCTTCTTTTCATTGCTTAAAATCAGCCTAAACATCCCTTGGCTACCTTTTTCAGCAGTGAAATAAACTTCCTCCTCAAAGCTAGCAGTAAATACTCCTTTCCTAGTGCTAGTATCAAAACCCTTATCATCTAATACAGACGTAGAGATGAGGTTTTTGTTCAGCTCCGGAATAAACAACACATCGGAGAATGTAACTATAGATGTCTTTCCTTCTACTAACACTTTTAGATCTACCGATCCTACAAGAGTAGTAGTGACTATCCTCCCATCCCCGTACTCTATCTCTACGGTGGGAATCTTTCGTATCTTAGTGAACAGGTGTTTATCTTTACACATGTGCATGGATGCTCTTGAATCTACAATCCAGCCTGCTTCACCTTTCAATCCACCGAAAGCACATTTCTGTTTTCGTGGAATTTCGACCTCGTTTTTCGTTTCCAACTCCTCATCCAATAGGAGTTCATCGTCCTCGTCCTCGGATTCCGCCTCATGTACCTGCGTCACAAGGGCCTTTTTCTTTCCTCTCGCAGGTCCACCAGTCTGCCCCTCCTTTAACCGCAGCTCGGTTAACTTAGTGCATTCAGCCATATAGTGCCCGGGTTTCTTACAAAAATGGTACAGTCCCTTAGGAGTCCTTGGTCCGAACTCCTCGGTCTGACTTCATCAGTAAACAGTTAACCTTTTCCTTTTCACTAAATACTTTTCCAGCACTTTCTAGTTCCATAAAAAGTGTAGCAAGCTCATTGCAAAAATCCAACATCTTCCCCCCTTTGTACACATACTCCTTAATTTTCTGATCAGCCAACTGTTGTTGCTGAATCGTACCACTTCGATACATCTCTATGAGAGCCATCCAAAGATCGGATGCCCTCTCTACTTGCAAATGGGGAGATGCAAGCCCTTGAGTAAGATGGCGGAGGATGAAGTGCTTAGCCGCCATATTGTTGTAGTCCCACGTATCGATATCATTCTCCTCGTTCCTCGGAATAGGTGACATGAATGCCGAACCGACTGCTATTGGTGTGACCGTCTCCTTCTCCTTGCCTTTGTCCACCACCTCTCCTTCCTTTGTCTCCTCCGTTGAAGATGAATCTGCATCTCTAGTGAATTTTCCTCCTGTAAACCCTGGAGGTATCCCAAGATTGGATGGACGCCTCACCCGTCCACTCACTATTCCCCAAAACCGTTTCTCACATAGAGCTCCTGTCATCATACTTTCCCAGTATATGAAGCCAGCTCCATTGAATATGGGCACCTTAGATGGTGGGCCCATAACCTGTAACTCTGAGACCTCCATAGGACCTCAGAGTAGACAGCTCACACGAAGCCTCTAGGATAACCCTGACCCCTTTGTCTTTCAGCAAGAATAACTGCCACCCTGGCAAACAAAAACTCAGACCACCTTCACCCCTGTAAAGGCAAGACTCCCCTGAGTCTATAGCAAAAAGAATCTCTGAATTTGCTCCCCTGAGCAGTAAGTTATGAAGGGTCAAAGTTGACCTTTTGTACAGCAGCTCTCTGGGAGAGAGGGTCCAATCTATCAAATTTTTCTAAGTCCTATCTCTCTCTAAACTCTATCTACTGAAGTACGGCACCAAACATAATAGTGTATCGTACATAAGGTACAAGTGCCGATGTACTTTATGTACGGATATTGTACAACATGGCCAACAAGTCGACACATGCCATTTTTGGATTCGTTCTTGGAATCCCAAGAGATGTCGCAATGCAATGTGATTTTGCCACGTGGCAATTGACGTGACGTCAACCGCAAACCGCCGAAAACCTATTCCACGATCTCGGCATGCTTCGTGGCCGTCCGATTAAGCCGGATTACAATCGTGACCGTCATAAATACTTCCGCAGTATTTGTTTCGCTTTCTAAACAAAATGCGCAGTATTCGTTTCGGATGTTTCGTACGCCGTACTTTACAAAGTGTGTCTATGTTTAAAGATCCGTTAAATGAAATAGACTACGTGTCAACATTTAAATATCTATCAAACTATATAACTTCAAGCATGATGGCAGACTAAATGGCTAAGGCTACAGGCTAAGTTGACGGGCGATATGTACCAAGTTCAAACCCTAGGTCCGTCAATATACATTTTGGTAAATCTACCAAAATCTATAACCCGTAACTCTATCTCTAATCAGCAAAGGCAGCCATGGCTCTAGCTCCCTCTTCAACCTTCAGTGACTACGACAAGTGTGGGAGCTGAAGAGAGAAGTTAGAGGCAGACTGCCTCGGCTTCTTTTCTGCATTTTGCAAAACCTAGAAAATACTAAAATAACCTTTTATTTCTACACCTGTGTCACAAGGGCCTTTTTCTTTCCTCTCGGGGTACCACTGGTCTGCCCCTCCTTTAACCGAAGCTTGGTTAGCTTAGTGCACTCTCCCATATACTGCCCAGGTTTCTTACAAAAATGACATAAACCTTTGGGAGCCCTTGGTCCGAACTCGTCGGTCTGATTTTTCTACTCCCTCCCCCCATAGTTTTCGACCGGTTTCCGGGAATCCTTGTTCCTCCAATCAATCGCAGTTGCCAAGGCATGGCCACTCTTTCCTCCCCTTCGGATCTCAATCGTATTCTCCCAAACGAGAATCATCCCTACCATTGAGTTCTATATCCACCTTAAGTCCGGCAAGTCCTGCACATGGTTGACTATGTTCTCAACTCATAGGGTAACTTCATCAGTAAACAGTTAACCTTTTCTTTATCACTAAAAACTTTTCCCGCACTCTCTAGCTCCATGAAGAGTGTAGCAAGCTCATTGCAAAAATCCAACATCTTCCCCCCTTTGTATACATACTCCTTAACTTTCTGATCAGCCAACTTTTGTTGCTTAATCGTACCACTTCGGTACATCTTTATGAGAGCCATCTAAATATCAGATGCCTTTCCTACCTGCAAATGAAGACATGCAAGTCCTTGAGTGAGATGGCGTAGGATGAAGTGCTTTGCCGCCATATTGTTGAAGTCCCAGGTTTCAGTATCATTCTCCTCCTTCCTCAGAATAGGTTACATGAATGCCAAACCAATATCTATTGGTGTGGTCGCCTCTTTCTCCTTTCTTTTGTCCACCACCTCTCCTTCATTTGTTTCCTTCGTTGAAGGTGGATCCTCTTTCCTGGTAAATCTGCTTCCTCCAAACCCTGGAGGAATTCTACTACTTGATGGACGCCCCAACCGTCCACTCACTATCCCCCAAAACCTTTTTTCACATAGAGCTCCTATCATCATACTTTCCCAGTATATGAAGCCAGTTCCATTAAAGATGTACCCTAAGGGTGGGCCCATAATCTGAAACTTTGAGACCTCCATAAGTCCTCAGAGTGGACAGCTTCTAAGAAGCCTCTAGGATAACCCTGACCCCTTTGTGTTTCAGCAAAAACAACTGCCACCATGGCAGACAATAACTTTAACCAACTTCACCCTTGTGAAGGGAAGACTCCGTTGAGTGGATAGCAAAAAGAATCTCTGAATTTGCTCCCTTGAGCAGTAAGTTATGGAGGGTCAAAGTTGACCTTTTGTACAGAAGCTCTCTGGGAGAGAGGGTCTTTTCTCCTAATTTTTCTAAGTTCTATCTCTCTCACACACTCTATCTACTAATGTACGGAGCCAATCAGATTACAATTCCGTACACAAAAGTACAACTGCCGGTGTACTTTATGTACGAACACTGTTCGACATGGCCTAAATGTCGACACGTGGTATCTTCGGATTCGCTCCCTTAATCCTCGGAGATGCCGCGATCCAATGTCATTCCGCCACGTGTCATCCGATGTGGCGATGACCACAAACCGCCGAAATCCTCTTTCGCGATCTCAGCGTTAATTCCGGCCGTCCGATTAAATTCACATTTAATCGTAGCCGTAATAAATACATGCGCGGTATTCGTTTCATTAAAGAAATAAATGCGCGGTATTGGTTTCTTATCCGTACCGTAATCCGTACTTTTACATTACTGGATCTATATATCCCGTAAACAGTTACAGTTAAATGAATTATCCTACCTGATAATGTTTAATTAAATATCAAACCATATAGTACGTAACTCTAGTTCTAGACTTAACGGCTAAGGCTACCGGCTACCGGCTGTCTGCCGTCTGGTAGGTACCAGGATCAAATCCTGTGGCCGGCACATACCTTTTAGTAAATATACCCCTAACTAATATATATTTTTCGTAAACCTCTGGATAGCCTAGGTAGCCATGGCTCTAGCTCCCTCTCCAATTTCTCAGTGACTGCGACAAGTTTAAGAGTTGGAAAGAGAAGTTACAGGTAGACTGCCTCGGTTTCTTTCAATATTTCTATTTAGACATAGAAAAAACTTTAAATGGACCATTAATTTCTACAGGAATTGGGGAGAAGGATAAAGGGACACCAATGGTGAATGGAGCTAGGCTCTCTTCCACAGCTCCACTTAAAGGGGTTATAATTATAACTCAAGAAAATGATAATAAAATTAGGGAGTATAAAAACACTATAGCAAAACATCTCATACTTAGAAATGTGTCTAAGTCCATAGCTATCACTCTTTTAAATCTAACCAAGTCTTCATAAATTTCGGAAACACTACGTCAGATTTATAAGAGTGTGACTATTCAGAGGCAGCAATTAGTAAAACAAGAAATAGATGCCTATGTTTATAAAGGCGGTAGCATGATAGTGTTTTGCAATGATATTGTTGCGCTATATGTTGAGCTTGCTAGTGCGAGATATGTAGATTCTGAGGAGAGGAAGATTTATACAGTACTCATGAAACTCCGAGATGAGTATGAAAACATCATTTGTCCTATGTAGGCAATGGATGGCTCCTCATGGATTTATAGAACGGTCTTATGTACATTACGAAAAGGATACCGCACATTTGTTTCGACCGCGAAACAAATACAGCGCACCCATTTTCAACGGTTTGAATTACAGTCGGTTTTGATCAGACGGCCGCAATAGGCGCCGCGTTCGCGGAATAGGTATTTTTGGTGTATTACGGTCATTGCAACCTCGAGTGACACGTGGCGCGACAACATTGGATTGCGGCTACTACAGAGATTACCGAAACAAATCCCGATTTGACACGTGTCGACATTTTGGCCATGTTGTATGATGGCCCTACATAAAGTACATCAATACCTGTACTTTTCTGTACAACACAGTAATTTGATTAGTGCCGTACGTCAATAGATAGAGTTTTAGAGAGGGAATAGGACTTAGAAAATTGAGTAGATAACAGCCTCTCTTCGAGAGAGCTCCTGTACAAAAGGTCATCTTTGACCATTCATAACTATTAATTTACTTGACCATTTTCAATGATTCTTTTTGCTGTGAACTCAAGGGAGTCCAAGCTACACAAAAGCGTAGTCGGTCATAGTTTTTGCATTCCAGGGTGACTGTATTTCTAAGGGAAAGTCAAAGTGGGTGAATGTGTCCAAAACTCTTATTCTAACTTTGCATTCTGTGGTGGAACTAAGCACACAGAAAGTCTTATTTCATATAGGTGAAGCTTTAATGGGTTTGTGATTGTCCACGTTTTCACAAATCATAAATTTCGCCCGTCTGTACAAATACGCAGTTTAGATTTTGTGCTTTTCAAATCTTTTAGTTTTTCGGTCAGTCCTAATCGGACCTTACGTGGTACCAATCGAAATGAAGCACGTAAGCGAGAGGTGCCTTGCTGGCACGACCTGATAGACATGTTACTGCCAGTAAACTTGTTCGTATGAATAGTGGAAACGCTTGATGGAGGACGTCCCTTATTTGGAAGATCGCTTTGGAAAAGCAATCAGGATATGTGGCGCATTCTCATTTGAGAATTATGACGAAACTTATTTGCGCCAATCTGAAGAAACATTTATATGCAAGTGGCTTGTTTTGCGACGAGAATAATCATAATTAAAGATTTTCATCATAGGTACAAACGAAAACGCAACATTTTTGGCAAAGGACCACCTACGCTACGAATAACATTTCTATTGTACAATGAAGTTTTGCAAAAAGACAATTATTTTACTCGCGTCATGACCGACAAAGGATTACACAAAATATATTCTTGGATAAGTACACCGCGAATTGTAATTAGAGTAAAAAAAAAATTAGAGTAAAAAAAGAAAAAATTATAATTAAAGTTACGAACTTTAATTTGTGTGTTAGATTTTTTTCAAAAAGGAATTGTACTCTAATTTATCAATAACTCTAACTTGGGCGTAAATTTGGGCGCTGGATATATCCAGTGTAAAATATGTATAGGTAAAAAGTCTGACAGAACGTATAGTTTCACGTCATTATGACATTTGCATTACACGGTTTGTTAAAACGCAATTGCATGAAAACGGTCGGTACTAAATCATTATTTGTATTTTTTTACTTAATAAAGTACAATTTTGCACAATCATACACCGACCGTATGCCACACTATTTAAAACGACACTGTATTAGAGTTATTAACGCTCATTTAAAAATTACCTTAAATAACGTAAATAATAATTTAGAATTATGTACTCTATTTAATGTGATAGAGTCGAAATTTAGGACGAACGAATTAGCGTTCATAACTCTAATAACAATTCACTGTGTACAAACAACATTAACGATTACTCCACGCCTTTTAATAGGTTCGCACGGCTAGATTTGATAAGGTGTACTAAGGTGTTGTCGGATTAAATACAACCTACGGTAACGATTTAGCGAAAGATTCTCTTCAAATACCACAACGAAGGTAAATAATTAGTAGGAGTATGTACGGACAAATCTTAATTTGTCTAATTGAGACATATAGCGGGTTTTATGATTCGATTTATTTTGACATCATAGAAATTTGGTGAAAGCTTGTAAATATTACTTAGGGTGGCGTTCCATCAGAAGAAAAGTGGGGTAGTTTATAAAAATCTGCGCCTATCCGTACTAGGCCGTACCACTTATTTTGTTTTTATACGCAAAAAACATTACATGGGATCTTTGCCAATACTCTCCGAAGGTCTAGGAGGGTAAGATTAACCGTCAAATAATCATTCGCGAGGCATTCACTTCAAGTTTTTTGTAGTTGACAACCCACCTTCACAAGTTGGGTTTTCAGCTACAAAGTTAAAAGAGTCGCGACACGCTGGACAATTAAGCTACGTGTCACGATGGACTATCAACGAAATTCCCAAAATTTGCACATGATATGCACCTTTCAAAATGCAACCGTAAACGAAAAAAAGTAATCTCATAACGCTCCTTCGTCGCACTATTTTTGGCAATGCTCTTTAGTAACACTATTTCTAGAAAAGGACTTTTGTCATGTTCGAAAACAAGAACCCTAAAAAATGACTTGGTGAAGAAGACTCGCGTCTGCAAGTAGTACAAAAGTTATGTTGTATGATGACTTGGTAAGCAGGCACATGGTGCGCAAATGAAGATTTGAAGTTAAGTTTGTTTGTGTGAAGAATCATGAAAGATATTGAATATCGGATCGTAGTTACATGGGGCCACTCGTTTTAAAACACGTGGTTTACAAACTATACGCGATGGAACATCGTCTAAGGCCATGGTTCTATTTTGCAGTATCAATCAACGTAATAATACGTTTACTAAGGCCTTTGTTCTCTTGTGTCAGGTTAGTAACCAACTTTTTACTTGCGTGGCACATTTAAGTTGATTCCACGTATTCACTATTGCAATTATGCAAATCTACATTGATTCTTTCACAGCAAGGTGAGTACGCAATATCCATACCAACGGAGGTAAAAAGTGACTTGTTTGGAGTATTGAATAAAATCTGTAAGAGCGGACGCAACTTAATATTTGTAAAAGCTTACGAAAATGTTTGAATAGTTAGTGGATGGCAACAAGAGCGTGAAATAATATCCTCCCTCAAAGATTTTCTTGCGGCTTCTGGTGACCTCGTATCCACTGTGGCGTAGGCACATGGCCTTTGCAACATGTAGCCACCTAATTACGTGTTCATTGTGGATATTTTTTCAGGTTTAAACGCGGCACAATATTATACGTTCAAGCTCTGAAAATTGACCTCTTTGATGTCACTTGTTGCATACAGAAAGGTTTGAACGATGGCGTTTCTGATTGTGCATCCGACGGTCAAGGTTTACGCTCATAATCGTGGAGAATCAAATCAGTCATTCAGTAAGCTAATTTTTCGGACATTTTTTTTTTGTACGGCATTGTAAGAAACATTACAGCCGTTAGTAAATAGCCTCATTTTTTCCCTAATGGAACTTCACCCTAACACTCCATAGGACCAAAAATATAAAATTCCGCATTTTGACTATGAATCATTAATGGTAATACCATTGGACGGTGTACTATACTATACGGTAGATTCCTCCTCGAGCAGAAACAAAGCCGCGCAAAGTGATGAAAAATCAAAAATTACTGCTATTAACTTTAAAGTATGATATGCTATTAGGAGAAGTTTTCATTTAATGATTACCATTTTATATTTTGTTCGTAAAAAAAATGTTATGATGACAAGCTTGTTTGGCTGTTTGCTTACAAAATATCTACGTGACATGGTATATCTACAAAGTTAAAGGAATATCTCATTAACTTTATTTAGCCGCCTAAAATAGCGTGAACATTATAAAGCATAAAATAGCTTAAAAAAACCAAAATTAGTGTTAATTTTACTCTAATTTACATGGCTCGTACTATTTCCAAACCCACAAGTACATATCTACTCTGATGCTATTAGGGTAGTACATTGGCAATTGAAATAGTGTTGGTGCTAACTCAACGTAAACCCTACAAATTGGCGTTAAGTGCCAAATCTAATGTTCAAGGTATGTCTCTTTGTAATCGGTACTTTGATAAAGTATTTTGGACTATAGTGAAAATTCTCTGTACTACTTTGAAGATGGTCCCAATGTGCGACATTGAAATCGGAATTGACATGTGACGATTGTAGACGTAGGTACAACTTTGTGACGGTAACAAAGTTGGTGACGCCAACAAAAACAACAGCAGTTGTAATCATCTAGATTTTTGTAATTTTGTGACATGGCAAATGTTAAGGGTTTTGTGACATTCTGATGCCGTTCTCACTTGTGATAACCTCGACGTCACAAATTCAAGAACTTTTGGCCATGACTACCTGATTTCGTTTATTCAACTTTTATCACTCGACTTGCTATAAAAATATACAAAAATGTAGTATAAAGAATTATTTTTACCTATTTTTGTCGTGCCTCATTCTAACAAGTGCGAGATATAATCAATAGTGTTACATGGAGAGGGGAGAGACGACGACGACGCAAAATTTTAAAAAGGACCCATGAATGAAAGTGGAGGTCCAAGACCCCTTCAGATTTTTCCCGTACATGCTCGTCCTTTTCGTACATGTGCTTGTCCCGCACGGAGAAAAATAGCGAGTACTCTCCCTCGTCCTAAAATTTGTCCACTCGTGTGGCGCGTGTGTGGGTCGTTTTTTATTTTTTTCTTCCGCTAAAATCCACTCGCGAGGCGATTTCTGATAAAGGGTTGGATTCTCTTGCTCGGCGGTCGAAAAAAAGAAAAAGACAAAATGCGTTCACATGACGACAAACATGAAGTACACTCACAATATTGACTTGACATTCGCTATACTTTGGTAAAATTGATTTTCTTATATGGCTGAAGTTTTTCTTGTTCGGGACTGTGTTTTGGGGGAAAACGAGAAGAAAAGGTCGATATTTTAATATATAGGGACACACCCTAAGATTTTTTTTTTCGACACAATTTCACAAATTACCGTATTAGCTCTAACGGTAATAAGGGATATAAATTGTTCGTAAATGGATATTTAAGTGTCACGAATATAGAGTTATGAATTTGGTAGACGTCCGCAAAAGAATCGCACAATTTGGAGTTGTATTTTAAAAGTTATAGCGATTGGTGTATTTAGGTGAAAGCGCGAAGTCAAAATAACAAATGAGTGTTCGTTATAGCGGGTTAAAGGTCAAATTAGTAGCAGAACTTCCGGCGTACGTTAGATAAAGTACTAATGGTCGTTTGGTACACATGATGTTTCGTTTCGTAATATTTTTTACTACGAAACGTCATGAGTCAAATTTTGTAAGTTACGTAGGTTTTTTGCGTGTGAAATTTGTGACGCGCAAACGTGCGAAGTCGCGTTTCAATTCGAGCGCCCTATTGCACGTAAATGTTACGTAGGGAAAGCTACAATTTTATTGTTTAGAAATGTTATGTAGTTAGTCAGAGATTTCACACGTTTTTGCATTTGTCGGTCGAGTCCTAGCTGATGAATGAATGGCCCAGGTAAAAGCCTGTTCAACGAAGTGATGACTCTGGCCTGGCTAGTCCAGGGCGATGATGGATAAATGGTGAAGTCGAAAAGAAAATTAGGCATCTTTTCCTTTGGAAAAAAAATTGGAAAGTCTTGACGAATCCTGGTTGTGAGCAATAATACCAAATTGGAGAAATGGCATTTCACGGAAATCTCTTACAAACTAAGTAGAGTTTTTGTAGTTAAGAGATAGAATTATTTAAGAGTGGAGTGTTGAAATTAAAGGTTTACTTAGGTATTTTCTAGGTTACTTAATTGATTTAAATAGGAGCAGGAAAAAGCAAAGGCAACCTGCTTCTAACTTCACTCTCTAGTCCCCATACTTGTCGTAGTCACTAAAGGCTGAAGAGGAAGCTAGAGCCATGGCTGCCTATGCTTCCCCTAGAGTCAGAAGGCAACCCTTTGGTAAACTTACCAAAAAGGTTGACGGACCCAAGATTTGATCCTAGTACTTACCGTCTGTCCAAATAGCCTAGTGTCGTTACCATGTAGCCTAACACCTATGTCGAAGTATATAGGGTACGATAGCTACTTAAAGACTTAGAAATAGAGAAGTTCATTTGACTGACGAAGATACCACAATCACATAGACATAGTTAGATAGAATTACATCAAAAAGTACTGCTTGTATTTTTATGGCTATAAATTAAGGCCGGTATCAATCGGACGGCGAAGGAAGAAGCCAAGATCACGGAATGGACGATTTGGTGGTTTGCGGTCAAAGCCACACCGAGTGACACGTGGCAACATGATATTGGATAGCGGCATCTCCGGGACATACCCTGGCGAACCCGGATATGGCAAGCATTGTTTTGTTGGCCATGTCGTACAATGGCCGTACAGAAAGTAATCCGGGCCAAGTAGTACTGTACAGTGATTAGATTGGCACTGTACTTCAATAGTAGAGGGATCAGAGAGGGGTTTAGGACTTAAGAGAATTAGAAGTAGCCGCCTCTCTACCAGAGTGCTCCTACATAAAAGGTCATCTTTGACCATTGATAATTTACTGCTCAAGGGAGCAAATTCAAGGATTCATTTTGTAGTAGACTCAAGCGAGTCTGCTCTTCTAAGGGGTGAGGTCAGGTCAGTTTGTATTCTGTCAAGGTGTCAGTAATACGTATACAAAGACTAAGGGATTGAGGTTATCCTAAGGGCTTTTGGTAAGCTGCCTACTTTGAGTACTAATGGAGGTCTCAGAGTTACAGGTTATGGGCCCACCCTCTAGGGTACCCACATTGAATGGGACTGGGTTTATCAACTATGAGAGTATGATGATAGGAGCCCTAAGTGAGAAAAGATTTTGGGGAATAGTGAGTGGGCGAGTATAGCGTCGATACGGTCTTGCTATCCCTCTAGGGTTTGGAGGAAGCAAATTTTATTAGGATGCCAAATCCACCACCATTAGAGGACTCAGAAGACGGAGAAAGCATCGTGATGGAAAAGGGGAAAGAAAAAGAGAAAACCAAACCTATAGCAACCAGTTCTGTTTTCATGTCTCCTATTCCGAGGAATGAGGAGAATGACATCCATACTTGGGACAACAACAACATGGCGGCCAGGCATTTTATCCTTTATCATCAAACACAAGGGCTCGCAAGTCATCATTTGCAGGTGGAAAGGGCATCCGATCTGCGAGATGCGCTTATAGAGATGTACCAGAGCGGTGCGATTCAGGAACAAAAGTTGGTAGAGCAAAAGATCAATGGATACTTTCACAAAGGAGAGAAGATGCTCGATTTCTGCAATGAGCTGGCTATACCTTTCATGGAGTTAAAGTGTGCCGAAAAAGTAGAAACTGAGAAGGCAAAAGTTCACTGCTTACTCATGAAACTACTCGATGAGTCTGAGGACATTGTGAACCGCGTTCAGGATTTGCCGAAATCCAGATGGATATGGAATTCAGTAGTTGGTATGATCCTCGTCTGAGATAATACTATCGAGATCTGGAGGGGAGTTAATAGTGGACAAGCCTTGGCGGCCGAGCAAGTTGGAGAAACAAAGATTCACGGAAACCACTTAGAAGTCATGGAGGGGGAGACTAGACAAATCAATCCGATGAGTCCGGAACAAGGGAACCTAAGGGGCTTTGTCATTTCTGTAAAAAAACCAGGCATTACATGGCGTAATGTACCAAAATGACCAAGCTTCAGATAAAGGAAGGGCAGACCGGGGTTCAGCCACGAGGGAAGAAAAAGGCACTTGTCACACAAGTACTTCCGGAGGAATCCGCTGAGGAGGACGACGATTTTTTTTTGGATGAGGAGTTGGAGGCAAAGACAGAAGTCAAAATTCCTCGCAAGCGGAAATGTGTTTTCGGTGGACTTAAATGTGAACGAGGCTAGATTGTGGATTCAGGTGCCGCCATGCACATGTGCAAGGATAAGCATCTGTTCACTAAGCTAAGAAAGGTTCCTACAGTAGAGATTGAATATGGGGATGAGAGGGTAGTTACCACTACTTATGTAGGATCTGTAGATGTGAAAGTCATAGTGCAAGGGAAAACCTCAATAGTTACATTCTCCGATGTATTGTTTATTCCGGAGCTAAACAAAAACCTTATCTCTACATCTGTATTAAATGATAAAGGTTTTGAAACTAGCACCAAAAAAGGAGTTTTTACAGCTAGCTTTGAGGAAGATGTGTATTTCACTGCTGAGAAAGGTAGCGAAGGAATGTTCAGGCTTGCTTTAAGTAATGAAAAACTCAAACTTTACTATGCTGGTGTTAATAACATTATGTTGTGGCATAAGAGACTTGGGCATTTGAATCTAGAAAAGCTAAAAGAAATGAAAAAGATGGGAGGAGTTGAAGGGATACGCTTTGGGGAAAATGAGAATTTAAGTGATTGCAGTGGGTGTGCTCAGGGTAAAGCACATAGATTACCATTTCCAAAAGAAGCAACCTATAAAGGAGAAAAAGTTCTTGATTTGGTACACACGAACATTTGGGGACCGGCAAGAGTGTCATCACCATTTATGCTAAACATTACTGATGACTGGTCTCTATAGTCCCGTGTATATTTTTTGAAAAACAAATCAAAAACTCTGGAGAATTTCAAACAATATAAGGCATGGGCCGAGAAGCTTCACGAGACTTGAATAAAGAGAGTAAGAAATGACAATGGAGGGGAATATACCTCCAATCAGTTTGAGGAGTTCTTAAGAGAGGATAGTGTGCAACATCAAAAGATAGTTCCGGAAAACCCGGAACAGAATGGTGTTGCTGAGAGATTGAAGAGGACATTGAATGATAGTGCCCGGAGTATGTTGTCAGATAAAAGGATAGGAAAAAGATTTTGGGCCGAAGCTATGAATTGTGATAATTATTTGAGAAATATAGTACTTACTTTGGCGGTGAAAGGCCAAACTCCATATGAGAGATGGACCGGCCAAAAACCAGATCTATCTCACTTAAAGGTTTTCGGTAGTAAAGTCTTCAGTTTAGATACAGATAAATCTAACTGCAAACTAGATCCTAAAGGGAAACCAAAATACTTGTTGGGATATGATAAGGATGTAAAATGTTGATATTTGAGTATTTTATAGGTCTGTATTAGGATAGAAAAAGAGCTGAGGCGGTCTGCCTCTAACTCCCCTTTCCAAGCCCCCATATTTGTCGTAGTCACTGAAGGCTGGATAGGGAGCTAGAGCCATGGCTGCCTAGGCTCTCTAGAGAAGACAGGGGGTAAATTATGTAGTCTTACCAAAAGTTGGTTGACGGACCCAGAAATTGATCCTGGTACCTGCCGTCCATCAATCCGCGTTAGCCGTTAGCTCTAGCCGTTATGTCTAGAACAGATATTACGATATATAGGGTTTGACAAATATATAAATCGTTATAGGTAGATTAATCCGTTTAACGGCTAATAGATACTTAGTACATAGATACAGTTTAGTTTAGTACGAAGTACGGAATGGGGGCAGAACGGATACCACGCATTTGTTTCGATAGCGAAACAAATACCGCGCATTTGTTTCGACAGCGAAACAAATACCGCGCATTTGTTTCGATAGCGAAACAAATACCGCGCGTCGAATTTCAGCGGCTACGATTATAGCCGGTCTTGATCGGACGGCCACGATAGGCGCCGCGATCACGGAAAAGGCATTTTTGGCGTTTTACGGTCTTTGTCACGTCAAGTGACACGTGGCGTGATAACATTGGACTACGGGAATTCCGGAGATTACAGGAACTAATCCTGATTTGACACGTGTCGACATTTTGGCCATGTCGTACAATGGCCGTACAGAAAGTACACCGGCACCTGTACTTTTCTGTACGACACAGTAATTTGATTGGTGCCGTACTTCGGTAGATAGAGTTTTAGAGAGGGAATAGGACTTAGAAAATTTTGGGTAGGCAGCTGCCTCTCCCAGAGAGCACCCTGTATAAATGGCAAACTTTGGCCAGCCATAACTATCAATTTACTTGACCATTTTCAGTGATTCTTTTTGCTGCGGACTCAGGGGAGTCTAGGCTACACAGGGGTGTAGTCGGTCAGAGTTTTTGTCTGCCAGGGTGGCTGTATTTCTAAGGGAAAGTCAAAGTGGGTGAATGTGTCCAAATCTCATATTCTAACTTTGCATTCTGTGGTGGAACTGAGCACACAGAAAGTGTTATTTCACAGGGGTGAATCTATATTGGGGTTCTGACTGTCAAGGGGTCAGTCACTTGGGTTTATATTAACTTGGAGTCGGCACTATCTAGATTAGCTTCTTTTGGATCTGCATACTCTGAGGGCCAATGGAGGTCTCAGAGTTTCAGGTTATGGGCCCACCATCTAGGGTGCCTATGTTTGATGGAACAGGCTTCACGTATTGGGCGTTTACAATGGAGGGATTGCTTTTCGAGAAGCACTTATGGGGAATTGTTGCGGGACAAGTGAGATGTCCGCCACCTAGCTTTGGAGGAGCTTACTACGGAGAATCATCTGAGACTGTCCAGAATATCACCCGGAGTTCAGATGCAACGGAAGGTGAAGGGAAAAACCTTTCCGTGGATGGGGAAATAGGGGAGAAGGAAAAAGGGACACCTATGGTGAGGGGAGCTAGGCTCTCAGCTATGGTACCACATGTAGGGATTAAAACTGAAGAAAATGACATGAAAATATGGGAATACAAAAACACTATAGCAAAACATCTCATACTTAGATATGTGTCTAAGTCGATAGCTATCACTCTTTTAAGTCTAACCAAGTCTTCGGAGATATGGGAAGCACTAACTCAGATTTATAAGAGTGAGACTATTCAGAGGCAGCAATTAGTAAAACAAGAAATAGATGCCTACGTTTATAAAGGCGGTAGCATGATAGAGTTTTGTAATGATATTGCTGCGTTATATGTTGAGCTTACTAGTGCGGGATATGTAGAATCTGAGGAGAGTAAGATTAATACACTAATTATGAAACTCCCAGATGAGTACGAAAACATAATTTGTCGTATGCAGGCAATGGATGGCTCCTCATGGACTTGGAGCTTTACCATGGGGATAATTCTTGTGAGGGAAAGCACTTTGGAGCTTCGTAGGGGAAAGGACAGGGTCAATGCATTTTCAGCTGGTGGTGATTGGCGGAATCGTGATGAGAGGAACGGCGGTGACGAGCGGAAGCGTGATGAGAAGAACGGTGGTGACGAGCGGAAGCGTGATGAGAGAAAGAAAGACAAAGGTAAACCTTATCGGAACTTTGGTGGAAAGAGAGGGAGAGGAAAAGGCACGGGAGCTTTGAAAAAAGGGGTTTGCTTCTTTTGTAGGGAACCGGGTCATTATATGGAGGAATGCCCTTGTTTGGAAAAACTTAGAAGTTGGAATGTGGATGAGGAGGACGAAGAGGAAGAGGAGAAAGAGGATGAAGAAAAATTGGAGCTTCTTCACATCGGTAGAATGGGGAAGAGAGAAAAGTACACAGAAATAGGACGAAGGCAACAGTGTGCTTTTGGAGGTATAAGGGAAGTAAAGAGAGAGGAGATACTTGAAGAAGTTCAAAATATTGAGGATAGTTTCATAAATATTTTGGAAACAGAAAACTGGTCGGAAAGGGAGACTTCAACGGATTCCGAGGAAAGGGGAGAATTAATTCTAGAGGGGGTTTTAAAAGATAGGGGAGAAGAGAAATATTTATTGGGAATTAAAATAGAAAGTGATAGTGGAAAGAATTCCATGGGAGACAGTGAGGGAAGTTCAGAAAATGGGGTAATTATCATGGATAAAAATATGATTACGGAAGATGTAGATCTTATGAGGAACTTAGTGGGGACTAGTGGTTTTTGGGAATATTTGGAGGTAGATGGATTTGACATCACTACTTGGTGTGATGTCTCTTGTGAAGATGTGCCTGTAAAAGGGTTATCATCCGGGTATGTGTTGAAGGTTGGGGATGGGGCTGGTTGTTTGAATTTCAAGAGGGAAAGTGGATTTAGTGTGGATGGAAAAGGGAAGAGGTGGATAAAATCTTTGCTCGGGTTTAAGAAAAATGGGATGTTAAATAAAATATGTGATACAATTATCATTTCAGTTCATTTTATCCACTGTGTTAAATACTTAAGTTTTATGAAAGGAAAAGGAAAAAGGAAAAAGAAAAGAAAAAGGGGAGGGGGTGTTTGTTTACTTGTTTGTGGAAGTTAAAAGAAAAATAGACTAGAAAATAAGGGGAGTGTTGATATTTGAGTATTTTATAGGTCTGTATTAGGATAGAAAAAGAGCTGAGGCGGTCTGCCTCTAACTCCCCTTTCCAAGCCCCCATATTTGTCGTAGTCACTGAAGGCTGGATAGGGAGGTAGAGCCATGGCTGCCTAGGCTCTCTAGAGAAGACAGGGGGTAAATTATGTAGTCTTACCAAAAGTTGGTTGACGGACCCAGGAATTGATCCTGGTACCTGCCGTCCATCAATCCGCGTTAGCCGTTAGCTCTAGCCGTTATGTCTAGAACAGATATTACGATATATAGGGTTTGACAAATATATAAATCGTTATAGGTAGATTAATCCGTTTAACGGCTAATAGATACTTAGTACATAGATACAGTTTAGTTTAGTACGAAGTACGGAATGGGGGCAGAACGGATACCACGCATTTGTTTCGATAGCGAAACAAATACCGCGCATTTGTTTCGACAGCGAAACAAATACTGCGCATTTGTTTCGATAGCGAAACAAATACCGCGCGTCGAATTTCAGCGGCTACGATTATAGCCGGTCTTGATCGGACGGCCACGATAGGCGCCGCGATCACGGAAAAGGCATTTTTGGCGTTTTACGGTCTTTGTCACGTCAAGTGACACGTGGCGTGATAACATTGGACTACGAGAATTCCGGAGATTAAAGGAACTAATCCTGATTTGACACGTGTCGACATTTTGGCCATGTCGTACAATGGCCGTACAGAAAGTACACCGGCACCTGTACTTTTCTGTACGACACAGTAATTTGATTGGTGCCGTACTTCAGTAGATAGAGTTTTAGAGAGGGAATAGGACTTAGAAAATTTTGGGTAGGCAGCTGCCTCTCCCAGAGAGCACCCTGTATAAATGGCAAACTTTGGCCAGCCATAACTATCAATTTACTTGACCATTTTCAGTGATTCTTTTTGCTGCGGACTCAGGGGAGTCTAGGCTACACAGGGGTGTAGTCGGTCAGAGTTTTTGTCTGCCAGGGTGGCTGTATTTCTAAGGGAAAGTCAAAGTGGGTGAATGTGTCCAAATCTCATATTCTAACTTTGCATTCTGTGGTGGAACTGAGCACACAGAAAGTGTTATTTCACAGGGGTGAATCTATATTGGGGTTGTGACTGTCAAGGGGTCAGTCACTTGGGTTTATATTAACTTGGAGTCGGCACTATCTAGATTAGCTTCTTTTGGATCTGCATACTCTGAGGGCCAATGGAGGTCTCAGAGTTTCATAAAAGGGTACAGAGTGTATGATCTAAAGAGAGAAGATATAATTCTAGTAAAGCACCTGGAATCTATAGATGACGGGAAGTCGGTAGATCCCTTCAAATCCTCAAAGTCAGTCAGAATCAGATTAGAGTCAGACAATTCTGATGACTTTCATCTTCCTAACTATCTGGATCTACAAGAAGATGATACTCTTGCATGATCTTATGATATTCCTGCAGGTTCAAAACAAACAGAGAAAGACATGGACTTGTAACACCGGTGACACCTATACTTGAAGCGGAAGACGTGGTGGAAACGGATATGTATCTGAGGGACAGGGGAGAAGCCGTGGTGATTCGAAAGAATCCACGAGAACCATCTATTCCGGCCGCAGATTTTGAGAGAGGGAGAAGAAGCAGTAAAAGACTTCAAGAAAAACAAGTTAACAACAAGGTAACTAAATTGTCTAACCTAGATGAACCTCAAACATATGGAGAGGCAATGAAATGCCCAGAGAGAAACCGGTGGAAGACAGCCATCAATGAAGAGATGGCTTCAATCATGGGGGCTGATACATGGGAGTTGGTGGACTGTCCACCCGATCAAAAACCAATTGGATGTAAGTGGGTTTTCAAATTATAACTAAATCCGGACAATACTATTGAGCAGTATAAGGCCCGGTTAGTGGCCAAAGGTTTTACTCAGAAAGAGGGAATAGACTACGAAGAAACCTTTACTCTGGTCGTCTGATTTCCCTCAGTCTCGATACTTCTCAGTCTGGCAGCTGCAGAAGACATCGAAGTACACCACATGGACATCAAGACAGCCTTCTTGCATGGAGAACTAGAGGAGGAGATCTTTATGCGACAGCCGGAAGGATTCGTGGAACAAGGAGAGGAAAGTAAGGTATGTCTGCTGATCAAATCTCTCTATGGTTTGAAACAGGCTCCCAGACAATGGAACAAGAAACTTGATGAGTTCCTTACCAGTTTGGAATACATCCGGATCAGTTCATAACATTCAATTTATGTTTTTGAAGATGAGGAAGGTGTCATCTTTTTTGCAATTTACGTAGATGATTTGCTTGTTCTGAGTAAGTCAATGGAGAAAATCAACAAACTAAAAACAGATCTAAAGGGAAAATTTGAAATGAAGGACATGGGGGAGAGAAGATATATTCAGGGAATAGAAGTAAAAAGAGATAGAGATAAGAGAATAATTAGACTAACTCAGAAAGAGGCAATTGGAAACATGTTGGAAAAATTTCACATAGACAAAGCCAACAGTTGTACGACTCCTATGGACCTAAAGAAGGGAAGTGAGGGGAGTGAGGAAGGAGATATCCTAATTCTAGATGATGTACTAGGTCCAAAAGTGAAGATGTTTTTGCAGATTATCCCATACAAACAAGTAGTGGGCAATCTAATTTATTTTATGAATTGTACAAGACCGGATTTGGCAGCAGCTGTAGGAGTGCTAAGTAGGAGTCTGAATGCTCCTACCAAAAGGGATTGGATATCTGCTAAGAGGGTCCTCAAGAATCTCATAGGAACTAGGGATCTATGGTTGCATGTGGGAGGGGAAAATACTGACATCACCACTTGGAGTGATGCCAGCTATGGGGATGCTCCGATGCAAAGATGTACATCTTGATATGTGTTGTATGTGAGGAATGGTGCTTGTTGTTGGAGCACTACAGCAAAAGGTCATTGCTCAGTCCACCATAGAGGGAGAGTATATGGCATCTTGCTCTGCTGTGAATGAATTGACGTGGGTCAAATCCTTGCTTGGTGAATTGGGGCATCTTAAGAGTGGAATTCAAAAAATATTATGTGATAATCAAGCAGCAATTGCAATTGCTGCTTATCCTAAACATCACTTTAATGCAAAGCACATGGACATCAAACTTAGCTTTTTCACAGAGAAGGTGGAGAACAAAATAATAAATCTAGAGTATAGACCAGACAATGAGATGGTGGCAGACATGATGACAAAGCATGTGCCTTCTCCTAAATTAATTTTCTGCAGAAAAAAATGTGGACTCAAATTTGAAAGTCACTAGAAAATAAAGGAAGTGTTAAAATTAAAGGTTTACTTAAGCATTTTCTAGGTTACTTAATTGATTTAACTACGAGCTGGAAAAAGCAAAGGCAGCCTGCTTCTAACTTCTCTCTCTAGCCCCTATACTTGATATAGTCACAAAAGGCTGGAGAGGAAGCTAAAGCCATGGCTGCCTATGCTTCCCCTAAGGTCAGAAGGCAGCATTTTGGTAAACTTACCAAAAAGGTTGTCGAAGTATAAATGGTATGATAACTATTTAAAGAAGTGGAAATAGAAAAGTTCATTTAACTGACGACCAGACCACAATCACAGAGTCAAATTAGATAGAATTACATCGAAAAGTATTGCTTGTATTTTAACGACTATAAATTAAGGCCGATATCAATCGGACGGCGGAGGAAGAAGCCGCGATCACGAACGGAGAATTTGGCGGTTTGCGATCACAACCACACTGGGTGACAGGTGGAAACATGACATTGGTTAGAGGCATCTCCGGGACATACCATGGCGAACAAAGATATGGCAAGCGTCGTCTTCTTAGCCATGTCCTACAATAGCCGTGCATATAGTATTGTGTTTGTTATTTGGTCTAAAATAGACCGCAGAAGCCACCCAAACTATCAAACAAAAAGCTTAGCAAAGCTAGGCCAATGAACTACCATATTGAAATGCATCCTCCAAATGACACACATGCGTTCACAGACGCAACAAATAGCAATTAGGGTAAGATGAAAATCACAACAAACCCTAAAACAATGCGTACACAGACGCAACAAAATGCATACACAGATGCATTAACAATCCGTACACAGACGGAGCAGCATGCGCACACAAACGCATGAATAACATCTAGGGATACATGAAAATCACAATAAACCCTAGGACAAATGCATAAATAATGCATAGCAAACAAGTATATAAATAACATATATAAATAATAATAAAATAATGCATCACACTTAAACAAAAGTATAACCAAATAATAAATGAATAATTCAAGTATAATCAATATATCACTCACAGTGCGTAACCTAATCGACAACCCTAAAATATTACATCTTTGGTCCCTACTTCACTTAACAAGCATTGATGATTAATTCCTAACAAAGCTAATTCCTATATATACACTTGTGAGCTGTCAACGAATCACTAAGTGTCAAAATAATCAATGTAAATTACGTAACTGTCACTAAATCCTATTTACGCATAATAACCTTCTTGTAAGAGTAACTAATCGTAAGCGTCCACCTGAGAGTCAAGCAATCGTAAGCGTACACTTGTCTACAAGTACGATATTTTACACACAAATTAAACCGTCGAAACCCTAATTGACCACGTAAATATAAACGTCATAAAAAACAATAATTTATTAATGCAAATAAGACAAAGTAATGTTGTTCCAAATATTTTCAAGTACACACAATCTCACAAAATCGTATGCTGAGTCATCTGAGTCAATCAACGAAACTCTTCGAATTCCATAAAGCAATCCGGAACGTCCAAAATAAACATCGTGTGATTGACGCAATTTCGCGTCACCACTACTGGAAAAAATCTCAGCGGCCTATATCCGCCGTCCGTCGCTCTTAATCGGCACCCTCGATGTCGCGCCGCGTGGTCATAAAATTCCAATTGAAATCTGCGCGTGTCGTCAAATATCTCACGAATGTCGCGAAGCGAATTCAAGTCCACTTGCGAAATAATTTATCGTACAGCCGAAATCATTTCCGTACCTCAAACGCGTCATTTGTAATAAATGCGCTTGTCACATTTTGTTTCGTACGCCATGCGTACATTTTCACACACTTCGAATATTAAACGTCGGATCGGCTCGCGATCCGCCGTCCATTTCTCCTTACGCAAACCGTACTTTTACAAATGTTTGTTCGCGTCACTGCAATTAAATTACGTAATCTATTCAAACCTCCACACTAAATTTTATGAGTACTTACGCATTAAAAATCGCGTCAAGTACGCTCGAAATGTCGCGTACGCATGAAACGTCGTGTATGCACGAAACTAAATCTTTAAAAACAACACTCCCCCGAAAATTTAGTTTCGTGCATCCATGGAGCCACGTCATCAGCTGTCACACATGCCATCAGCTGTCACACGTCTCCTCCATCTGCCTCCTTCAACTGAATTCGCCAATTTCTTCTAACGAATTAAGCCTCCCTCGCTGCACCACTGCTTCCGCTGCCTCCTTAAAGTTTCCAAATTATTTTTTATATATATATATATATTTTTATTTTCAAATTACAACAATTTTGTTTTCTACCAATATCTAAATCTGAAACTACATTCCCAAAATTCTATCACAAATCAACTAAAAATTAAAACCAAAAGATCACACTAATAATATATCCCCACTCAAATAGTTTCTACCTCACTATAACAAATCTAGATTTCAAATTTTTCATTTAATAATAAAATCCCAAAATTTCCCATTAAACAAAAACTATATTCCCAAAAATTCTATCGAGATACACAAACAAAATCCCACAAAATCCTCTTACTACCACAACAATTTTAAAAAAACTAATCTTTTCAAAGTTCTAGATTTTTCAAACCCTTTACTTAATTCCCAAATTTTCTACAAAGAAGTATTAAAAGAAAAACAAAATAAAAATAAACTCCACAACCTTTATCCATTTTTTTCTCTTTCCCACATTTTTCCAAAAACTCCAAATATTTTACATTTCGTAAAACTTCCAACAACTCAATAATTATCTTACAAATCCCTTTTCCAACAATCATAGATCCACCAAATTCGGATCTTTCACCAAATGCCACAACTCCACCTTTCGGATATCTCTCCCCCAAATGTCGAAACTCCACCTTCCAAATTTCTCCATCAAACGTCGAATCTCCACCAAATGTCAAAACTTCCACCGAATGGCAAAACTCCACCCTCTGGAACTCTCCACCAAAAACAAATCCTCCACATTCCGAATCTCTCCACCATAAACAAACAAAAATTCTTTCACACGAGGGTAACATTACTCAAAAGTTCACCTTCTCAAAGTTAACCCTTGTGGAGATGCGGTCAGCAACATACCAAGACTATGATAAGGCCGATGATGCAAAACTCATACAAGAACAATATTAACCCGCTACAATGCGTTAGACTCAAACCTACCTCGACTCAACCTAACGTATGATAGATGGGGGGTGGGCCCATAACCTGTTGTTCTTTGGTATAAAATAGACCACAAAAGCCACCCAAACTATTAAACAAAAAGCTTAGCAAAGCTAGGCCAATGAACTACCATATTGAAATGCATCCTCCAAATGACACACATGCGTTCACAGACGCAACAAATAGCAATTAGGGTAAGATGAAAATCACAACAGACCCTAAAACAAGGCGTACACAGACGCAACAAAATGCATACACAGATGCATTAACAATCCGTACACAGACGGAGCAGCATGCGCACACAGACGCATGAATAACATCTAGGGTTACATGAAAATCACAAGAAACCCTAGGACAAATGCATAAATAATGCATAGCAAACAAGTATATAAATAACATATATAAATAATAATAAAATAATGCATCACACTTAAACAAAAGTATAACCAAATAATACATGAATAATTCAAGTATAATCAATATATCACTCACAGTGCATAACCTAATCGACAACCCTAAAATATTACATCTTTGGTCCCTACTTCACTTAACAAGCATTGATGATTAATTCCTAACAAAGCTCATTCCTATATATACACTTGTGAGCTGTCAACGAATCACTAAGTGTCAAAATAACCAATGTAAATTACGTAACTGTCACTAAATCCTATTTACGCATAATAACCTTCTTGTAAGAGTAACTAATCGTAAGCGTCCACCTGAGAGTCAAGCAATCGTAAGCGTACACTTGTCTACAAGTACGATATTTTACACACAAATTAAACCGTCGAAACCCTAATTGACCACGTAAATATAAACGTCATAAAAAACAATAATTTATTAATGCAAATAAGACAAAGTAATGTTGTTCCAAATATTTTCAAGTACACACAATCTCACAAAATCGTATGCTGAGTCATCTGAGTCAATCAACGAAACTCTTCGAATTCCATAAAGCAATCCGGAACGTCCAAAATAAACATCGTGTGATTGACGCAATTTCGCGTCACCACTACTGGAAAAAATCTCAGCGGCCTATATCCGCCGTCCGTCGCTCTTAATCGGCACCCTCGATGTCGCGCCGCGTGGTCATAAAATTCCAATTGAAATCTGCGCGTGTCGTCAAATATCTCACGAATGTCGCGAAGCGAATTCAAGTCCACTTGCGAAATAATTTATCGTACAGCCGAAATCATTTCCGTACCTCAAACGCGTCATTTGTAATAAATGCGCTTGTCACATTTTGTTTCGTACGCCATGCGTACATTTTCACACACTTCGAATATTAAACGTCGGATCGGCTCGCGATCCGCCGTCCATTTCTCCTTACGCAAACCGTACTTTTACAAATGTTTGTTCGCGTCACTGCAATTAAATTACGTAATCTATTCAAACCTCCACACTAAATTTTATGAGTACTTACGCATTAAAAATCGCGTCAAGTACGCTCGAAATGTCGCGTACGCATGAAACGTCGTGTATGCACGAAACTAAATCTTTAAAAACAACACTCCCCCGAAAATTTAGTTTCGTGCATCCATGGAGCCACGTCATCAGCTGTCACACATGCCATCAGCTGTCACACGTCTCCTCCATCTGCCTCCTTCAACTGAATTCGCCAATTTCTTCTAACGAATTAAGCCTCCCTCGCTGCACCACTGCTTCCGCTGCCTCGTTAAAGTTTCCAAATTATTTTTTATATATATATATATTTTTATTTTCAAATTACAACAATTTTGTTTTCTACCAATATCTAAATCTGAAACTACATTCCCAAAATTCTATCACAAATCAACTAAAAATTAAAACCAAAAGATCACACTAATAATATATCCCCACTCAAATAGTTTCTACCTCACTATAACAAATCTAGATTTCAAATTTTTCATTTAATAATCAAATCCAAAAATTTCCCATTAAACAAAAACTATATTCCCAAAATTTCTATCGAAATACACAAACAAAATCCCACAAATTCCTCTAACTACCACAACAATTTTGAAAAAACTAATCTTTTCAAAGTTCTAGATTTTTCAAACCCTTTACTTAATTCCCAAATTTTCTACAAACATGTATTAAAAAAAAAACAAAATAAAAATAAACTCTACAACCTTTATCCAATTTTTTCTCTTTCCCACATTTTTTCAAAAACTCCAAATATTTTACATTTCCCAAAACTTCCAACAACTCAATAATTATCTTACAAATCCCTTTTCCAACAATCATAGATCCACCAAATTCGGATCTTTCACCAAATGCCACAACTCCACCTTTCGGATATCTCTCCCCCAATGTCGAAACTCCACCTTCCAAATTTCTCCATCAATCGTCGAATCTCCACCAAATGTCAAAATTTCCACCGAATGGCAAAACTCCACCCTCTAGAACTCTCCACCAAAAAAAAATCCTCCACATTCCGAATCTCTCCACCATAAACAATCAAAAATTCTTTCACACGAGGGTAACATTACTCAAAAGTTCACCTTCTCAAAGTTAACCCTTGTGGAGATGCGGTCAGCAACATACCAAGACTATGATAAGGCCGATGATGCAAAACTCATACAAGACCAATATTAACCCGCTACAATGCGTTAGACTCAAACCTACCTCGACTCAACCTAACGTATGATAGATGGGGGGTGGGCCCATAACCTGTTGTTCTTTGGTATAAAATAGACCACAAAAGCCACCCAAACTATTAAACAAAAAGCTTAGCAAAGCTAGGCCAATGAACTACCATATTGAAATGCATCCTCCAAATGACACACATGCGTTCACAGACGCAACAAATAGCAATTAGGGTAAGATGAAAATCACAACAGACCCTAAAACAATGCGTACACAGACGCAACAAAATGCATACACAGATGCATTAACAATCCGTACACAGACGGAGCAGCATGCGCACACAAACGCATGAATAACATCTAGGGATACATGAAAATCACAATAAACCCTAGGACAAATGCATAAATAATGCATAGCAAACAAGTATATAAATAACATATATAAATAATAATAAAATAATGCATCACACTTAAACAAAAGTATAACCAAATAATAAATGAATAATTCAAGTATAATCAATATATCACTCACAGTGCGTAACCTAATCGACAACCCTAAAATATTACATCTTTGGTCCCTACTTCACTTAACAAGCATTGATGATTAATTCCTAACAAAGCTAATTCCTATATATACACTTGTGAGCTGTCAACGAATCACTAAGTGTCAAAATAATCAATGTAAATTACGTAACTGTCACTAAATCCTATTTACGCATAATAACCTTCTTGTAAGAGTAACTAATCGTAAGCGTCCACCTGAGAGTCAAGCAATCGTAAGCGTACACTTGTCTACAAGTACGATATTTTACACACAAATTAAACCGTCGAAACCCTAATTGACCACGTAAATATAAACGTCATAAAAAACAATAATTTATTAATGCAAATAAGACAAAGTAATGTTGTTCCAAATATTTTCAAGTACACACAATCTCACAAAATCGTATGCTGAGTCATCTGAGTCAATCAACGAAACTCTTCGAATTCCATAAAGCAATCCGGAACGTCCAAAATAAACATCGTGTGATTGACGCAATTTCGCGTCACCACTACTGGAAAAAATCTCAGCGGCCTATATCCGCCGTCCGTCGCTCTTAATCGGCACCCTCGATGTCGCGCCGCGTGGTCATAAAATTCCAATTGAAATCTGCGCGTGTCGTCAAATATCTCACGAATGTCGCGAAGCGAATTCAAGTCCACTTGCGAAATAATTTATCGTACAGCCGAAATCATTTCCGTACCTCAAACGCGTCATTTGTAATAAATGCGCTTGTCACATTTTGTTTCGTACGCCATGCGTACATTTTCACACACTTCGAATATTAAACGTCGGATCGGCTCGCGATCCGCCGTCCATTTCTCCTTACGCAAACCGTACTTTTACAAATGTTTGTTCGCGTCACTGCAATTAAATTACGTAATCTATTCAAACCTCCACACTAAATTTTATGAGTACTTACGCATTAAAAATCGCGTCAAGTACGCTCGAAATGTCGCGTACGCATGAAACGTCGTGTATGCACGAAACTAAATCTTTAAAAACAACACTCCCCCGAAAATTTAGTTTCGTGCATCCATGGAGCCACGTCATCAGCTGTCACACATGCCATCAGCTGTCACACGTCTCCTCCATCTGCCTCCTTCAACTGAATTCGCCAATTTCTTCTAACGAATTAAGCCTCCCTCGCTGCACCACTGCTTCCGCTGCCTCCTTAAAGTTTCCAAATTATTTTTTATATATATATATATATATTTTTATTTTCAAATTACAACAATTTTGTTTTCTACCAATATCTAAATCTGAAACTACATTCCCAAAATTCTATCACAAATCAACTAAAAATTAAAACCAAAAGATCACACTAATAATATATCCCCACTCAAATAGTTTCTACCTCACTATAACAAATCTAGATTTCAAATTTTTCATTTAATAATAAAATCCCAAAATTTCCCATTAAACAAAAACTATATTCCCAAAAATTCTATCGAGATACACAAACAAAATCCCACAAAATCCTCTTACTACCACAACAATTTTAAAAAAACTAATCTTTTCAAAGTTCTAGATTTTTCAAACCCTTTACTTAATTCCCAAATTTTCTACAAAGAAGTATTAAAAGAAAAACAAAATAAAAATAAACTCCACAACCTTTATCCATTTTTTTCTCTTTCCCACATTTTTCCAAAAACTCCAAATATTTTACATTTCGTAAAACTTCCAACAACTCAATAATTATCTTACAAATCCCTTTTCCAACAATCATAGATCCACCAAATTCGGATCTTTCACCAAATGCCACAACTCCACCTTTCGGATATCTCTCCCCCAAATGTCGAAACTCCACCTTCCAAATTTCTCCATCAATCGTCGAATCTCCACCAAATGTCAAAATTTCCACCGAATGGCAAAACTCCACCCTCTAGAACTCTCCACCAAAAAAAAATCCTCCACATTCCGAATCTCTCCACCATAAACAATCAAAAATTCTTTCACACGAGGGTAACATTACTCAAAAGTTCACCTTCTCAAAGTTAACCCTTGTGGAGATGCGGTCAGCAACATACCAAGACTATGATAAGGCCGATGATGCAAAACTCATACAAGACCAATATTAACCCGCTACAATGCGTTAGACTCAAACCTACCTCGACTCAACCTAACGTATGATAGATGGGGGGTGGGCCCATAACCTGTTGTTCTTTGGTATAAAATAGACCACAAAAGCCACCCAAACTATTAAACAAAAAGCTTAGCAAAGCTAGGCCAATGAACTACCATATTGAAATGCATCCTCCAAATGACACACATGCGTTCACAGACGCAACAAATAGCAATTAGGGTAAGATGAAAATCACAACAGACCCTAAAACAATGCGTACACAGACGCAACAAAATGCATACACAGATGCATTAACAATCCGTACACAGACGGAGCAGCATGCGCACACAAACGCATGAATAACATCTAGGGATACATGAAAATCACAATAAACCCTAGGACAAATGCATAAATAATGCATAGCAAACAAGTATTTAAATAACATATATAAATAATAATAAAATAACGCATCACACTTAAACAAAAGTATAACCAAATAATAAATGAATAATTCAAGTATAATCAATATATCACTCACAGTGCGTAACCTAATCGACAACCCTAAAATATTACATCTTTGGTCCCTACTTCACTTAACAAGCATTGATGATTAATTCCTAACAAAGCTAATTCCTATATATACACTTGTGAGCTGTCAACGAATCACTAAGTGTCAAAATAATCAATGTAAATTACGTAACTGTCACTAAATCCTATTTACGCATAATAACCTTCTTGTAAGAGTAACTAATCGTAAGCGTCCACCTGAGAGTCAAGCAATCGTAAGCGTACACTTGTCTACAAGTACGATATTTTACACACAAATTAAACCGTCGAAACCCTAATTGACCACGTAAATATAAACGTCATAAAAAACAATAATTTATTAATGCAAATAAGACAAAGTAATGTTGTTCCAAATATTTTCAAGTACACACAATCTCACAAAATCGTATGCTGAGTCATCTGAGTCAATCAACGAAACTCTTCGAATTCCATAAAGCAATCCGGAACGTCCAAAATAAACATCGTGTGATTGACGCAATTTCGCGTCACCACTACTGGAAAAAATCTCAGCGGCCTATATCCGCCGTCCGTCGCTCTTAATCGGCACCCTCGATGTCGCGCCGCGTGGTCATAAAATTCCAATTGAAATCTGCGCGTGTCGTCAAATATCTCACGAATGTCGCGAAGCGAATTCAAGTCCACTTGCGAAATAATTTATCGTACAGCCGAAATCATTTCCGTACCTCAAACGCGTCATTTGTAATAAATGCGCTTGTCACATTTTGTTTCGTACGCCATGCGTACATTTTCACACACTTCGAATATTAAACGTCGGATCGGCTCGCGATCCGCCGTCCATTTCTCCTTACGCAAACCGTACTTTTACAAATGTTTGTTCGCGTCACTGCAATTAAATTACGTAATCTATTCAAACCTCCACACTAAATTTTATGAGTACTTACGCATTAAAAATCGCGTCAAGTACGCTCGAAATGTCGCGTACGCATGAAACGTCGTGTATGCACGAAACTAAATCTTTAAAAACAACACTCCCCCGAAAATTTAGTTTCGTGCATCCATGGAGCCACGTCATCAGCTGTCACACATGCCATCAGCTGTCACACGTCTCCTCCATCTGCCTCCTTCAACTGAATTCGCCAATTTCTTCTAACGAATTAAGCCTCCCTCGCTGCACCACTGCTTCCGCTGCCTCGTTAAAGTTTCCAAATTATTTTTTATATATATATATATTTTTATTTTCAAATTACAACAATTTTGTTTTCTACCAATATCTAAATCTGAAACTACATTCCCAAAATTCTATCACAAATCAACTAAAAATTAAAACCAAAAGATCACACTAATAATATATCCCCACTCAAATAGTTTCTACCTCACTATAACAAATCTAGATTTCAAATTTTTCATTTGATAATAAAATCCCAAAATTTCCCATTAAACAAAAACTATATTCCCAAAAATTCTATCGAGATACACAAACAAAATCCCACAAAATCCTCTTACTACCACAACAATTTTAAAAAAACTAATCTTTTCAAAGTTCTAGATTTTTCAAACCCTTTACTTAATTCCCAAATTTTCTACAAAGAAGTATTAAAAGAAAAACAAAATAAAAATAAACTCCACAACCTTTATCCATTTTTTTCTCTTTCCCACATTTTTCCAAAAACTCCAAATATTTTACATTTCGTAAAACTTCCAACAACTCAATAATTATCTTACAAATCCCTTTTCCAACAATCATAGATCCACCAAATTCGGATCTTTCACCAAATGCCACAACTCCACCTTTCGGATATCTCTCCCCCAAATGTCGAAACTCCACCTTCCAAATTTCTCCATCAATCGTCGAATCTCCACCAAATGTCAAAATTTCCACCGAATGGCAAAACTCCACCCTCTAGAACTCTCCACCAAAAAAAAATCCTCCACATTCCGAATCTCTCCACCATAAACAATCAAAAATTCTTTCACACGAGGGTAACATTACTCAAAAGTTCACCTTCTCAAAGTTAACCCTTGTGGAGATGCGGTCAGCAACATACCAAGACTATGATAAGGCCGATGATGCAAAACTCATACAAGAACAATATTAACCCGCTACAATGCGTTAGACTCAAACCTACCTCGACTCAACCTAACGTATGATAGATGGGGGGTGGGCCCATAACCTGTTGTTCTTTGGTATAAAATAGACCACAAAAGCCACCCAAACTATTAAACAAAAAGCTTAGCAAAGCTAGGCCAATGAACTACCATATTGAAATGCATCCTCCAAATGACACACATGCGTTCACAGACGCAACAAATAGCAATTAGGGTAAGATGAAAATCACAACAGACCCTAAAACAATGCGTACACAGACGCAACAAAATGCATACACAGATGCATTAACAATCCGTACACAGACGGAGCAGCATGCGCACACAAACGCATGAATAACATCTAGGGTTACATGAAAATCACAAGAAACCCTAGGACAAATGCATAAATAATGCATAGCAAACAAGTATTTAAATAACATATATAAATAATAATAAAATAACGCATCACACTTAAATAAAAGTATAACCAAATAATAAATGAATAATTCAAGTATAATCAATATATCACTCACAGTGCATAACCTAATCGACAACCCTAAAATATTACATCTTTCGTCCCTACTTCACTTAACAAGCATTGATGATTAATTCCTAACAAAGCTCATTCCTATATATACACTTGTGAGCTGTCAACGAATTACTAAGTGTCAAAATAACCAATGTAAATTACGTAACTGTCACTAAATCCTATTTACGCATAATAACTTCTAGTAAGAGTAACTAATCGTAAGCGTCCACCTGAGAGTCAAACAATCGTAAGCGTACACTTGTCTACAAGTACGATATTTTTCACACAAATTAAACCGTCGAAACCCTAATTGACCACGTAAATATAAACGTCATAAAAAACAGTAATTTATTAATGCAAAAAAGACAAAGAAATGTTGTTCCAAATATTTTCAAGTACACACAATCTCACAAAATCGTATGCTGAGTCATCTGAGTCAATCAACGAAACTCCTCGAATTTCGTAAACCAATCCGGGAAGTCCAAATTTAACATTGTGTGATTGACGCGATTTCGTGTCACCATTACTGGAAAAAATCTCAGCGGCCTATATCCGCCGTCTGTCGCTCTTAATTGGCACCCTCGATGTCGCGCTGCGTGGTCATAAAAATCCAATTGAAATCTGCGCGTGTCGTCAAATATCTCACGAATGTCGCGAAGCGAATTCAAGTCCACTTGGCGAAATAAATTATTGTACAGCCGAAATCATTTCCGTTCCTCAAACGCGTCCTTTGTAATAAATGTGCTTGTCACATTTTGTTTCGTACACCATGCGTACATTTTCACACACTACGAACATTAAACGTCGGATTGCTTCGCGATCCGCTGTCCATTTCTCCTTCTGCAAATCGTACTTTTACAAACGTTTGTTCACGTCACTTCAATTAAATTTCGTAATCCATTCGAACCTCCACACTAAATTTTTTGAGTACTTACTCATTAAAAATCGCGTCAAGTACGCACGAAATGTCGCGTACGCATGAAACGTCGCGTACGCACGAAACTAAATCTTCAAAAACAACACTATGGGCCAAATACCTTTCTATATTTTACAATGAATTGATTGGCTCCGTACTTCAGTAGTAGAGGGATTAGAGA
This sequence comes from Zygnema cylindricum, assembly GCA_037447655.1. Classification (NCBI taxonomy): domain Eukaryota; kingdom Viridiplantae; phylum Streptophyta; class Zygnematophyceae; order Zygnematales; family Zygnemataceae; genus Zygnema; species Zygnema cylindricum. Next base: position 166,292 of record JBBHKE010002008.1, read on the forward strand.
GGGGCTTATGACTAAGGAAAATTATAGGTATCCACCTATCTCTCTCAAAGAGAGCTCATGTAGAAAAGGTCATCTTTGACAATATATAATTAACTGCTCAGGGGAGCAAATTCAAGGACTCGTTTTGTAACAGACACAGGGGAGTCTATTTTGCTAAGGGGTGAAGTCAGATTAGTCTGTATTCTGTCAGGGTGTCAATAATACTCATACAAAGACTAAGGGATTGAGGCTATACTAGGGGCTTCTGGTAAGTTGCATACTCTGAGTACCAATGGAGGTCTCAGAGTTGCAGACGTGGCATGACCTAGCACCAGGTGGAAGGATAAAATTTTTGTTGCAAGAATTCTGGGGAACATACGGACGAGTGGAAGAGTTACTCGCGTCCACTTAGTGGCCTTGTCGTACACATGCCGTACAGAAAAAAGACATCGGCCGTAGTACCTTTTTGTACTTTACAATCATGTCATTGGTTCGTTTTTCAGTAGATATGGGTTGTGAGAGGGGTTTACAACTTAGAAAAATCTTGTAGGTAGTCACCTCTCTCTAAGAGAGCTCTTGTATAAGATTAGCATTTTTGTTGGTTCATAACTTATCGGTTAGTTGGTCGTTTTTAGTGATTATTTTTGTTTCGGACTCAAGCGAGTCCACGCTGCACAGGGGTGATATCACAGTATCATTTTGATTTATTGGGAAGCAGTGGTTTTGGCTTGAAGTGGGTTAGCTAAAAACTATCTAGAGGCTTCCTGAATTCTGTAGTCCAATAGAGGACAGAGAATTGCAAGTTATGGGCCCACCCTCTATGGTGCCCACCTTCAATGGATCTGGGTTAATCTATTGGGAAGCCATGATGATGGGGGCTTTGTGCTAAAAACGATACTGGGTTATAGTCTGTGGACAAGTGAAACGTCCACCTTCGGGAACTCCACCAAGATTTGGAGGAGTAAGGTTTCCTACAGCTGCAACTGCTTCAACGAAGGAGGTAGATGATGGGGACAGCAGTGTGTCCGAAAAAGGGAAAGGGAAGTAGACACCCCTCACTCCAACCCTTCGAAGGTACTCTTGCTAGTCCCCAGATATCTGTATGAACTAGATCTAGCACATTCTCGCCTCTATATGTGGCAATTTTGGGGAAGGGAAGTTTATGAGCCTTACCTTGGGCATGAGCCTCTACAATCATCCATCATTTCATTATCCCCAAACTCAATGCCTTCTACTACACTAAGCTTCTTCATTTCCCTCAGCTTATCAAAATGCACATGCCCCAACCACGTATGCCAGATCATCAAGCTCGGAACACCACCATAGTAAGCACTCTTCTTTTCATTACTCAGGTTTAGCCTCAACATTCCTTGGCTGCCCTTATCTGCAGTGAAGTAGACTTCATCTCCATACTTAGCTGTAACTACTCCTTTTCTAGTGAAGGTATCAAAATCTTTGTCATCTAATACAAAGGTAAACACAAGATTTTTACTCTGCTGAGGAATATAGAGCACATCTGAGAAGGTCAGTATAGAAGTCTTATCCTCCACTAAGACTTTTAGATCTATCGAGCCCACTAGATCTATAATAACTACTCTCCCATCCCCATACTCTATTTCTACAGTAAGGATCTTTTTTAGCTTAGTGAAGAGGTTCTTGTCACGACACATGTGCATGGATGCACCTAAGTCGATGATCCATCCTTCCTCTGAAGCTTCCCAAATGGCTCTAAGAGCACATTTATGTTTCCGAGGGATCTCATTCTCCTCCAAATTCTCGTCGAGAATAAGATCCCCATCCTCCTCCTTAGAGGACTTGTCCTCTTTAGTCTCTCCTTTGACACGTGTGACCACAAGTGCCTTTTTCTTCCCTCCGGAAGGACCTCCTCCATGGTTTTCTTAAAACCTTAGCTCTGACAGCTTGGTGCAATCAGCAATGAAGTGTCCTAGCTTTTTGCAAAAATGACAAAGACCCTTTGGAGGCTTAAATTCTCCAGATTGGTCTCCTTTGAAGTTATTGTACAGCTTCTTCGTATCCTCCCTCCATTGGTCGGTTCCGGCAGCTAAAGCTTGAACGCTCTTTCCTCCTCTACAAATCTCAATTGTGTTCTCCTACACAAGTATCATTCGGATCACTAAGTTCCACTTCCAAGAGTTGTCATCCATTTTTTGCACTTGGTACACTATGTTTTCATACTCCTCAAGCAACTTCATGATGAGGGTGGTAACTTTCATCTCCATTGTGCTTGTCCATCCGGCACTTTCCATCTCTATATACAGACAAGAGAGATCATTACAGTAGTCTAAAATCTTCCCTCTTTTATAAGTATAACTCCCCAGCCTTTGCTCAGCCAGCTAGAGCTCCTAAATGGCACCAGCTTTATAGATCTCTACTAAAGTCATCCACAACTCTTTGGCCTTGAAGATGTGAAGATGAGAGGTAGCCAAAGCTTGAGTGAGGTACCTCAGAATGAAATATCTGGCATTCATGTTTGTGTACTCCCACATCTGAATGTCATTTGAAACTCTGAGACCTCCATAAGTCCTCAGAGTGGACAGCTTCTAAGAAAACGTCTAAGATAACCCTGACCCCTTTGTGTTTCAGCAAAAATAACTGCCACTCTGGCAGACTAAAACCCTGACCAACTTTACCCCTGTGAAGACAAGACTCCCCTGAGTCGATAGCAAAAAAAATCTCTGAATTTGCTCCCCTGAGTAGTAAGTTATGGAGGGTCAAAGTTGACCTTTTGTACAGAAGCTCTCTGGGAGAGAGGGTCCTATCTTCTAATTTTTCTAAGTCCTATCTCTCTCACAGACTCTATCTACTGATGTACGGAGCCAATCAGATTTCAGTTTCGTACACAAAAGTACAGCTGCCGGTGTACTTTATGTACGCCATTGTACGACATGGCCTAAATGTCGACACGTGGTATGTCCGGATTCGCTCCCTTAATCCTCGCAGATGCCGCGATCCAATGTCATTCGGCCACGTGTCATCCGATGTGGCAAGACCACAAACCGCCGAAATCCTCTTCCGCGATCTCGGCGTTAATTCCGGCCGTCCGATTAAATTCACATTTAATTGTAGCCGTAATAAATACATGTGCGGTATTCATTTCACTAAAGAAATAAATGCGCGGTATTGGTTTCTTATCTGTACCAGAATCCGTACTTTTACATTTAGTGGATATATGTCTGCCGTAATGAGTTACAGTTAATTGAACATTTCTACGTATAAATGTTTAAATAATCATCAAACCCAATAATGCGTAAGACTACTTCTAGACTTCACGGCTAAGGCTATCGGCTACGGCGGTCTGCTTGCCGGTAGGTACTAGGATCAAATCCTGTGGCCGGCACATATCTTTTAATAAATTAAACCCATAACTAAAATATATTTTCCCGTAAACCTCTAGATAGCCTAGGTAGCCATGGCTCTAGCTCCCTCTCCAATTTCTCATTGACTGCGACAAGTTTGAGAGTTGGAGAGAGAAGTTAGAGGTAGACTGCCTCAGCATCTTTCTTATTTCTATTCAGACCTAGAAAATACTTTAAAAGACCATGAATTTATACACACCATTTATTTTCTAGTCAATCTTTAATTTCAGACCACACTTCTCCCTGCAGAAAATTAGGTTAGGAGAATTTAGAGGTTTGGTCATCATATATCTGCTACCATCTCACTATCTGGTCGGTACTCTAAACTGAATTTTTTTTTCTACTTTATCTGTAACAAAGCTGAGTTTAATATCCATGTGTTTGGCTTTAAAATGATGTTTAGGATTGGCAAAAATAGCGATTGCTGCCTGATTATCACAATAAAATTTCAGCACACCACTGTTAAGGTGACCAAGCTCACCAAGCAAAGACTTGACCCACATCAATTCTTTTACAGCAGAGCAAGAGACCATATACTCAGCCTCCATGGTGGACTGAGCAATCACTTTTTGTTGTTTGCTACTCCAACAGCAAGCCCCATCACCCACATGTAATACATATCAGAAGTGCATCTCCTCATCAGAGCATCACCATAAGTGACATCACTCCAAGTAGTGGTGTCAGTATTCTCCCCACCCAAATGCAACCATAGATCCCTAGTTCCTATCAAATATCTAAGGACTCTCTAAGCTGCCTCTAGATCCCTCTTAGTGGGAGCATTTAGACTTCTACTCAACACTCCTACAGCTGCAGCTAAATCCGGCCGGGTACAATTCATAAAATAGATTAGACTTCCCACTACTTGCCTGTAAGGAATAGTCTGCATGAACTTCTGTTCTTTATGAGATAATTCCTCGTCTAAGACTATGACTCCTTCTTCCTCACTCCCTTCACTTCCCTTCTTCAACTCCATTGGAGTTGTACAACTATTAGCTTTATCCATTTGAAATTTTCCAAGCATGTTCCTTATTGCTTCCTTTTGAGGCAATCTTATAATTTTTCTTTTTTGGTCTCTATCTACTTGAATTCCCAAAATATATTTTGCTTCCCCCATATCTTTCATTTCAAATCTCCCCTTAAGATTGGTTTTCAGTTTATTAATTTTTTCCATTCATTTACTTAATACAAGCAAATCATCAACATAAATTGCAATAAATATAAAACCTTCCTCATCTTCGAAAACATAGATTAAGTGATTTGAGCTGATCCGGATATATCCCACACCGGTACGAAACTCATCAAGCTTCTTATTCCACTGTCAAGGTGCTTGTTTCAAACCATAAAGAGATTTAATCAGCCGGCATACCTTACTCTCCTCTCCTTCCTCCACAAACCCTTCGGGTTGTCGCATGAAGATCTCCTCTTCCAATTCTCCATGCAAAAAGGTTGTCCTGGTGTCCATCTGGTGCACTTCCATGTCTTTCGCTGCTCCCAGGCTGAGAAGTATGCGGACGGAGGGAAATCTGACCACCGGGGCAAAGGTTTCCTCGTAGTCAATTCCCTCCTTTTGTGTAAATCCCTTTGCCACTAATCGGGCCTTGTAGCGCTCGATTGTGTTATCAGGGTTCAGTTTTAATTTGAAAACCCACTTACAACCGATTGGTTTTCGGTTAGGTGGACAATCCACCAGCTTCCAAGTATCGGCTGCCATAATTGAGGCCATCTCCTCATTGATGGCTTTTTTCCACGGATTTCTTTCTGGACAAGTCATCGCCTCTCCATAAGTTTGAGGTTCATCTTGATGAGATAGTTTAGTTACCTTGTTATTAACCTGTTTTTCTTGCAGTCTTTTGCTACTTCTCCTTCCCCCCTCAAAATTTGAAGCCGGAATAGATGGTTCTCGTGGATTATTTTGAACAAACTCGGCTTCTCCCCTATCCCTTGATTCCGAATCAATTTCCACCACGTCTTCCGCTTCAGGTAGAGTTGTCACTGGAGTTTCCACAGCCGAGTCCTTTTCGGTCTGATTTGTACCTGCAAGAATGTCATCTTCTCTAAAACCTGGATAGTTATGAAGCTCAAAGTCATCAGAATTTTTTTACTCAAATCTGATTTTCATTGACTTTGTATATTTGAAGGGATCCACAGACTTTTCTTCATCCATAACTACTAGATGCTTTTCTAAGATTATATCTTCCCTTTTTAGATCATAAACTCTATATCCTTTAACATCCTCATCATATCCTAATAAGTATCTCGGTTTTCCTTTAAGATCTAGCTTCCAATTAGACCGATCTGTATCTAGACTGAATACTTGACTGCCGAAAACTTTTTAGTGAGTTTATGTCTGGTTTCCCGCCTTTCCATCTCTCATAAGGTGTTTGATCTTTTATAGCTGAAGTAAAAACTCTATTTTTGAGGTAATTAGCACAGTTCATTGCTTCTGCCCAAAACCTTTTTCCTATCTTCTTATCTGACAACATACTTCTAGCACTATCACTTAGTGTTCTATTTAACCTTTCAGCTACCCCATTCTGTTCCGGGTTTTTTCTGGAACTGTCTTTTGGTGTTGAACCCCATGTTCTCTCAGAAAATCCTCAAACTGGTAAGAAGCATACTCTCCACCATTGTTACTCCTTATTCTCTTGATTGGAGTTTCATGGAGTTTTTCTCTCCATGCTTTATATTGTCTAAAAGAATCCTGAGCTTCGAACTTGTTTTTCAAATAATACACTCGGGAATACCGAGACCAATCATCAGTGATAACGATCATATATCTCTTCCCCCCCGGTGAGGGCACTTTAGCCGGTCCCCAAATATCTGTGTGTACTAGATCTAGAATTTTTTCTCCCTTATAGGTGGTTTTTTTAGGAAAGGGTAATCTTTGTGTTTTACCTTGAGCACATCCACTACAATCAATTATATTATCATTCTCACTGAAGTTAATCCCTTCCACCACTCCCATCTTTTTCATCTCTCTTAACTTGTCTAGATTCACATGCCCAAGCCTCTTATGCCACATCATAATATCATGAACACCTGCATAATAAAGTTTCTTCTTTTCATTACTTAAAACCAGCCTAAACATCCCATGGCTACCTTTCTCAGCAATGAAATAGACATCCTCCTCAAAACTAGCAGTAAAGACTCCTTCCCTAGTGCTTGTAAAAAAACCCTTATCATCTAATACGGATGTAGAGATGAGGTTTTTGTTCAGCTCCAGAAAAAACAATATATCGGAGAATGTTATTATGGATGTCTTTCCTTCTACTAACACTTTCAAATCTACCGATCCTACAAGAGTAGTGGTGACTATCCTTCATCCTTGTACTCTATCTCTACGGTGGGAATCTTTCTTATTTTAGTGAACATGTGCCTGTCCTCACACATGTGCATGGAGGCTCCTGAATCTACAATCCAGCCTGCTTCACCTTTCAATCCACCGTAAACACATTTCTGCCTTCGTGGTATTTCGACCTCGTTTTTGGCCTCCAACTCCTCATCTAAAAGGAGCTCATCGTCCTCGTCCTCGGATTCCGCCTCATGCAAGGGCCTTTTTCTTTCCTCTTGGGGTACCACCGGTCTGACCCTCCTTTAACCGAAGCTCGGTTAGCTTAGTGCACTCTGCTATATAGTGCCCAAGTTTCTTACAAAAATGACATAAACCTTTGGGAGCCTTTGGTCCGAACACATCGGTCTGCTTTTTCTGCTCCCTCCCCCCATAGTTTCCGACCGGTTTCCGGGAATCCTTGTTCCTCCAATCAATCGCAGTTGCCAAGGCTTGGCCACTCTTTCCTCCCCTTTGGATCTCAATCGTATTCTCTCGAACGAGAATCATCCCTACCACTGAGTTCCATATCCACCTTCAGTCCGGCAAGTGATGCACACGGTTGACTATGTTCTTGAACTCATCGGGTAACTTCATCAGTAAACAGTTAACCTTTTCTTTTTCACTAAAATCTTTTCCCGCACTCACTAGCTCCATGAAGAGTGTAGCAAGCTCATTGCAAAAATCCAACATCTTCCCCCCTTTGTATACATACTCATTAACTTTTTGATCAGCCAACTGTTGTTGCTCAATCGTACCACTTCGGTACATCTCTATGAGAGTCATCCAAAGATCGGATGCCATTTCTACCTGCGAATGACGACATGCAAGTCCTTGAGTGAGATGGCGTAGGATGAAGCTCTTTGCCGCCATATTGTTGAAGTCCCAGGTTTCATTATCATTCTCCTCGTTCCTCGGAATAGGTGACATGAATGCCGAACTAGTTGCTATTGGTGTGGTCGCCTCCTTCTCCTTTCCTTTGACCACCACCTCTCCTTCTTTTGTTTCCTCTGTTGAAGGTGGATCCTCTTTCCTGGTGAATCTGCTTCATCCAAACCATGGAGGAATTCCAAGACTTGATGGACGCCCCAACCGTCCACTCACTATCCCCCAAAACCTTTTTTCGAATAGAGCCCCTATCATCATACTTTCGCAGTATATGAAGCCAGTTCCACTAAAGATAGGTACTCTAGAGGGTGGGTCCCTAACCTGAACCTTTGAGAACTCCATAAGTCCTCTGAGTGGACAGCTTCCAAGAAGCCATAGGATAACCCTGACCCCTTTGTGTTTCAGCAAAAATAACTGCCACCCTGGCAGACAAAAACCTTGACCAACTTCACCCCTGTGAAGACAAGACTCCCCTGAGTCGTTAGCAAAAAAAATCTTTGAATTTGCTCCCCTGAGCAGTAAGTTATGGAGGGTCAAAGTTGACTTTTGTACAGAAGCTCTTTGGGAGAGAGGGTCCTATCTTCTAATTTTTCTAAGTCCAATCTCTCTCACAGACTCTATCTACTAATGTACGGAGCCAATCAGATTTCAGTTTTGTACACAAAAGTACAGCTGCCGGTGTACTTTATGTAGGACCATTGTACGACATGGCCTAAATATCGACACGTGGTATATCCGGATTCGCTCCCTTAATCCTCGGAGATGCCACGATCCAATGTCATTCGGCAACGTGTCATCCGATATCGCGATGACCACAAACCTTCGAAATCCTCTTCCGCGATCTCGGCGTTAATTCTGGTCGTCCGATTAAATTCACATTTAATCGTAGCCGTAATAAATACATGTGCGGTATTCATTTCACTAAAGAAATAAATGCGCGGTATTGGTTTCTTATCTGTACCAGAATCCGTTTTTTTACATTTAGTGGATATATGTCTGCCGTAATGAGTTACAGTTAATTGAACATTTCTACGTATAAATGTTTAAATAATCATCAAACCCAATAATGTGTAAGACTACTTCTAAACTTAACTGCTAAGGCTACCGGCTACCGGCGGTCTGCTTGCCGGTAGGTACCAGGATCAAATCCTGTGGCCGGCACATATCTTTTAATAAATTAAACCCCTAACTAAAATATATTTTCCCGTAAACCTCTGGATAGCCTAGGTAGCCATTGCTCTAGCTCCCTCTTCAATTTCTCAGTGACTGCGATAAGTTTGAGAGTTTGGAGAGTGAAGTTAGAGGTAGACTGCTTCGGCTTCTTTCTTATTTTTATTCAGACCTAGAAAATACTTTAAAAGACCATTAATTTCTACATCGTTTTTCCTCGGTCTTCACGGCCACCACTCCGGGTGTAGTGGCAATAGGAGTAAGAGGTGTCTCCTTTTCTTTCCCCTTTTCAAACACACAGCTGTCCCCATCGTGTGCTCCTCCGTTGGAGCAAATGCTACTGTAAAAAACCTCACTCCACCAAACCCTGGTGGGGTTCTTTGAGATGGACGTTTCACTTGTCCAGTGAAAATACCCCATTATCGCTTTTCACACAATGCCCTTGTCATCATGGCCTCCCTTTAAATGAACCTAGATCCGTTGAAGATGGGCACCCTAGAGGGTGGCCCCATCACTTGCAATTTCGGGTCCCCCATTGGACTGCAAAATTCAGCAAGCCTCTAGATAGCTTTTGACTAACCCACTTTTAACTAGGACTGTTGCTACCCAAGCAGACAAATAGACAATATGAATGCATCCCTGTGCAGTGCAGACTCTTCTGAGTCCACAGCAAGAAGAATCACAAAAAACGCCCAACCAGGCGATTAATAAAGTAGTTGCAAAGATGCCAATATTTATACAAGCTTGTTGGTAGAGAGGCGGCTACCTCCTCAATCCTCTAAGTCCTAAACCCCTCTCACAACCTTTATCTACTGATGTACGAACTAATCAAAAGACTGTAGAGTACAGAAAAGGTACTATGGCTGATGTACTTTCTATACGGCCTGTGTACGACAAAGCCATGGATTGGACGTCTGTCTCCTCCGGACTTGTCCTCATGCTCCTTGGGATTCGCGATTCACAATTATATCTTGCCACGTGTCGACAAGTCATGTCACGTCCAAAAACCGCTAAGGCGGCCATTCTGGGATCTCGGCAATGATGAGGGGCCGTCGGATCCAAACCGGCTGTTAATGCTCGCCGTCAAAAATATCAAATGTCCAGTACATTTGTTTCTTACGCACTTAAAACTCAACTAGTTTCTATGTCCTCAATTTGTTATTCCGTGAATCGAATTAATAATCTAACTAATGTTTAAATGGCTATCAAACCCTATATATCCCAACGGACTACTACGACAGACTGGTAAGAGTTGACGGCTACGCCTCGCTCTGCCGGTCGGAGGTTTAAGTCCTACCGGACTCAACCTTTTTGTTAAGAGTGACTTAGGTCACTCTTTAGTCCTGCCTATGGAGCTGAGGCAGCCATGGCTCCACCACCTTCTCTCTCCTTTAGTGATTACAACAAGTATGGGGGCTAGCGAGAGAAGGCGGAGGCAGACTGCCTATGCTTTTCTTTTAGTTATTTTAATCAATTAAAACCTAGAAAATACCTCCCCTAAATCTAGTGATTTTAACAAAACCTTCGGTTGTGTATTTGCTCCTCCATTCATTTGAGATCTGAGCATCATCGAATTTAGGGAGCTTGATCTATCTGAGCTGAGCTTGAGACATTTTTGAAGTTACTGAACAAGGGATTCGATTATACATGTCCTTTGTAACGTGTGTTCTGTCCTCACCCCCTACTCCTTGTTTGAGTTCCGGTTGCTTCCGAGTCCTTTCTTCTCTCTCCTTTTCCCATTCTTTCTTCTTTGCCAACAGTTTTGGTTTGAGTTTTCGGGGACAGTGTTTCCATCCATGACCTATTTGCTGACAGTTGAGACAATTGTAGAGGAAGACCCTCTCATCTGCCCCCATGGCCAGATCGACCTCCTTTTCTGCCTCTTGCTTTCCGTTAAGCTTCCGCAAAGCCTGCAGTTTGGCCTGTTCCTCCGGGTGCAAAGAGATCTCTTCAGCGAACCCTGGGAAATTAGCGCGAGCTTTTCCTATGACTGCTTTTTCCCGGTCTTCACTGTGGACAAAATGATCATACAACTTCATTGCCACTAAAGAGATGTCTTTTGCCGAGGGATTGGTATCCTGTATGGCTTGGTTGGCAATCTAATTGTCGAGAGCTGTCTGCCCTGTGGGGCCAAACGAGTTGTGCAATTCCGTGTCCTCCATTGGACTACACAATTCAGAAAGCCTCTAGATAGTTTTTAATTTACCCACTTCAAGCCACAACCACGCTGCCCAAGAAGGTAAACTGACACTCTCACTGCACTCTTGTGCAACTTGGACTCCTCTGAGTCCACAACAAAAAAAATCACTGAAAACGGCCATCCAGCCGATAAGTTATTAGCCGGCAAAAATTGCCAATTTTATACAAAGCTCTCTAAGAGAGAGGTGTCTATCTACCAAATTTCCTAAGTCCTAAACCCCTCTCACAACCCCTATCTAGAAGTACAAACCAATCACACAACTGTTAAGTACAGAAAGGTACCACGGCCGATGTACTTTGTGTACAGCATGTGTACGACAAGGCCACTGAGTGGATGCGTGTCACCATTCCACTTGTCCGTATGCTCCCCGGAATTCCTGCGACCAAATGTTATCCATCCACGTGGCGCCAGGTCATGCCACGTCAATAAACGCCAAAAGTGACCATTCCGCGATCTCGGTAGGGATAAACGCCGTCGGATTAAATGTGACATTAAATGTAGGCCACAAATGTCTGATTCATTTGTTTCGTGCGAAATGACGTCCGCACTGAAACTTTGACTAGTTCTATATTCCTTTGTTCATATTTCAGTTAATCACTTTCACGATCAGGTACATGTTTAAAAATATATCACACCCTATGTAATCTAACGGACTTCTACGACAGACTGGATAGAGCTAACGGCTACGCCGTACTCTACCGGTTGGAGATTCGAGTCTTGCCAGACTCAACCTTTTGTTGAGAGGGACAAAATTCACTCTTTAGTCCTGCTTGTTGAACTAAGGCAGCCATGGCTCAACCACCCTCTCTATCCTTCAGTGACTACAACAAGTATGGTGGCTAGAGAGAGGAGGTGGAGGCAAGCTCTCCGCCCTTTTCTTTTTTTTATTTTACTGATCTATTTAGTCCTAGAAAATACCCTATAAATCTAGTAATTTCAACACTCCCCTTATTTTCTAGTCTAACTTTAACTTCAGTTTAGTCCACACTTTTCTGTGCAATATTTTATCTTAGGAGAAGGCATTGGTTTTGTCATCATATTTGCCACCATTTCCTCATCTGATATATATACAAGATTCACAATCTTATTCTCAACTTTTTCTCTCACAAAACTCAATCTTATGTCCATATGCTTAGCCTTAAAATGATGTTTTGGATTAGCTGCAATTATAAAGGCAGCTTGATTGTCAGAAAACACTTCATGCACTCCCTCCTTCATATACCCCAATTCTTGCAATATGGACTTGACCCACATCAACTTTTTCATAGCAGAACAAGAGGCCATGTTCACAGCCTCCATAGTAGACTGAGCAACCACCTTTTGTTGCTTACTGCTCCAACAGCAAGCACCTTCCCCTACATACAACAAATACCCAGAAGTGCATCTTCTCATAGGTGCATCCCCATAACTGGCATCACTCCAAGTACTGATGTTAGTGTGCTCCCCTCCCAAATGCAACCATAACTCTCTGATTCCCACCAGATATCTCATGACTCGCTTGGCTGCCTCCCAGTCTCTTTTCCTATGATCATTAAGACTCCTATTGAGTACTCCAACTGTTGCCGCTATGTCCGACTTGGTCGAGTTCATAAAATAGATCAAACTTCCTACGACCTGTATGTTGGTTTGAAAAGATAGTTTCGTGTGTATGTGTGTGTGTGTGTGTAGTTTCATTTGTACACAATGGTTCGTGAGTACAAGACGTGAGTTTAATGCGTATGCTATTTGAATTTACTGTGGAGGTTCCAATAGATTTGTGGATTTGGGGGGAGTAATAATGTTGGTTTTGGAAACCTTTACTCCTCTCTATATCTCGTGTGTGAGAAAGAGAGTCTAGACTTAGCCGGTTTTGTGTACAAACTGAGTTGACGTAGACAAGATGTGGTGTGGTATGTAACTCCAAAGGGAGTTCACAGATTTGGTACACCTATGTACACGTGTCGGTACGTGGGGAATTCAAGCTTGGTTGAGTTGGTTAACAAAGTACATATTTGCTTGAGGGACCAGATTTATACGTGGAGGTTCATCTTCGGTGATGATTGAATACGCGGACGGCGGACGGAGTTCGCCGTCATTTTTGGAAGAGAAATATTGACCGAACCATCATTTCAGTGGACTAACTTTGACTGCGTACTTCAGCAGCGGCTAGGGTTAAGGATTGATGTAAATACTTTTACGGTAGATGGCGGGGTTTAGTTTGATTAATGTTTAGTGTACCGACACACCACGGTAGTTGTGGTACGGTGTAGATCAGCTGTAGGTTCACTTTGTATATGTAGGACTTAGTCATTTTGGGACTTAAGAACTTTTTGGACAGAAACTGTTTCTGCTCCTTTTTGGGAATTTCATCTGAGAATTGCTCTCAGTTCTATAGGCAGAATTATCTGAAATTTTGCATGTGTGCTCATCCTTGTATTGGAAATATTGTAGAAAATTTGCAGACCCTTTTTGTGTCTGATTTTCTTGGGGCTTCATTGTGAAGTTGGTCATATTTATCAAAGTTCTGGCAGGCTGTTTTTTTGCAACTTTGACTAGGTGGTGTGATAATTCTGTTGGGTATATTTATATGAAAACTTTTGGAAATACTAAATAGCATAAAAAATATCTGTTAAAAAAGTTTCAGATTGATTTGGTAGTTCTGTAGAATTCTGAGTGGTTTCAAAGTAGGTTGTTTTTGGGGTAGTCTGTGGTGCTTCCGAGGGTAAATTCATGGCTCGAATTGCTTCAAACCAACACTGTCTATATGGAATAAACTTCATAAACTCTCTCTCCCCTGGACTCATCTGATCATCTAAGATCATCACTCCTCCTACACTCCCATCACTTACTTTTTTCAAGTCCATGGGAGTGGTACAACTGTTAGCCTTTTCCATCTGGAATTTCTCAAGCATATTACCTATTGCTTCTTTCTGAGTAAGTCTGATAATCCTTTTCCCCCTATCCCTCTCCATTTGAATCCCCAAAATTTATCTTGCCTCACCTAAATCCTTCATATCAAATCTACTTCTAAGATTTTTCTTTAGCCTATTAATCTTTTCCAAAGACTTACGGAGCACAAGCACATCATCCACATAGATTGCAATAAAAATGACACCATTCTTATCTTCAAACATATAGATAGAATGGTCAGAACTGATCCGGATATATCCCAGACCGGTGAGAAACTCATCTAGTTTCTTATTCCACTGCCGGGGAGCCTACTTCAATCCATTTAACGACTTTATAAGCATGTAGACTTTGCTCTCTTCTCCTTCCTCCACGAACCCCTCGGGTTGCCTCATAGAAATTTCCTCTAACTCACCATTAAGAAAAGCAGTCTTAATGTCCATCTAGTGTATTTCCATGTCTTCCGCTGCTGCCAGAAAAAAAGAATCCTTATTGATGGGAACCAAACAACTAGAGCAAAAGTCTCCTCATAGTCAATCCCTTCCTTTTAGGTAAACCCCTTTGCTACCAATCGTGCCATATATCTCTCAATAGTATTATCTGGGTTCAGTTTTAGTTTAAACACCCATTTACAGCCAATTGGTTTTCTGTTCGGAGGACAGTCTGCTAGTTCCCAAGTGTTTGCTTCCATGATAAAGGCTATCTCATCATTTATTGCTCTAATCCATCTGTTTTTTTCCAGACTGTTCACTGTCTCCGAGTATGACAGAGGCTCATCTAGGTGAGATAGCTTAGTTACCTCATGAGCGGCATGTTTTTCCTGCATCCGTTTGCTGCTCCTTCTCCCCCCCTCAAACTCCGAAGATGGGATGAAGGGAAGTCTTGGATTTCTCCTTACTGTCTCATCGGCTCCCCTATCCATAGAAGCCGATTGCGGTTCCTCCTCTTTTGTCTCGTCGAAGCCCATAGGAATGTGTGAGGTTTCCGGTGGATCTCCTATGTCTTGGATCTCCATTGAATCTGCAATTCTTGTTTCACTCATGTCCTTTTTAGGAAGAACAGAGTCCTCCTCACCTTCAGACCCAAATCTCATTCTTATCATCTTGGTATATTTAAAGGGGTCAAATGACTTCCCTTCATCCATGACAACTAGGTGTTTGACCAGAATGATATATCTCTTTGCTAAGTCATAGACTCTATATCCATTGACATCCTCATTATATCTTACAAAGTATCTAGGTTTTCCTTTAGCATCTAGTTTCTAGTTTTTCCTATCCGTGTCAAGACAATAAACTTGGCTACCGAATACTTTAAGGTGAGAGATATCTGGTTTCCTTCCCACCCATCTCTCATAAGGTAGCATTCCCTTTACAGCTGAGGTAAGGACTCTATTCTTAATGTAGTTGGCTGAGTTCATGGCCTCTGCCCAAAATCTCTTTCCTATTTTGTTGTCGGTCAACATACTATATGCACTATCTCCTAGTGTTGGTTTCAACCTCTCAGCTACCCCATTTTGTTCCAGGTTATATGGTATGGATTTTTGGTGCTGAATTCCCTCATCTCTCAAGTATTCCTCAAACTGATTAGAGGTTTTTTCCCCCCCATTATCACTCATTCTTCTCTTAATGAAGGTTCAATGCAACTTCTCACTCAAGGCTCTATATTCTTTGAAGTAAGTTGATGTTTCAGACTTTATTTTTAGGAAGTAGACTCTAGAGTATCCAGACGAGTCATCGGTTATTGTCAACATAAACCTCTTTCCTCCAACCAAAGGTACTTTGCAGGTCCCCATATGTGTGTGGACCAGATCTAGTACATTTTCACCTCTATATGTGGCGACTTTGGGAAAGGGAAGTGAGTGAGCCTTACCTTTAGCACAGCCACTACAATCATCCATCATTTCATTATCCCCAAACTGAATGCCTTTTACTACCCGAATATTTTTCATTTCTTTCAATTTATCAAAATGCACAATGCCCAAATTGTTTATGCCAAATCATCAACTTGGAACACCAACATAGTAAGCATTCATCTTTTCACTAATCAGGTTAAAGCCTAAACATTCCTTGGCTACCCTTATCTGCCGAGAAGTAAACTTCATCCACATACTTAGCTGTAAAGACTCCCTTTCTAGTGAAGGTATCAAACTCTTTGTCATCTAACACAGACGTAGAGACAAGATTTTTACTTAGCTCAGGAATATAGAGTACATCTGAGAATGTGAGTATAGAAGTCTTACCCTCCACTAAAAATTTTAGATGTACTAACCCCACTAGATTTGTAGTAACCACTCTCCCATCCCCAAACTCTATCTCTACACTAGGGATCTTTCTTAGCTTTGTGAAGAGTTGCCAATCACGACACATATGCATGGATGCACCTGAGTCGATGATCCATCCTTCTTGTGGAGCTTCCCAAATTATTCTAAGGGCACAATTTTGTCTCCGAGGGATATCCTTCTCCTCCAGACTCTTGTCAAGAAGAAGCTCCCCATCTTCCTCAGAGGACTCGTCCTCAGTTTCTCCTGTCACTTTTATGACCACAAGTGCCTTTTTCTTCCCTCCAGAAGGACCCCCTCCACGGTTCTCTTGGAGCTGCAGCTATAACAGCTTGACACAATCCGTGATAAAGTGTCCTGGCTTTTTGCAAAAATGACAAAGGCCCTTTGGGGGCCTTGGTCCTCCATACTGATCTCTTTCCCCTTTGTACAGTATCTTCAGATCCTTCCCCCATCGGTCCCCTCTTGCAGCTAGAGCTTGAATGTTCTTTCCTCCTCACTTAATCTCCATGGTGTTTTCATGCACAAGTATCATCTGGACCACTGTATTCCACTTCCATGAACTATCAATCATTTCCTGTACTCGATACACTATGTTCCCGTATTCGTCTAGTAACTTCATGATGAGATTGTTAACTTTTATCTTTATTGTACTTGTCCACCCGGCACTTTCCATCTCCATATACAAATAAGAAAGATCATTACAATAATCTAACATCTTTCCTCCTTTGTAAGTGTAACTCACTAGCTTTTGCTCAGCCAACTGGAGCTCCTGAATAGTACCTGCTCTATAAATTTTCACCAAACTCTCCCATAACTCCTCGGCCTTGTAAATGTGAAGGTGAGGGGTGGCCAAAGCTTAAGTGAGGTGCCTTAGAATGAAGTTCTTGGCAGCCATGTTTACGTCTTCCCACATTTCAGTATCGTTCTCCACGTTCTTCATGGCCGGCGATTCCGATGCCGTGGCTAAAGGAGTGAGGGGCGTCTCCTTTCTTTTCCCCTTTTCCGACACAGTGCTGTCCCCATCATATGCCTCCTCCGCTGAAGTAGTTGTTGCTGCAAGAAACCTAACTCCTCCAAATCCTGGTGGATTTCCTAAAGGTGGACGTTTCACTTGTCCACTAACGATACCCCAGTATAGTTTTTCGCACAAAGCCCCCATCATTAACCTGAAAATATGTGGACTCATCTGGTGTCTCTTTTTTGTCCTCGTTATCCCTATTTACTTAAGTTGCTACAAGTGCATTTTTCTTTCCTCCTTGACTTGAATTGGATTCTCCATCCTTAATCCTCAGTTTTGTCAACTAGGTGCAATCTGCCATGTGGTGACCAATTTTCTTGCAAAAATTACATAATCCTTTCGGAGAGCCACTTCTAGATTCATCTCATCCTCCTTCGTGGAAATTCCTGTAAGGTTTCTTTTGATCTCGATTTTTCCAAATTTGTCATTGCCGCTAGTGCTTAGATACTACGACTTCCTCGACGAAGCTCTATAGTATTCTCCCTAACTAGAATTATCCCCATAGTGGCGTTCCAGTTCAACCAATTTTTTGGTAAGTCATGCAACTTGTTTAGAATATTCTTATACTCGTCTAGAAGCTTCATGATTAGTGTGTTTACTTTCTCTTTTTCTGTTTTTTTTTTCCTGCACTTTCAAGTTTCATGTTTAGACTAGCAAGATCATTGTAGAAATCTATCATGCTTTCTCCCTTGTAAACGTAGGCTTTTAACTTTTGATTTGATTATTTGCAGTTGCTGAATTGTTCCATTTTGTATATATTGACGAGTGATTCCTACTTCCTTGCAGAGTTAATTAAATTTATGAAAAAAGAAGCAATAGGCTTAGTGAGGCTCCTGATAATACAATGCTTTTCAACCATATTTTTGTAATTCTAGACCTAGTTATCATTTTCCTCTGTTTTGGGTTCAACTGCTCCCAATACAGCTCCTGTTGCCACCAGTGTTGACTTCTCCTTTCCCTTGTCCATAATAATTCTCTCTCCATCTTTATCGGTCTTTTTTGTTGTTCCTTTGGTGAGTCAAAATTTTCTTCAAAACCGAACTCCTCCAAAGCCAAGTGGAACTCGAATATGTGGGGCTCGACACCTCACAAATTCCGATACAATTCCCTAAAGATGCTTCTGAAATAAGTCTCCTTGCATCATGGTTTCCCAATAAATAAAACCGGTTCTATCAAAAATGGGTACCTTAGAGGGTGGGCCCATAACTTGAAATTCTGTGGACTCTATAGTCCCATAGAATATGCAGATTAGATTAAGCCTCTAGATAGCCTTGAATCACTTCAATTCTGACAAAAATAACTGCCACCGTGGCAAGCAAAAACTTTGACGAACTTCACCTTTGTCAAGTTAGGACTTCTTTAAATCCGTAACAAAAATAATCATTGAAATTGCTCCATTGAATACTTAATTATGGCTAATCAAAGTCAGCAAATATATGTAGATGCTCTTTGGGAGAGAGGGACATTAAAAACATCTAAGTCCTAAACCCCTATTCAAAACCCTTATCTACTAAGCTATCTACCAACCTGAATAATGTATCGTACACCGTGTGCAAATTGAAAGTACACTAGTCGCCATACAATATGTATGGCCTCTGTACAGCAACACTAAAATCATTGTACCTTCCACTAGCAATGCCATGGTTATGTCTCCTTCTTCTCTGGCAACCACTAAAGTAATGCCATGTGTCAATCTATGGCTCTTTTGGCATAAGAAGCCAAAATAACCATTTTGGGCTGTCAGCTCTCACACGGATCGTCGGATCTCAACATGTATTTATTTACCCATGTCCGATCATGCGGCGTGGTGAACTATTCCGTACGTATGTTGTAATTTACCCTTGTCCATGTGCGTCAATTCGGTTCAGTCCGTTGAATGGATTAATGTTCACATAATTTGTTTATTACTGAATAATACCCCATGTGTGTATCGACATCTTCTACAACAAATGGATAAGGTCAACGACATGTACGGCTAGCTGAGACTTTGTAGGACCAGGATCAAATCCTGGTCAGTCCAACTCTTTTTGGTAGAGGCTACTCTATCTCTCTCTCTTTTCCTCCATGGCTACCAAAGACGCAGCCATTGTCTACTTCTCTCTCTTAGTAGCGGCTCGTAGACTCTAGCAAAGTAAAAAAAGGACAACAAGTTACAATCACCTTTTTCAATATTTGCTTCCTAATGACTCCCAAATTTCAGCAGACATTCTTAGTTCCATGAGGGGAAGGGCGATGGCCTTTGTTACACTCGAAGAATGAAGTGTTTCTCCACGGTGTTTTTGTAGTGCCATTTTTCGTAGTTATTTTCCTTAGTCTAAATTGTTGCCAGCATGTTCTTTGTCACCCGAGTGGCTCTAGGTTGTTCTGTTCCCTTGTCCCTTTTGTCTCCATGCATAACAATTGTCTCCCCCTCCTCCTCTTCCTCATTTGTGATCTTTACTTTAGACTTTGCAGCTGTGGAGGTATTAGGGAATTGTGCTCCTCCAAAGCTAGGCAATGGGCATCAAATGCGTCACGACGCTATGCCCAAAGATACTTTTCAAAAAGCGCTCCTTCCATCATCATATCTTAATAGATGGTCTGATCTATTAAAGATGGGCAACCGTGATGGTGGGCCCATAACCTGAAAATCTGTGGACTCCATTAGCCCACAGAATGCACAGCTCTAAAATCCCTCTTAGATAGTATAGCCACCTTTGAATTTCCCAATTCTTAAATGCCACCTAGGAAGGTAGTTCATGCAACCAAATGAAACTCTGTGGCCTCCATTAGCCCACAGAGTATACAACGTATATAAGACCTCTATGACAATGCTTGCCCCTTCCTCTTTCCCACTGAATAATGTAGAAATTAATGGTTTTTAAGTATTTTCTAGGTCTGAATAGAAATATAGAAGCCGAGGCAGTCTACCTCTAACTTCTCTCTCCAACTCTCAAACTTGTCGCAGTCACTGAGAAATTGGAGAGGAAGCTAGAGCCATGGCTACCTAGGCTATCCTCAGGTTTACGGGAAATTTATATTAGTCTAGGGATTAATTACTAAAAGATATGTGTCGCCAACAAGATTTGATCCTAGTACCTGCCAGCCGTCAGAGGGTATATAGCCGGTAACCTTAGCCGTTAAGTCTAGAAGTAGTGTTACGTAGTTTATAGTACGATAATGATTTAAACATGTACACGTAGGATAAATCATTTAACTATAACTGTTAACGGGATATATAGATATGGTAGTGTAAAAGTACAAATTGCGGTACGGATAAGAAATCAATACCGCGCATTGATTTCGTAAGCGAAACAAATACCGCGCATGTATTTATTACGGCTACGATCAAATGCGAGTTTAATCGGACGGCCGGAATTAGCGCCGAGATCGCAGAAGGAGAATTCGGCGGTTTGTGGGCATCGCCACATCGGATGACACGTGGCGATCTAACATTGGAGCGCGGCATCTCCGAGGATTAAAGGAGCGAATCCGGATATTCCACGTGTGGACATTTAGGCCATGTCGTACAATGTCCGTACATAAAGTACACCGACAGCTGTACTTTTGCATACGGAAGTGTAATCTGATTGGTTCCGTACATCAGTAGATAGAGTCTGTGAGAGAGATATGACTTAGAAAAATTAGAAGATAGGACCCTCTCTCCCAGAGAGCTTTTGTACAAAAGGTCAACTTTGACCGTCTATAACTTACTGCTCAGGGGAGCAAATTCAGAGATTCTTTTTGCTATCGACTCACGGGAGTCTTGCCTTCAAAGGGGTGAAGGTGGTCAGAGTTTTTGTCTGCCAGGGTGGCAGTTATTTTTGCTTAAACACAAAGGGGTCAGGATTATCCTAGAGGCTTCTTGGAAGCTGTCCACTCTGAGGACTTATGGAGGTCTCAGAGTTTCACGTTATGGGCCCACCCTCTAGGGTACCAATCTTTAATGGAATTGGCTTCATATACTGGAAAAGTATGATGATAAGAGCTCTATGCGAAAAAAGGTTTTGGGGGATACTGAGTGGACGATTGGGGCGTCCATCAAGTCTTGGAATTCCTCCAGGGTTTAAAGGAAGCAGATTCACCAGGAAAGAGGATTCACCTTCAACGGAGGAAACAAAGGAAGGAGAGGTGGTGGACAAAGGAAAGGAGAAGGAGGCGACCACACCAATAGCAACTGGTTTAGCATTCATGTCACCTATTCCGAGGAACGAGGAGAATGATACTTAAACCTGGGACTTCAACAATATGGCGGCAAAGCACTTCATTCTACGCCATCTCACTCAAGGACTTGCATGTCCTCATTTGCAAGTAGAGAGGGCATCTGATCTTTGGATGGCTCTCATAGAGCTGTACCGAAGTGGTACGATTCAGCAACAACAGTTGGCTGATCAGAAAGTTAAGGAGTATATATACAAAGGGGGAAATATGTTGGATTTTTGCAATGAGCTTGCTACAGTCTTCATGGAGCTAGAGAGTGCGGGAAAAGTTTTTAGTGAAAAAGAAAAGGTTAACTGTTTACTGATGAAGTTACCTGATGAGTTCGAGAACATAGTCAACCGTGTTCAGGACTTGCCGGACTCACGTTGGATATAGAACTCAGTGGTAGGGATGATTCTCGTTCGAGAGAATACGATTGAGTTCGAAGGGGAGGAAAGAGTGGCCAAGCCTTGGCAACAGCGACCGATTGGAGAAACAAGGATTCCCGGAAACCAGTTGGAAACTATGGGGGTAGGGAGCAGAATAAATAGGCTGACAAATTCGAACCATGGGCTCCCAAAGGTTTATGTCATTTTTGTAAGAAACCAGGGCACTATATGGCAGAGGGCACTAAGCTAACCGAGCTTCGGTTAAAGGAGGGGTAGACCGGTGGTACCCCGAGAGGAAAGAAAAAGGCCCTTGTCACACAAGTACTTGTGGCGGAATCCGAGGATGAGGACGATGAGCTCTTTTTGGATGAGGAGTTGGAGGCGAAAAATGAGGTTGAAATTCCACGAAGGCAGAAATGTGCTTACGGTGGTTTGAAAGGTGAAGCAGGCTGGATTATAGATTCAGGTGCCTCAATGCACATGTGTAAGGATAGGCACCTGTTCCCTAAGATAAGAAAGATTCCCACCGTAGAGATAGAGTACGGGGATGGGAAGATAGTCACCACTACTCTTGTAGGATCGGTAGATCTGAAAGTATTAGTAGAAGGAAAGACATCCATATTAACATTCTTTGATGTATTGTTTATTACGGAGCTGAACAAAAACCTTATCTCTACATCTGTATTAGATGATAAGGGTTTTTTCACTAGCACTAGGGAAGGAGTCTTTACTGCTAGTTTTGAGGAGGATGTCTATTTCATTGCTGAGAAAGGTAGCCATGGGATATTTAGGTTGATCTTAAGTAATGAAACGAAGAAACTTTATTATGCTGGTGTTCATGATATTATGATGTGGCATAAGAGGCTCAGGCATGTGAATCTAGATAAGTTAAGAGAGATGAAAAAGATGGGAGTGGTGGAAGGGATTCAGTTCAGTGAGAGTGATGATATAAGTGATTGTAGTGGGTGTGCTCAAGGTAAAGCACACAGATTACCCTTTCCTAAAACAACCACCTACAAGGGAGAAAAACTTCTAGATCTAGTACACACAGATATTTGGGGACAGGCTAGAGTGCCCTCACCTAGGGGGAAGAGATTTATCATGACTATAACTGATGATTGGTCTCGGTATTCCTGGGTGTATTTTTTGAAAAACAAGTCAGAAGCTGAGGATTGTTTTAGACAATATAAAGCATGGAGCGAAAAACTCCATGAAACTCCAATCAAGAGAGTAAGGAGTGACAATGGTGGAGAGTATACTTCTAACCAGTTTGAGGATTTTTTGAGGGAAGATGGGGTTCAACACCAAAAGACAGTTTCAGAAAATCCGGAACAGAATGGGGTAGCTGAAAGGTTAAATAGAACACTAAGTGATAGTGCTAGAAGTATGTTGTCAGATAAGAAGATAGGAAAAAGGTTTTGGGCAAAAGCAATGAACTGTGCTAATTACCTCAAATATATAGTTCTTACTTCAGCTATAAAAGATCAAACACCTTATGAGAGATGGACAGGCCGGAAACCAGACTTATCTCATTTAAAGGTTTTCGGCAATCAAGTATTCAATCTAGATACAGATCGGTCTAATTGGAAGCTAGATCCTAAAGGAAAACCGGGATACTTATTAGGATATGATGAGCATGTTAAAGGATGTAGAGTTTATGATCTAAAAAGAGAAGATATAATCTTAGTAAAGTATCTAGTAGTTATGGATGAAGGAAAATCTGTGGACCCCTTCAAATATACAAAGTCAGTAAAAATCAGATTTGAGTCAGAAAATTCTGATGACTTTGAGCTTCCTAACTATCCAGGTTTTAGAGACGATGACATTCTTGCAGGTAAAAATCAGACTGAAAAGGACTCGGCTCTGGAAACTCCAGTGACAACTCTACCCGAAGCGGAAGACGTGGTCGAAATTGATTCGGAATCAAGGGATAGGGGAGAAACCGAGTTTGTTCGAAAGAATCCACGAGAACCATCTATTCCGGCCTCAGATTTTGAAGGGGAAGAAGAAGTAGGAAAAGACTGCAAGAAAAACAGGTTAATAACAAGGTAACTAAAAGTATCTCCTCAAGATGAACCTCAAACTTATGGAGAGGCGATGACTTGTCCAGAAAGAAATCGGTGGAAGACAACCTTCAATGAAGAGATGGCCTCAATTATGGCAGCCGATACTTGGGAGCTGGTGGATTGTCCACCTAACGGAAAACCAATCGGTTGTAAGTGGGGTTTCAAATTAAAACTGAACCCAGATAACACAATCGAGGGCTACAAGGCCCGACTAGTGGCAAAGGAATTTACACAAAAAGAGGGAATTGACTACGAGGAAACCTTTGCCCCGGTGGTCAGATTTCCCTCCGTCCGCATACTTCTCAGCCTGGCAGCAGCGGAAGACATGGAAGTGCACCAGATGGACATCAAAACAGCCTTTTTGCATGGAGAATTGGAAGAGGAGATCTTCATGCGACATCACGAAGGGTTTGTGGAAGAAGGAGAGGAGAGTAAGGTATGCCGGCTGATTAAATCTCTTTATGGTTTCAAACAGGCGCCTCGATAGTGGAATAAAAAGCTTGATGAGTTTCTTACCGGTCTAGGATATATCCGGATCAGCTCAGATCACTCAATCTATATTTTCGAAGATGAGGAAGGTTTTATATTTATTGCAATTTATGTTGATGATTTGCTTGTTTTAAGTAAATCAATGGAAAAAATTAATAAACTGAAAACCGATCTTAAGGGGAGATTTGAAATGAATGATATGGGGGAAGCAAAATATATTTTGGGAATTCAAGTAGAGAGAGACCGAAAAAGAAAAATTATAAGATTGACTCAAAAAGAAGCAATACGGAACATTCTTGAAAAATTTCAAATGGATAAAGCTAATAGTTGTACAACTCCAATGGAGTTGAAGAAGGGAAGTGAGGGGAGTGAGGAAGAAGGAGTCATAGTCTTAGACGAGGAATTATCTCCTGAAGAACAGAAGTTCATGCAGACTATTCCTTACAGGCAAGTAGTGGGAAGTCTAATCTATTTTATGAATTGTACCCGGCCGGATTTAGCTGCAGCTGTAGGAGTGCTGAGTAGAAGTCTAAATGCTCCCACTAAGAGGGATTGGGAGGCAGCTAAGAGAGTTCTTAGATACTTGATAGGAACTAGGGATATATGGTTGCATTTGGGTGGGGAGAATACTGACATCACTACTTGGAGTGATGCTAGTTATGGTGATGCTCCGATGAGGAGATGCACTTCTGGATATGTATTATATATGGGTGATGGGGCTTGTTGTAGGAGTAGCAAACAGCAAAAGGTTATTGCTCAGTCCACCATGGAGGCTGAGTATATGGCCTCTTGCTCTACTGTAAAAGAATTGATGTGGGTCAAGTCTTTACTTGGTGAACTTAATCATCTTAAGAGTGGTGTGCAGAAAATATTTTGTGATAATCAAGCCGCAATCGCTATTTCTGCGAATCCTAAACATCATTTTAAAGCTAAACACATGGACATTAGACTCAGCTTTGTTAGAGAGAAAGTAGAAAATAAAATAATCAGTTTAGAGTACCGTCCAGATAGTGAGATGGTAGCAGATATGATAACCAAACCTGTGCCTTCCCCTAAGCTAATTTTCTGCAGGGAGAAGTGTGGTCTGAAATTAAAGATTGACTAGAAAATAATGGGAGTGTAGAAATTGATGGTTCTCTTTTAGGTATTTATATTAGTCTAGGGGTTAATTACTAAAAGATATGTGCCGGCGACAGGATTTGATCGTGGTACCTGCCGGCCGTCAGAGGGTATATAGCCGATAACCTTAGTCGTTAAGTCTAGAAGTAGTGTTACGTAGTATATAATAGGATAATGATTTAAACATGTACACGTAGGATAAATCATATACCTACAATTGTTAACGGGATACATAGATATGGTAGTGTAAAAGTACGAATTGCGGTACGGATAAGAAATCAATACCGCGCATTGATTTCGTAAGCGAAACAAATACCGCGCATGTATTTATTACGGCTACGATCAAATGCGAGTTTAATCGGACGGCCGGAATTAGCGCCGAGATCGCAGAAGGAGAATTTGGCGGTTTGTGGGCATCGCCACATCGGATGACACGTGGCGATCTAACATTGGAGCGCGGCATCTCCGAGGATTAAAGGAGCGAATCCGGATATTCCACGTGTGGACATTTAGGCCATGTCGTACAATGTCCGTACATAAAGTACACCGGCAGCTGTACTTTTGCATACGGAACTGTAATCTGATTGGTTCCGTACATCAGTAGATAGAGTCTGTGAGAGAGATAGGACTTAGAAAAATTAGAAGATAGGACCCTCTCTCCCAGAGAGCTTTTGTACAAAAGGTCAACTTTGACCCTCTATAACTTACTGCTCAGGGGAGCAAATTCAGAGATTCTTTTTGCTATCGACTCACGGGAGTCTTGCCTTCACAGGGGTGAAGGTGGTCAGAGTTTTTGTCTGCCAGGGTGGCAGTTATTTTTGCTTAAACACAAAGGGGTCAGGATTATCCTAGAGGCTTCTTGGAAGCTGTCCACTCTGAGGACTTATGGAGGTCTCAGAGTTTCAAATAAATGCCACCCTCGCACACAAATATTACGACCACCCTCACCTCTGTGAAGACACAACACCTTTGAGCCGAACGCAAAAAGATTCATTGAATTTGCTCCCCTGAGCAGTAACTTATGGCTTGTCAAAGATGACGTTTATAGCTACAAGCTCTCTTAGCGAGAGGTGGCTATATTTCACTAAGTCGTGGTTTGCCTACTCACAGCTACCTACTACTAAACCCTAGACCAATGAGAACACTGTACAATATAAGATGGTATAGTGGCCGATGTACTTCTTGTACAACCATTGTACGACATGGCCTTCAAGGTGACGCCTTTCAGATCGAGAGCCATGGTTCCTCCTCCCATCTTCTCTCGTGTCCAATAATGTGGTGCCACGTGACATTTCGTGACGTTATTTCCAAAAGCCACCAAAATTTCATTCCGGGTTAGCGGCTACAACGACGGTCGTCCGATCAAATATATTTACACGGTTCCGATTTGCATCCGTGCATGAATCGTTTCACTTTCGCCTCGTCGTCACTTTTTTCCGTTAAATGAATTAGGCATGGTTTCACTATTCATATATTTATCAAACACAATATGTGTATCGTTTCTACACCGACTAAACGGATAAGGCGAGAGGCTATTCTGGAATTCACAAGACCTAGATCAAAACCGAGTCAGTCCAACCTTTTTGGTAAAGTGTCTTTAATTCCAGTCTGCCACCTTCCGATCAAAGAGTCAACCATGGTTTTCTCTTATCCTCTCTTTCTCTTTAGAGTCTAACTAAAATATAGAATTGAACTATTAATTACCCCTTTTCAACACTTCTTTTAATTCCTAGTGACTTTCCAATTTTAATCCACAATTTTCTCTACAAAAAATTAACTTATGAGAACGCACTTGTTTTGGCATCATGTCGCAATCAATTTTTTATCAAATTTATGAACTAGTTTAATGATTTTATCATCAACCTTCTCTATGAAAAATGTTAGTCTAATATCCATATGCTTAGCTTTGAAGTGATGTTTCGGATTAGCAGCTTCATTATCACAAAAAACATTAGGAGGTCATGATTCCATGAACCGAAGTTCTTCAAGAAGGGATTTCACCCACATTTATTCTTTGGTGGCAGCACAAGAAGACATGTACTCAACCTCCGTAGTGGACTGAGAAACTACTTTTTGTTGTTTGTTACTCCAACAGCATCCACCATATCTAACTTAAAACACATATCCAGTCGCACATCGCCTTAAAGGCACATCTCCATAACTAGCATCACTCGAAGTAGTGATCTTAGTGTGCTTCCCTCCCAAATGCAACCATAATTTTCTTGTCCCCACCAGATACCTCATCACCTTTTTGGCTGCCTCACAATCTCTCTTTCTGGGTTTATTTATACTTTTGTTGAGGACACCTACATCTGAAGCTATATCCGGACGGGTACAGTTCATAAAATAGATTAAACTGCCTACAATTTGCCAATAGGGGATGTTTTCCATAAATCTTCTTTCTTCCTCATCCATCTCATTATTAATGATTATTATTCCTCCTTCTTCACTCCCCTTAAAGACTTTTTTCAGATCCATGGGAGTAATACATCCATTTGCTTTCTCCATCTGAAATTTTTCAGCATATTTTCAATAGCTTCTTTCAAGGTGAGTTTGATTATTGTATTCCCTCTATCTCTCTCGATCTAAATTCTCAAAATATATTTTGCCTCACTGAGGTCTTTCATGTCAAACCAACTTCTAAGGTTATGTTTAACTTTGTTAATTTTATGTAAGGACTTGCTTCAGTCTAATAAATCATCCACATAAATAGCAATGAATATTAATCCATTCTCATCCTCAAAAAAATATATGGAATGATTTAAACTAATTCTAATATACCCCAAACCGGTAAAAAAATTGTCTAGTTTAACATTCCATTTCCGGGGAGCCTGCTTAAGGCCATAAAGTGATTCTATCAGTTGCACACCTTGCTTTCTTCCCCATTTTCCACAAATCACTCAGTCTACTTTAAGTAAATTTCTTCTTCCAACTCTTCGTGTAGAAGGCGGTTTTGATATCCATTTGGTGTATTTCAATATCTTCTGCTGCTGCTAGACTTAACAGGATTCTGACCGAGGGAAATCTGACTACTAGTGCAAAGGTTTCTTCATAGTCTATGCCCTCTTTCTGAGTGTAGCCTTTAGCATCATATCTAGCCTTGTATCTCTCAATGATATTATCCGGGTTTAGCTTAATTTTAAAAACCCATTTACATCCAATTGGTTTTCGATTTTGTGGACATTATATCAACTCCCATGTATTGGCTTCCATAATGGAAGCCATTTCCTCATTTATGGCAGTTATCCATCGACTACTTTCTGGAATATTTATGGCCTCTAAGTATGTTTGAGGCTCATTCAAATGAGACATCTTTGTGAGTTGGTTATTCACATGTCTTTAATTTCAATTTTTTGGTACGGCTGCGTATTTTGTCGTTTTTTTCTGAGTTATGGAGGAATACGACAGAAAATAACTATAACTTTAACGCATGTGAAAGTACCCTTAGCGTCTAATTTCGGTATCAGAGTACACGTGTCGCTTTCGGCGTTAATGTTTTTATTTTTTTATCGCCGCTTAAATTACGTTAACCGTGCACACCTGTGCAATTTTCGACAGGAGACCGCTGATCCGAAGATGAGAATCGAACCTTTCGATTGTAACTGTCGATTGAACACACTGACAAAGAGGAGAAGTTTCAACACTATTAGAGGTGTACATTCAGTCCGAATAAAAACATACGTACTTGAGTAAATCGTGTGTCCTCCTCCCTAATTCATTAATACCTCCTACCTCGTGCAAAGTAAAACGGTTTGAACGTCGAAAAGAAAAATCACCTTCTAAGGAAAATCCACATTTGCAAATTGCAGTGTATATTTTGTCGCGGGGAATTATCAATTACCAGAAACCATAAATCGTGGTCGGCTTGAGTCGGTGGTAACGACAAAATTCATTTTTTTTCCGATTTCCTGGAAGCTTGCATAACATTGTCTTTATACAAGTGCTAGTTATTTACCGTACGTTTTTAGGAATTCCGCTGAGCAAAACGACAAAAGGTAACGAGTTTATAAGTGAACCTGTAATAAAGTCGTTGACTCTCGTAGTGTACCTTTTTTGTCTTTTTGCGACAAAATTCCGGCCGCTACAGGGCACGTGTGCAAAAAAATTTCAAAGGGAAGGGCGTCAGACGAAAGACGATTTTCCCGGGATAGCACCCCTATCCACGCCGCGTTTAAGTCGGTGACAGCTGAAAAACCAGTATTTCTAAAATACGACAAAATTCATTGTATCAATTAGATTTTTCATTGTACCGCAATATTCAAGTTGCTGAAAAATCCACTTATCCTAAAGCCGAAAATCACGGGAGCCAAAAACGAATCATTCCACCTGGGGCAAAATTCAGTTCTCTTTTGTCCTTCTTTTTGTCGTTTTGTAACTGAAGACCTTTGTCGGCACTTCCAAAACGTTAAAATTCGATGTACAAATATTGTACGTCACCGGGCAAATGCTGACAGGATGACATCCACACATGAAATAGAGTTGATGCCAACTCAGCGTACATGCGATACAGTCGACGTTCAATTTGGGGCTAAGTCAGAGGTCGCAAAAGTCAAAATTTTGCATAACCGAAACCGACCGCTTTTTTTTTTTCAAAATCTTACCCGACGCCCGACCGGGTTATGTCACGCTCCAAAATTATTAACCGTTAACCGATTGGCGTTTACGAAAATAAAAGTTAACCGAAACTCGATTTCTCGCGACTAACCGTGCCCGCTCGTAACCGAAAAAGTACAAAATTAACTAATGTACGACGCATGAATAAGCCAAAAATTACGATTTGTCGCGTTCCCTTAGATTTACCAAATGAATAGTGTACTAACGTGTCAGATTTGTCACGCTTTGTCGCGTTCCCTAAGATTTGCGAAATGAATAGTGTACTACTGTGTCAGATTTGTGACACTTTGTCACGTTCCCTAAGATTTGCGAAATGAATAGTGTTACTACAGTACCGTGTCACATTTGCGACGCTAATCATGATGTCACGTACTTCCACGATACCAAAGAGTACATAGTACAATAATGTTGGATTGTATGGACAGTACAAAATTTTCATTTTTTTTGGTTTTTTGGTTGACCGACCGTAACCGACCGTCTTTTTTTTTCTGGTGAATCAACCGACCGCAACCACCCAGCCCTCAAAATTTGGCAACCGAATCCGTTCCGGATCCGGGGCGGGCGGGCGGTTAACAAGCGGTCACGGTTTCGATTGACCGTTTGCGACCTCTGGGCTAAGTGCCATAATTATATTGTTGTGTATCGGTAAGGATTTGCCGATAACCAATATGGGCCTATTTTCGGGTTGCCGATAATCGATATATTGGTACGATATATCGTCATCGGTGTTATCGCCGATAATTAACCAATAATATCGGTTGTTTATCGGCGATAACAACGATATCGAAAACTATAGGCGATAGCTGTATTGCCAGTACACTCAAATGTACGTGTTATTCCTCGAACGTGTCGCGGACCCCCTTCCCCCCGATTTCGGTAAAGAATCACGATATTTCCTTGATATTATCTCTCACCACGTTGGCCCATGCCACCACGTTGGCGTTGGGTCGCATCTTACCAAGTTGATCGAGGTTGCCACGTATGCCATGTGCGGCAACGCCAACACATAAGGTGTAGAAATTAATGGTCCATTTTTAGTATTTTCTAGGTCTAAATAGAAACATAGAAAGAAGCCGAGGCAGTCTACCTCTAACTTCTCCCTCCAACTCTCAAACTTGTCGCAGTCACTGAGAAATTGGAGAGGGAGCTAAAGCCATGGCTACCTAGGCTATCCAGAGGTTTACGGGAAATTTATAAAAGTTAGGGGTTTGTTTATCTAAAAGGAATGTGCCGGCCACAGGATTTGATCCTTGTACCTACCGGCCGGCAGACAGTGGATAGCCGGTAGCCTTAGCCGTTAAGTCTAGAACTAGTGTTACGTACTATATAGTTTGATAATTATTTAAACACGTAGGATAAATCATTTAACTGTATTTTTTTACAGGATACATAGATCCGGTAATGTATAAGTACGGATTTCGGTACGGAAAAAAAATCAATACCGCGTATTTATTTCTTAAGTGAAACGAATACCGCGCATGTATTTATTACGGCTACGATTGAATTCGAATTTAATCGGACAGCCCGAATTAGCGCCGAGATCGCGGAAGAAGATTTCGGTGGTTTGTGGCCATCGCCACATCGGATCCACGTGGCGAAATTACATTGGATCGTGGTATCTCCGGAGATTATGGCACCGAATCCGGATATGACATGTGTCGACATTGGGCCATGTCGTACAATGTTCGTACATAAAGTACACCGGCAATTGTACTTTTGCGTACGGAACTTTATTCTGATTAGTTCCGTACATCAGTAGATATAGTCTGTGAGAGAGATAGGACTTAGAAAAATTAGGAGATAGGACCCTCTCTCCCAGAGAGCTTCTGTACAAAAGGTCAACTTTGACCCTCCATAACTTACTGCTCAGGGGAGCAAATTCAGAGATTATTTTTGCTATTGACTCAGGGGAGTCTTGCCTTCACAGAGGTGCAGGTGGTCAGAGTTTTTGTCTGCCAGGGTGGTAGTTTTTTTTGCTGAAACACAAAGGGGTCAGGATTATCCTAGAGGCTTCTTGGAAGCTGTCCACTCTGAGGACTTATGGAGGTCTCAGAGTTTCAGGTTATGGGCCCACCCTCTAGGTACCAATCTTTAATGGAACTGGATTCATATACTGGGAAAGTATGATGATAGGAGCTCTATGCGAAAAAAGGTTTTGGGGGATAGTGAGTGGACGGTTGGGACGTCCATCAAGTCTTGGAATTCCTCCAGGGTTTGGAGGAAGCAGATTCACCAGGAAAGAGGATCCACCTTCAACGGAGGAAACAAAAGAAGGAGAGGTGGTGGACAAAGGAAAGGAGAAGGAGACGACCACACCAATAGCAACTGGTTCGGCATTCATGTCACCTATTCCGAGGAACGAGGAGAATGATACTGAAACCTGGGACTTCAACAATATGGCGGCAAAGCACTTCATCCTACGCCATCTCACTCAAGGACTTGCATGTCCTCATTTGCAGGTAGAAAGGGCATCCGATCTTTGGATGGCTCTCATAGAGATGTACCGAAGTGGTACGATTCAGCAACAACAGTTGGCTGATCAGAAAGTTAAGGAGTATGTATACAAAGGGGGAAATATGTTGGATTTTTGCAATGAGCTTGCTACACTCTTCATGGAGCTAGAGAGTGCGGGAAAAGATTTTAGTGAAAAAGAAAAGGTTAACTGTTTACTGATGAAGTTACCTGATGAGTTCGTGAACATAGTTTACCGTGTGCAGGACTTGCCTGACTCAAGGTGGATATGGAACTCAGTGGTAGGGATGATTCTCGTTCAAGAGAATACAATTGAGATCCGAAGGGGAGGAAAGAGTGGCCAAGCCTTGGCAATAGCAACTGATTAGAGGAACAGAGATTCCCGAAAACCGGTCAGAAACTATGGGGGTAGGGAGCAGAAAAAACAGGCCGACGAGTTCGAACAAAGGGCTCCCAAAGGTTTATGTCATTTTTGTAAGAAACCAAGGCACTATATGGCAGAGTGCACTAAGCTAACCGAGCTTCGGTAAAAAAAAAGGGCAGACCGGTGGTACCCCGAGAGGAAAGAAAAAGGCCCTTGTCACACAGGTACTTGAGGCGGAATCCGAGGACGAGGACGATGAGCGCCTTTTGGATGAGGAGTTGGAGGCGAAAAACGAGGTCAAAATTCCACGAAGGCAGAAATGTGTTTACGGTGGATTGAAAAGTGAAGCAGGCTGGATTGTAGATTCAGGTGCCTCCATGCACATGTGTAAGGATAGACACCTGTTCACTAAGATAAGAAAGATTCCCACCGTAGAGATAGAGTACGGGGATGGGAAAACCTTGGCCCTGCGACTTATAAACTGACATTCGAGCGACGACAGAATGTCGTCGCGCGTTCGACTTTATTCGAGTTTCTCGATATTGGTTCGACGAAACAACGTCGTCGTCCGCGAATTACATTCGAGATTACCAACGTTGGATAATTTGAACTAATGTCGTCGCTGGTTTGGTCTAAACGACGAACCACTCTCGTCCGTCATTTGCACTTTCGACCTAATGAGGTATCCTCATCCATTCAATTATGTTTGTCGTATCCATCATTGAAGTGCCGACATGGTGTCGTCACGTCCACCGCGACAAAGACACGTCATCGCTAGTACGCTGTCGCCATAAAGAAATCGCAAGACACTCCGAAAATAATACTAAAAAACAACAAAACAATGCAAAGTAGTCGACAACATAGAAAAACTCGCACTAATGGAGAGTTAGTGAGAAGTCAGTATGGAGTTTGAGAGAGAAAGGCGACGTTCAAAAATAATACTGTACAAATAATTTAAAAGCACAACAAATTTAAAATATAACAACACATTGTGAATGAGAATAATAACATAAAAGGAAGGAGGAAACGAAATCAATTAATAAATGGGAGAAAGTTTGCTTGAAAGGGCTTACTTGTACCGTACACTCCGGTAAAATGCTCGGGAAACTTTCTTATGGTCTTGGAATGAGTTCAGCTGAGCCGTTATCTTCACAGTCCTTCAACATCCAGTGTATTACTCGCATCCGAGTTGCCTTGGTGGACACGTGTTGAACTTTACGGCGGGAGAAACGTCCCCTGATATTGGCCGAAGACGGAAAAAAACCTTCCACAATGGCCGCCGGGTCTACCGACGTTTCGATTTCCGCCTCACTCTCATCCTCGTTTGGAAGTGCGTTTTCCTCGTCGTTCCTCTCATTTTCCTCATCTTCTTCAACCTGAGCGTTATGGGGATTGTGGTTGTTATTGCCCGGATTGGATCCCCAAATTCTATTAAGGGTCCACATACTCTTAAACACTTAATATCACCTAAAAAATAAGAAGTAGGAGCAGCCGAAACAAGGAAAATGGCAACCCAAGCAAATGAGGAAGAAGTAGCGATAGTGTTGTTGCCATTATCACAAATACATTTATATAATAGACGAAATGCAAATGAAAATGATTTTGCGCGGTAATAATGGAGGGATTTGCCATTTTAAATTTTTCGTTTAAAATCCAAAATTTGAATTTTAGCACGGCTTTCAATTTAAAAATATTTCAATACGCGGGAAATATAAGCGGGATCTCGTAAAAATTTGCTTCAAAATTGCCAAAATATTTCAAAACTTACGTCGTCGGTGTAATGGTCATAGCGCCATGGAAACACCTCCAGTTTACAAGTTGTACGGCAAAAGGATGATTGGAAAAAATGCGGCGTCGTTACCTCGGCAATCGGTTGTTCTAACGTCATCTGTGAAACGCGACCAACTTTGGGAATGCGTGGATGATTAAAATGCCACGTGTTTTCGGCAATAGCCAATGATAATCTTACGACGGCGCATGATCAGCTTTCGTCGCTGGATTACCGCCAATTAGAATTAACATGTATCCTAATATGTGTTTTTTGGTCGTTTTACGTTCAATTAGAATTAACATGATACTAATAATAGGTTGGTTTGACGTTTGATCTAAGTAAACGCATCCTTATTAGTCTTAAGTCCCAATATTACAATGCATTGATTCTAATAGAGCAACCCACCGGGCACCTTATTAAGATCAAGGGTCCTCATTTAACGTCACACAACGTTCGTTCTCTCCGCGAACGACAAGGAAATGAAAATCAATCACTGAGTTCAATGTACGTTATGTGGAACAAAACTATCACATATAATACCTCCCGTTATAGTTTTGTTCATTGTACAATACAAATCTAACTGAATGGACACATTGAAATTGTACGGTTTCATAGCGTTGTAACATAACTGCGTTTTACAGCCCAATGCATAGAGTCGACTATACGACGTGACAATGAACGTTTCGCATACGTTATACTCGCACCTATTATACTGTAATCATATTCACCGCGTGCGAAACAAACGCTTATTAGAGTCACGAATGAACTTAAGTGAAAGTACACATACCCGTACATTTCGACAATTTATAATCATACCTATTTTAGTGTATAATTATGCACGGTGTAATGATTGTATATTCGCAAACCCAAAATTAGAATTGTGGATTCATTACAATGGAAGGACGAGACGTGGTACGGATTGTCAGATTTTGTACTTCTACCTATTTTAACGTGTATGTCATGACGGCGGATCCTGTACACCTAAATCAGCGTTAACGAGAAATTACAATTAAACATTTTTTTGACGATGGTATTGATACACAAATTAGCATCAATAACACTAATTTATTATTGATACTAATAATTTCTATAGTCTAATAACGATTCACGGTGTACAGTCCAATACAGTAAGAGAAAATGTTATTTGTTTTCGGGCAGACTGTCATTTATTTTCACAGTACCGTACAAGTTTTCCAGCGAGTTTGCCGCGCAAACGACTTCTTGTAAAATCTTCATAAATATTGGACAACTACCGTACAGTACAGTAGCGCAATGGTACTTGCAAATTCTGGAAACCGCAAATATTATTTGTCGTTTAGCGAAAAAAAGTACGCTGTGGTCCAAGAAGGCTGGTAGGTGGATATTAACCACTTTAGCGTATCGTGCGACAGAAATGGTCCCAAATAGAGCCAAAGCCTGACATTTGCCAACTATTCAAGCATCTTGTGCCTCCGTACAAAAAATCATACGGCTTTATCGTACGTAAAATCGTACGAATAAGCGTACGTTTACAACATGGATGAAGAGGCACACTTGCTAACTGGGAGTGCAAGTTGCCACAAATTCTTATTTCAAATTTTCAATAGTGCCGCACTACCGACAATTTCTTGAGAAGATGCCGTACGATATTTTGTCGGGAAGCAGAAATATTCGTCCTCTACACTTCCTTCAAATCCTGCACCGCGATTGTACGGAATTAGAGTGTTAGTTGACGTCAGCCATAAAATTTAGGTCATTTGGACTACTACAGCAGTTTTGGATATAATAATCGATTGCGGTGTCCACTTGCATGCAGACTGCATCATATCCATGTAAATTGGTTTCTGTAAATAGTGTTTACTTTTAATTCACGTTTTGGTTACATATAACGGACTATTTTTGTTTTATTATCTACAGTACATAGAATAATATGTACAAACAGTTAAAAAAAGTGTTCAAGTTGGCCTTTTGAGTGGGTTTTTTAGGGTTTTTAGGGTATTTTAGGGTTTTCAAGGGTTTTTTAGGATTTTGACAAAATGCCAAAACTGCGGTATGCAGATTTGTAGATTTCGAATCTCCAATAGTATCTTTTAGAGTTTGAATGATGCCACTTTTTGGACGGTAGTGAACCATACACGACGAGGCACAGCATTTGTGCCTGTGGTTTGTGACGTCATAATGGCGTTTGTCGACTATACTTTATTATTCCCGCTTCTGTGAATGGCGGATTGCTCGATATATTTTTTTGTCGCCGTGCACGAGCTGACAAATTTCTATGATTAAAAACCAGAATATTTCTGTTTTGTTGGTCACGTCACAGCACGTCTGCAGAAACGACAAATGTGTGACTATTGGAAGGCGATCTGAATTAGCTAGAATACAAAATTCATTTTTTTTTGTTTTCTTTCAGCCGTCCGATTCGTCGCTCGTCTCGCCCGCGATTCCCGCGCTTACGCCTGTTTAAAAAAAAAAAATCGAAAACAAATGCCTTAACCACTTTTTTTATTTATCTGCCCGTAGCTGTTTAACTTTTTAATTTATCTGCCCGTAGCTGTTTCACTTTTTCATTTATCTGCCCGCAGCTGTTTCACCTTTTTATTTATCTGCCCGCATCTGTTTCACTTTTTTATTTATCTGCCCGTAGCTGTTTCACTATTATATTTATCTGCCCGTAGCTTTTGGAAACAATTAAGGGCAGATTGCCGTTACGAATATAAATCTGTTTGGCTGTCGGGATGTAAACGACAATGGTTCATTTTTAGTGCGTTTTTGTAATAATTTGGTGCGTTTTTTGGAACGCTTTCTACAAAGTTGTATATACGACAGCGAAATTAATTCAAATATGTTCCGCTCTAAATTTTACGGATTTCAGCCTTTTTAGTTTTTACAAGAAGTCAGCAAGGTCACTTAAGATTTTATGTGAGCCGAATCCTGCCCCAATTTTCGGGCAGACTAAAAACTCGTCGATTCGTCAATTTCTCATTAGTCTTTAGCTAAAAAGAAAATTTATAAAACAGTAGAAGTACAGAGATCAGTGCCCTATCGCTATTACCGAGTTAGTCACTCTAAATCAAGTGTTTTTTTCTAAACCCTAAATCAGCGTTAATAACGATATTAAATTAGCTCATAAAGTGAGCCGAAAAATATACATAATATATTGTGGATAATTGTAATAAAGTGTTAACTTGTAATGGGGCTTGTACGGATATCAATCTGCTTCGGTGTCGTATGTAATAATAGCAGCGCAGGAAAAAAATCCATTGGTTTTTATTTTTTCTGGGAGGAAACGTCATGTTTTTTTGTCGTATGTAGTCATGACCTGGCAGGAAGAAAAACTACTGGTTCATTTTTTTTTGTTTGAGAGGAACCGTCATGTTTTTTGTCGTATGTGTTAAGGCAGGGCAGGGCGAAAACTATTGGATTAATTTTTTTTTCCGGGAGGAAACGTCATGTTATTTTGTCGTATGCTAGTCACAGTAGGGCAGGACGAAAAACTATTGGTCCAATTTTTTTTTGTTTGGAATTAAACGTCATGTTTTTTTGTCGTATGTAGTTATGGCAGGGCAGGGTGAAATTCTATTGGTTCAATTTTTTTTGTTCGGAAATATTTTTTGAAACGTGCTGCGCGGGTCCGCGGATTTTAGTGCGAAAAAAAAATCGCGGTTTTGGCGATTTTTTTGGAATGGAGGAAGCTCCGTTTCAACAGAAAAACACCCTTAACAGCATCGGGCGGCATATTTTGGACTGTAGTGTTATTAAACGCTTTAATTTTTTCATCTGGTATTTTAAACGGTCGAAAAAGTTGAAAAAGTTTCATCGTACTATTTTCTACCTGCCCGAAAATAACCGTACTGTCCCGTAACCAGATTCTGCCCGGAAATTCGGGCACGAGAAAAAATTCCGGGGCATCGATAAAATCACTGAAGTCCTAAAATCGAGATTTCGTACGGTACGGTAATGTACCGCAGTCGCGTTATAGACTTTTAGATGTACCCTAATTCTACGGGCAGAAAAAAAAAAAAAAACATGTGCTGTTGGGCCACCACCTGAAGATCCGGAGGAATTCCGCGATATTTTTCTTTTTTTTCAACAAATTTGTCTTTTTCTTGTAACCTAATTTTAACCTAACCGCAAGACCACGTTGGTAGTTCTCCCTGTTGTCATTCCCTTTAATTTTTTGTGCACACCTCTCTCTCTCTCTCTCTCTCTCTCTCTCTCTCTCTCTCTCTTCCAAGCGCCTTTCCTCTATTTTTATTTATTCTCTCAGTAACGTCCTTGTTCTCTCTCAGTCCTCTCTCTCCATTCCTCTCCCCTTCTCTCTCTCCTTCTCTCTCTCTCTCTCCTCTCTCTCTCTCCTTCCTCTCTCTCTCTCTCCTCTCCCTCTCTTTCTCCCTCTCCCTCATTGTTTCCTTCTTAACCCTCTCGCTCTCCTTCCCTCTCCCTTCTCCTTTCTCTCCTTCCCTCTCCTCCCCTCTCCCCCCCTCTCGTTGCAATGGCTTTCAGATCATTTTCTTTTCCCATTTCCCCCATGTCCCTTTTTCCGTAACATAAAAATACTAAAAATACGAAAAATACGAAAAAGAGACTTTATTCCCATAAATTGAGCACTCTTTTTTTTTTATAAACCAAGTTCATTCTTTGATTATTTTTATTCTTCTTATTCTTCTTATTTCTTATTCCAATTTTTATTCTTATTATTACTATCACTTTTTTTCTCCGAAGTTGCGATGTCGTCGACAATTCAAAGAAGATTGCGACAAAATTACGATTTTGGAAATTCGGAACATACGGCATCGAGGGATTCCTTCGATTTAAAATCCGATTTTAACGGAACCACAGTTCACCAAAGTCAACAAAGTCAACAAGTTCACAAAAGTCAACAAAGTCAATATAGTCAACCGAGGTTGCCGCCCAGGCGAGAATCCGGCGCCGTTTCCCGAGAAAGACGATCGGGAAAAAACGATCGAGGAATCGAACAACGCCATTCGTCGATTTTGATCGACACCAAAACAGAGAATAAAATGAGATCCCAAAAACTAGACCCCATTTATTCCCCATTATCAAGTTCTACGGACGACGGGGATGAAAGTAGTGGAAATACCATTAATGGGGGAAGAGACGAACTGCATCGGATCTTCCGGAGAGAAGATGGAGAGAGGGAGAGGGAGAGGGAGAGGGAGTGGGAGAGGGAGAGGGAAAGGGAGAGGGAAAGGGAGAGGGAAAGGGAGAGGGAGAGGGAAAGGGAAAGGGAAAGGGAGAGAGAGAGGGAGAGGGAGAGAGAGAAGGAGAAGGAGAAGAAGGGGGAGAGGGAAATTATAGAGGTCAATGGGGATTATTATTTTCCGATATCTGCACGTGAGAGGCAATTTATAGCCCAAGCTTCAAACCAAAATTTTGACAATACTTGTATCGTGGGAAATGAATGCGTTCTGTCTTTTGGGAAAACGCCAAGAAAATATCGCCATGTGGCACAACTTCCCCTTCCTACGACTCCCCGAGATTTGTCAAAGGCCGAAGATTTATCCCCGTTAGAGTTCGATTCTGACCTTCATTTTGAAGTTTCGTCCCATTTAGGTTTTCCCGGAAACAGACAAAAAATTCAAATCCTTCAACGAGCGCAATCTTTGGATCTTCCTCGAATGAATTTTGAGTCTCGGGAAACTTCCGCAAAAGTTCCGAAAAGAGAAAAAAACTACGAGAAGGAATTAAAACATTTCGACGATTTTAGAATACAGAAGGAATCGAGGGAATTTGATAAATTGCAGGATTTCAGAAGCTTTCAAGACCTTTTGAGATTCAAGGAAGAAATGTTAAAAGGGGTAGGAAGTAGCAAGAACGGAATTGGGAATCGGATTAAAAATGAGGTTAACGACATGAAAGGAGATGTTGAATTAAAACGATCGAAAAGCGAAAGCCCACAAAATGACGAACATAATTTACATCAGCGACATCATTTATACCATCATCATCATCATCACCTTGTCCGTACTCAACTTTTGACTGAATTCAGTGAACTTTCCTCCCACTCGCTGACATCACTAACATCGCCAACATCACCTTTGCTGACGTCACCAACACTAAATGATGTTCGCCGAATCCATGGAGGCACACGAGAAAAGAGTCAAAGTCAACAAAGTCAAACGAGTCAAGGGGGAGGTCAAGGAAGAGGTCTATTAAGAACCATGAGTGTTGGATCCGAGGTTCCAAGAAGGAGGAGAGAAACTTCCGAGAAGGTTTTGAATGAGGAATCAAGAGGAGAGAGGAGGAGAGAGAGAAAACAAAAAGCAATTCTTTCGAGGACCATGAGTTTAGGGGATAATTGGGGTATTGAAAAAAAATTGGAAAAAGGGCCGTCGGTAACCGCATATGAATATGTACAAAAGGGGAATCGAAATGGAACGGAAATTGGAGAACGGCTCGATTTGGAGAAACTTCCGTTACGAACAACAGAACATAACTCTTTGATTCATGGAAAACCGTCACCGGAAATTGAGAGTTTTGGAGTTCTTTCCAATGTGACATCGGGAGACGACGCTGATGTGGCAGATGAAGGAAGTCGGAGGAGACAAAATAGGGAAAAGACAAAAGAGGAGGGAGAGAAAAAGGAGCCCGTCAGGGGTATAAGTGAAGATAAGAGCGAGAGGGAGAGGAGAGAAGAGTGGGATGTGAGGGAGTTTCCGAAGTTAGGGAGAAGGGGAGGGTGGAAAAGTCGTTCTCGGAGACAGAGTTTAGAATATGGGGGGAGAGGTAGTGGAATTATTAGAAGGGCTGTGAGTCTTGGACCAATAGAATTAAAGGATTCGAGAGGGAAGAAATTTAATGTGGATGGAGAAAACGAAGAGTGGGAAGAAAATGAAGAAGACTCGAGAAAGTCAACGAATAAAGGTATTCA
Source organism: Zygnema cylindricum (assembly GCA_037447655.1). NCBI lineage: Eukaryota > Viridiplantae > Streptophyta > Zygnematophyceae > Zygnematales > Zygnemataceae > Zygnema > Zygnema cylindricum. The sequence continues at coordinate 207,753 of JBBHKE010002008.1, forward strand.
AAATAGCTCTGACTTTGGAGAAAAGAGAGGTTTGAGTTTAAATGGGGATTCCGGAAATGGAGTAGAATTCAGAAAATTGAAGAGAAATTTGTCGAATGTGAAGAAAAAGGAAGCGAAAGATGTTTTTTTTGAAGATGATTTTTTGAAAGCGCTCGACGAATATCACATGGGATGCCAAAAAAAGAAAGAAAAAGAAGTTCAGGAAATTTCAGAAATCGAAGGTTTTAAGAGCAATTTGTCTTCTAGTGAGGATAAATTCGACAATTTTGAACGAATGGACGAAAATTCGAGGGGAATAGAAGGATATCTCTCTAAAGAAGGAGAATCGAACGATGAAAACGATTTAAAAATGGAGAATTCCTATTTAGGAGATAGAATTGGGTACGAAAAAGATGGAGTGTTTTATTGGGAAAACGAGACGCCTTTTTCGCAAAAGATCGACAAAAAAATTGATGGAGGAGAGGATGAAATTTCAGGAGACGAGAGGAAGGAAGGTGAGAACTCAAGCGACGGAGAAAAAGAAGAAATGGGTTTTTTTGAAAGAAAAAAAAGTTTAGAAAGAGTCGGAAATTTTTGGGCTCCTCGACCTCGTTTGCTTAATAGGACGAGATCGCTGATGGGACAAATGGGGGGAAGTGTGGAAATAGGAGTTATTAAAAAATACAGTAAGAAAGAGACGGTAGAGGAAAAGGGAGGAGAGGAATGGAGAATGGAAGGAATGGGAAAGGAAAGGGAGGGAGAGGAGAAGGAGAACAGAGAGGAAGAAAAGAGAATGGAAACAACGGGAAAGAATAAAAACTACGATTTCGTAACGCTCCAGAAAAGTGAGGCAAAGGGAGAGGAGGAGGAGGAGAATGAGAAGGTTGTGGAGAAGGAGGAAGAGAAGGAAGAGGAACGGGAAGAGAAGGGAAAGGTCCAAGGCTCGTTCATGGGATTTTTAGTAAAAGAACCCTTTTGTAAATTGAACAATACTCCGGAAACAATCCCAGAAATGGACAAAAATGAGATTTTGCCGACTCCATTGACTTCTTCGTCTCCTTTCCGACAACTTCCGTCTCAAATTTGGCCCATTTTTCCAACAAATGTTTTGAACCATTCTGTTTCTTTCGATTCAATGGCAAATTCATCAACAAAAGAAAAACTTTGTTTGTCAAAAACACAAGTTTCTCAATCTCAAATAGAGAAAAAAACAGATTCCACTATTTCTACTTCAAATGTTAAACTGGAAAAGACGATTTCGAGCCCAATTTCTTCGTTAGATTTTCTCCAATCGCGATTGATTTCGCTTTCGTCTCCTTCTCCAGAAACAGCAGTTTTGACACTTTCCGATACGGAAATTTTTCATCTTCCGAAATCTTTTTCCAATCCTACCTCTTCTTCTCAACATGAAAACGGTCACCAAAACTTTTCTACCTTCACTTCTCCTCCTCCAGGCAAATCAGAAAATATGTTAGAAAAAAAAACAGAAAAAAACGGAAATCTATCGGTCGATCTCTATCCTGATTCGTTGGTATCGCCTTCGACCCCTGGTCCTCTGACGTCACGCCCTCCTCTTCATTCACATTCTTCTTCATCTTCACTTTCCCATTCTCAAAATTCCCCGAATTTTGAGAGTTCTCAAAATTTCCAAACCGACAATTTCGTTAAAGCCAATAATAATGTCTCAAAATCCGTACCATTGCCAGTTATCCCTCCGAAAACCGCCAGGAAAATTTCAAAACTTTGGAAAGACGCGACGATAAGCACTTCAGAAAACTCAATTTCTAAATTTGAAATATCTTCAAAGGAATCTCCTTTTATGGAAACACCTTTTAAGGAAACACCTTCTAAGGAAATACCTCTTAAGGAAATTCCTTCTCGACAAGATTCAGATTCTGATTTAGAAACGCCCCGGAATTTTCCGGATGCCGGGAAAGATTTTGGAAAGTCTATAATGGGTACGGAAATCGTACCTGGGCGACTAGAAACCTTCCAAAGACTATTGAGAACTCGAAGTAAAGGAAACGAAAAAAATACGGCTACTAACGAGATGAAAACGCCGAGAAGGAAATTTTTAACTCTGAGATTGAGTCAAGCTCCTGATTTGCAGGAATTTACTGAATCTGAAAGCATGTCAAGTGTGACTCCAAATTCAAATTTAATTTCAGCCCAAATTTCAATTTCGAATCACCAATTTCAATTTCGAATCAAATTCCAATTTCAATTTCGAATCAAATTCCAATTTCAAACCAAGTTTCAATTTTGCACAACGATACAGACTCGTCTCAGAATTTGAAATGCGACACGACGTCAAAAGAAAGAAAAGAATCAAAAAAAAAGATTGAGAAAAGTGAAAGATCCAAAGGAGTACAAAATGAATACGATTTTTCTCAAAAGCGTAGTATTTCGGAAGTCGACGTTTCGAGAGGGAGAGAAACAGCAGCTGACATTTCGAGAACTCCAAGTTTAAACGTTTTAAGTCGACCTTTTGGGGATATTCGAGAGAGATATGTTCTCTCGGGTGAGGAACTTGGGAGAGGGAGAGTGGGAGTAATTCGAATTTGTAAAGACAAACAGACGGGGAAAGAGTATGCGTGCAAAACAATAAGCAAAACAGTTTTGCAGGTGAGTTTTTATGTGCTAATCTCTATGAATATGTTTTTTATTGTGTTTGATTATCATTTTCGTTATATTATTGTTATTGATTGTGTTTGCTTGTTAAATTATTTGTTCACTTATTTGTTTGTTTGTCTGTTTGTTTGTTTGTTTTTGGTTTTTTCTTGGTGTGTGTGTGTGTGTGTGCATGTGTTTAAGAATTTTTAGTTTTTTCTTTTTGTTTTATTTCTGGGTTGGGTTTGGTCCTTGTGGGACGGGCTTTTGATTTGGCATATATGGTTTTGAAGTCGTAAATTATCATATCGTCGGTTTTTTTTTTGGTTTGCAAGTACAGGAAAGGTTTTGGTTTGAACTGTGGTTTTTTCCCTTTTAGGCGGTAGACAATTCTGTATAATATTTATGCTCGATGTGGCGTGAATCCCACATTTCTATCTTCTCCTCCTCTCTCTCTCTCTCCTCTCATCCAACGTCACTCTTCTCTTCTGCCTCCCTCTCTCTCCCCCCCTCCGTTCCTCCCTCCCTTCCCGGCCATCACACTCTCCTTCCCTCTCACCTTTCCGCTCTCCCTCTCCCTCTCCCTCTCCCTCTCCCTCTCCCTCTCCCTCTCTCGTCTTCCAGAGCTGGCAGGACGTGGCTGACGTACGCGGTGAGGTGGCGGCGCTACGCGTTTTGAAAGGAAATCCTTACGTGGCGCAGCTACGAAACGCGTTGGAGGATTCACAGGTGAGAGCTGCGAAGCGCGCCAAGCTCAACGCGTAAGCTAGGGTTCAGTAAAACAGTAGAACAAAAGAACGCACTGTATTTAATTTATGTTTCGAACGGCGTCGTGGATTCTAATATTTTTCGTAAGCGCTATTTTCGTTTTTTTTTTGTTCCTATTTTCGCCTCCTTGGACCCTATAGGTGTCACATGTGCCAAGTACGAGAAAGTACAAAAGGTCTAAATTTTGAAAACCGAGAAGGAAATTTGTCGGTGTTCGTACGGATATTTAAGGTACAGATTACAAAAAGACAAAAAGTCAAGACTCGATGAATTTGTCGGTGTGGACGGTGCTAGCGAATCTAGCTGTTACGAAACCGTACGCGTGACAGCCTGCCGTGACAGGCCACGTTTTGTCTGTACGGACTCTAGGATTATGCCACGTTTTAGGATGTGATTGTCCATAACGACAAAATAAATAATGATTCTTGACCTTTTGTCTTTGTGTGTCCCGGAGGCGAAAAAAAAAAAAAAAAAGGGGCGAAAATAGCCAAAAAAAAAAAGGGGCGAAAATAGCAAAAAAAAAAAAAAAAGGGGCGAAAATAGCTCCCACCTTATTATTTACTCGTACGTACGCCTCGTCGGAAGTTGTGGGCTGGAAGCATAGGACAAAATTATGAATTCTGTCGTTTAGCTCGAACTTTCAGCTTGTACATTCATTATGCGAACTTTATTTTGATGTACGATGTCAGAATAACAACCATTTACCTAACTCAGCAAAAGGACAAAACCCTGGAAAAAAGGGAAATTTTTGCCATTCTTCCCGACGAATGAGCGGGCGCGCGGAATTTGCGCCTATGAAGCTCCGCGATTTCCGGTGACTATGTAAACAGGGCGTCCAAGCGTGAACCAGTAAATAGTAATGAGCACATGGAACCGCTAAACTATTCACATATGTAGCGTTATGAACGCTATATCGGCACCCCCAAATTTTGACCCCAAAACCTGAAATAGAATCAATAACACTAATTTTTTTTTTTACGTTAATTATGGTTCTGGTGAATTAGCGTTAATAATTTAATTTAAGATATTCTTGAATAGTGTGGTGTACAGAAGTGTCAGTCGGTACAAAATGGTACTTTACTGAGTAAAAAAGTACGAAACATGGATTAAAATAATCGCGATCGCACGTAAAACTGCGCTCAGAATAAAAGGCAGAATGAAATCGTACCCACCCCAGTGTAAAGATATTGATCGCGTATTAATTATACGGGAGTAAACCCAAATTGGAGTTATGAATAAATTAGAGTAAAAGGACGGTGTACGATTTGTCAAATTTTGTAATTTTATCTATTTTACTGTGAAGATCCTGATGGCAGATCCGTTGTACCCAAATCAGCGTTTTGGATCAATTAGAGTAAGGGTGAAGTTCCATTAGCCGAAAAGTGAGGTTGTTTACAGAAATTCGGACCTCTCCGTACTACGCCGTACCTCTTATTTTGTTTTTATCAGGAAAACAACATTACAGAGAATCTTGCCAATATTCTCCAAAATAACATTACGGAGAATCTTGCCAATATTCTCCAAAATTATGGGAGTTATCAGCATACGTGTTAAGATGACAACCAACGGAAATCAAAAAATTCCGCACACGATATGCGCATTCAAAAATCAACAGGAAATACAAATGAAATGTCGTAACGAACTTTCGTCACGCTATTTCCGTTAGCGCCCATTCGTCATACTATTTCTGGCAACGCTCATTCATCACGCGAAAAAACAGGAACCCTAAAAAAATGAGGTGGTATCTAACAAGGCGTTGACAAGGCGTCAACAAAGAGTACAGAAGTAGTGTTGAACGATGACCTGGTACTGATGTACATGGTACGCAATTGAAGATTTTTGGTCGGTGTTAAAATCATTGACGATTTTCAATACCTGATACGTGGTACCACTAAATTATGAACACGTGGATTACAGACGTGGATTACGCAATGAAACTTCGTTCAAATTGTAGCATTCTGTAATGTTGGCCGAACAATTACAAAATGTCCTAATGGAACTTCACCCTAAACCATAGTTCAAAAGTAGGTGAAAGTAGGCCCATACAGTATGCCTATTGTATGCAAAACATACAATATGCCCTTAAGACCCATATTGTATTGGTCGAAAAATGGAAAAAAGGGTTAAGAGGGTTGAGTTGCACATCGATCGATAGAGAATTAAACGGCATGTCTAAATTTTGAAAAAAAATCGGACAAAAAATATTTTTTCTGTGAATTTTGAGGTGTTTTTTAATTCAACCGTCAGATTTAGACGATCGGACGGTCGCTGATCAAAGTAGCGATCTTAAGAAGATCACATGAAAAGCCCATAACACAACTTACGATAGGACAATTTGTCATATTAGCGTCTGCAATTTTGAAGGCCACACTAAATAAAGCCTCAAATTGACCAACCAGGTTGCCCGTCCGCGTTTTTTTTTTTTTTTTTCCGGGTTTTTTTTCCGGCTGAATGTCATCCTACGCCGCGTTAGTTCGCTACAAAATTTCGTCAGGTGGCGTGCGCTGTACTATGATCATACGTCATATTCGTACGATCGTACAAGAGTGTCCGCAACTCACACCCATACAATATGCCTACTCTACGCGAGTTTAGTGCCAAGTTTTGTGCGCCTACCAAAGGCCTACCATAAAAACGCCTACTTTTGAACTATGCCCTAAACCTTTTTTTTCGAAATCTTGGAAAATTCAAATTAGCGTTAATAACGCTAATTAGTTTTTAACACTAATTATTTCTAAACGCTAATAACGATTGGCGGTGTACTGGCCGCTGTGTTCCGTTTTACGATCCCTTCCGTTTTTATGTGTACTCGATTTTGTTTCGCTTTTTGGTAGAGCTCCCAGAGTTAAGGAGCCCGTGTGGTCGCCCAGCAACTCAGATGGGTGACCCCAGTCCTACAAATGTCATCATTTTTTTCCATGTGACGTCATCCACCATTTGTCGTATCGGGGCCAAGGCGCATCGCGCATTGGCCCGATGCGATTCGATACGCATCACTGTTTTTTAAATTTGTTTTGCTTTTCCTACTGTTTTTTGGACTTTTACAAAAAAGTAAAACATGTATTACACTTGCCATTTTCGCATTAAACCTATTTTTTACTATTCAAATTAATTATTGTACTACATGTTGTCCTCTTCTTCGGTATTCTTGTGTTGCATGTCACAATGGCGTTAGGTTAACGCTGTTCCATGTATCTAAACTGTTTGACGGGCATGCTCCAGCTCAATTTGCTATAGTTTCCTTCTCAACGAAGTTGAATACGAGATTTTAGATTTACGACATTCAATACATTGCATGTGTACGGATGATATCTGATTGGCTCATCGTACACAAAGAAAGAGTTTGTTAGGGTTTCCAACGATCTCATTCATTGTTCTTTGTCCTTATCTTCCATGCTTTTTATCGTCCATGTTGTTTATCTTCCGTGTTTTTTATCTCCCATGTTTTTTGTCTTCCATGTTTTTTTATGTTTTATTTTCCATGGTTTTTCCATCGCAGTTTATGTAAAATAAAGTTCTAACTATTCCATATCGTGGTTGTTCATTCTATGTTTCATTATCGTGGTTGTTCCCGCAGAACGTACACCTCATAATGGAACTGTGTCGTGGCGGCGAACTATTCGCGGCGATAAAACGGCGACGGCGCTACACGGAACGCGACGCGGCGGAAGTTGTTCGTCGCGTAGCTTCCGTACTGCGCAGCTGCCACCGCCGGGGATTGGTCCACCGCGACATCAAACCGGAGAATATTCTTCTGCGGAATCCGGGCGACGACACGGCCGTCAAAGTTATCGACTTCGGCGTCGCAATAGCCGTCAGACCAGGTTCGGCAAACTGTACGATTTTCTGTACAATTTACTGTACAATTTTTTGTACAATTATTTGTAATTGAATTATCTAATGTACGTACGATTTGTTCAGTACAGTACACTAGTAGCATTAATTACAGTACTTTATTGCCAGTTTTTTTTTGGCTCCCTGACCACAAAATAGTGTTACTAATATGTTTTTTTTAGAGCTAATTTTTTAGACGGTTTAGAATTAACTTTGTCTTTTGGAATTGAAAAAGAATTAAGAACGGTAAAATAAAACCCAGGCTAATAATATCTTTTCTTTTACGGCGATTCCCGATACACCTTAACAACAAAGATCTTCAAAAGGTAAAAAATAATATTTCTTTGATAATTTGAACCTCAGGATATTTAAGGCGAATCTAACTTTCGAACTTGAATTATTTTCAACAATGAGCAATTAATGTCAAAGTGCCATTAGTATTAATATTGCAAACACTAAATTATGATTCGAGGACGTGGCTCGTTGTGTGCCATTGCTTAGTATTAGTATGGAAAACACTATTTTATATCTTCTTGTTTTCTGGGCCATTTGTATGGCGATATTTACAATTATGGCGATTTGGGTTTTATGAAAAGTTTGAATGCTAGTAACTATTCCCAAAAAAATATTATTTGACGTTCAATATCCTGGTTCTTACGATACACTGTTTATCGTTGTTAGTGTGGAGGGATTATCAATATTAGAGTTGGTTTAGCAATAATATGAATTAAGTTACATGGCGCGATGGATTGTGATGGATTGTCATTCACTCTTGTTTTATAATTTTACAATTAAGTCTTATGGTATTTTGGGGTTTTTTATTTTTTGATCGGAAAAACACATCGTCTGATTGCCGTTTTTAACAGTCATAGTTAGTGGTAGACAGCGTTACCTGCGGTGGAGAGTGTGACAAGTACTATACTGATTCGTATTTTATTTGGAAATGTGTACGGAATTGGGTGCAGGGAGAAAGTGTACGGATGAAGTCGGCACACCATTTTACTTAGCGCCCGAGGTGAGTCACTAAATATTTCCTAGTGGGAAAAACGGCAATGATTGCCCATATCCTAAAAACATTTTTTGGCTACAATGTAATCTAAGGTTTTACGATGTAATCTAAGTGAAGTTGATTTGTTGATGAGATTTTTTTTGGGCAGGAAATGTGTTGTCATGAATCATATCCTTTTGGTCTTATTTAAATTCTGCGGTTAATTTGGTATTGTCCAATAGCTCAAAATTTGGATTTACCATGGAAAGCACAATTGTATAAGATCATGCTTATACCAAAAACTTTTTAATCTTTCGAACACGCGTCTTTTGGAATTTAATTTTCTTTTGTGAAACTTATTAGTAGAAATTATTAGTTGACATCATACATTTATTTTTGACATTGGATAAATGGTGCAACGCACACCTTAAATTGTGGACACTTTGAAACTTGAACGTAAAATTGTTGGTTAACATGCGCAGAAAACTTTTGATTAAGTTCATTTATAATTTTTTTCCTTTAGTTTTCTTTCACGGAAGGGTAATTACAAAACGCAATTCGTCATTATTAGTGTGAATTGTTTTTAGAACAGCTTTATCCATCTTATCATTGTCGATCTACACTAATCTTTCTTCAAATTAGATGAATTTCCCACGAACTCATATTCGTACTAGAAAACATTGTTAATTCCCCTTGAAATACAACATTACAAAATCTTTTCCATGAATAGAGTGAAATACCGCACTAATAAGCGTGACATGTGTACTTTTCATTTCCTCAGGTGGTCGCCAGAAAGTACGGCGTGGAGGCGGACGTTTGGAGTCTCGGAGTCGTACTTTATATTTTACTTTCAGGAGCGCCGCCTTTTTGGGCGCCGACACCCGACGGAATTCGGGCGGCAATCACGCGCGGAATATTCGACACACGTGGCGGTCCGTGGGTCAACGTATCTGAGAGCGCGAAGGAACTTGTACGGAGGATGATGACACGCGATCCGGCGGAACGGATCACAGCCGCGCATGTTTTGGGTAAGTATGCCGTACTTCTTGGTTTGTACGGATGTTAGGGTTTGGTTCTGGTTCGGGTGACAGTTATGGTACAGCAAATGATAAGGCGTTAGGTCGTGTCACATGCAGATCGTATTTTATCAAATTGCATGACATCACGGGACGTTTTTGCATCACATAACATCACATTGAGTATTGCTTTTTTTATACCAATTGCATCACATGACATGCCATCACATCACATCACATCACATCACACCACATCACATCACATCACATCACATCACACCACATCACATCACTGTCACGTCACATTACATTACATCACATCACATCATATCACATCACACCACATCACATCATTACATCACATCAATTACAGACATCACACATTACGTCACATCATCATCACATAACATTACTCACACCATGTCACGTCACATTACATCACATCACATCACATCACACCAAATCACACTGTCACGTCACATTACACACATCACATCACATCCTACCACATCACACCATGTCACGTCACATTACATCACATCACATCACATCGCGTCCTATCCCGTCCCGTCCCATCGAATAGCATCCCATCACATCCCATCACATTTTTTCCCATCCTGTCCCGTCGAATGGCATCAAATCCCATCATATGATATCTCCTATTGAAAATCAAATTCTAACACATCACATTACATTACATCACATCACATCACAATAAGTTGTCTTAGAAAACATCGCGTTGTATATATATATTTCAAACCATATTCTAGCACATTGCACCACATTATAAAGATCGCATCGTCACGTCATGTCGCATCACGTCACAGTCATCGCCTCTCAGAGCATCGCATCACATCATATTGAAGTTTATCTCAATAGGACAATTTTGGTTCATTTGCTTTAACTTACCATTTGTTAAATTGACTGATATGTTTTCACTTCTTTTCATGTAACGCAGTCCATCCGTGGATCAAACAAGATTGATTTCTCTCCCTCCACCCCCCCAGTCCCCGCCAACCCTCGCCCTCCATGGCCCCCCTAACCCACAATAAATGTATGCCACTTTATACCCCTTTGGACCCCTTTTGTAAACCTTTTTTGGACCTTTTTTGGAGAAATTTGTGAAAGAAGATAAATTTGCCTTTTGTTGTCAATAGGTAAAATGAATTTCTTAATTTCCGCTACTTCAACTTTATTAATGGTTTTTGCTTAAATTTCCTAAAACTTTTTTTTTTCTTTTTTCAAAAAAAAAAAAAAAAAGTTGAAATTTTAAAACATTTTTTTGTTGACTTTTCGACTTTTCGAGTCCATGTTGGTTTAAAAAAAAAAAAAATGGAAAAAAAAAATTGAAATAAAATAAAAAAAAAACAATTGAAAAAAAAAATGAGTATTTCGGTGTAAACGGGAAGTCTAATTGATTTTTTTTCCAATGTTTTAGGTTACTAAAGGTATTTTTCATGCATGTCAATTTTCTATCTCATTAATTGGTAACGGTACTCCGTTTTGTGTGATTCCGTTGACTCACTCATTTTTTTTATTTTTTTTTTTTTTTTGGGTTTTTTTGGGTTTATTCTCGGGAATTTTTCAGCAAATTAAAAAAAAAAAAAAAAAAGCTTACGCAGAATTTTATTTCGACAAGTCATATCTTTCGTCACGCGTGAAGAAAAAAAATACATTTTTTTATTTTTTTTCTTCAGTTTGTGACCTTTTTTTTCCCTTTTTTTTGAAAGGTACAAAAAAAAGACGTGGTATATTTTCCGTGTTTATTTTTTTTAAAAGAATAGAGAGAGAGAGGAGAGGGGAGAGAAACTATGGAGTCGAAGCTAATAGGTAATTATTTTATTTTATTTTATTTTATTTTTTCTTTCTTTTTTATATTAAAACTAAGAATTCTAGGGTTCACATTTTTTTCGTATTTTTTTTGTATTTTTTTGGTTTAGAATTTTATATCACTAACTAAATTTTCAATCGTATCCCTTTTTTTTTTGTTAGTATTTGAGAAAAAGAAATAGTTTAAATAGAAGGAAAAAAAGTTTTCCGAAGCTCGATTTCTCCATAGCTCCTCACTCGTGTCCTCTTTTATTGTGGTACAACTGAAAATATATATTGTTTATATGTTAATTTTTTCCTTTTGTTTTTTTTTTTTTTTGGGTTTTTTATGGTTTTTTTGGGTTTTTTATGGTTTTTGTGGGTTTTTTATGGTTTTTTTGGGTTTCTTTCTTTCATCTGTCCGACACCAATTTTTTTTCTTGAAGTTGTCTTTAACGCATTACAGTTGTTTTTTAATGCTCATTTTTTGATTTTAACGCATAATTTTTGTTTTTTACCACATAAAATTTTGTTTTTAACGCATAATTTTTGTTTTTACTGCATAGTTTTTGTTTTTGAACATGTAATCTTTGTTTATGACGCGTATTATTTGTTTTCTAATGGGGTACGAATAGGATATATGGAAACTAAATCGAAATCCGTCGAAAATTTTATATGTGACGGGACATCCGGAAAATTGCATTCAAAAAGAAAATGTGGTCCCTATTTCCCCCTGGAAAACCGCCGATATTTCTGATACCTCCCTCCTCGACCTCATCCCTTTCCTCGAATGTTAGTTTTTTTCTTTTTTTTCTCTCTCTCTCTCTATCTCTCCTTCCTCCCCACCATCCTTCTTTTTCGGGCTTTTTTTGGCCCCCTTTTTTTTTTTTTGGCTTTGTTTTTGCATTTTTTGGCTCCAATAATTCTCTCAAAAACTACGTTTCTTTCCTTGAATGGCAGTTATTATCTCTTTTTCTCTCTCTCTCCTTCCTCTCCTCTTTTTTCCCTTTGTTTTTTTTGGCTTTTTTGTTACTGTTTGCGTTTTATTGTCACCCCTTTTTCTCTTTTTTTCTGCCAATATCTCCAATACTTCTCTCCTCGCCCTCATTCCTTTCCTCGAACACAATTCTCTCTCTCTCTCCTTTTACAACCATTTTTGTCTTCTTCCTCACCCTCGTCTTCTTCCTCTCCTTCTTCCACACTACCCTCTCCCTCCCCAACTAAAGTCTCTCCCTCTCCATCCAAACTCTCTTCCTCTTCATCTTCCTCTCCCTCTGAACTCTCTCCCTCCTCCATCGAGAACTCTCCTTCGTCGTCACTCTCTTCTTCCTCCTCACTCTCTCCTTCTTCATCCGAACTTTCTCCTCCCCCCTCCGAACTCTCTTCTTCTCCCTCCTCATCACTCTCTCCCTCTCCCTCGTCGTCCGAATAAATAGTTATCTCTACTCCTCCCTCCACCACTCCCAAAATGACTACGGAAGGATCGACTTCTCCTCCCTCCTTTGTAAAAATCCGTACCGTAATGAAGGAATTTGCAGAGGAGGGAGAGGAGGGAGAGGAGGACAAGGAGGCGGATGACGAGGAGGAGGTAGAGGAGGAGAAGGTCGGGGGAGCGGAGGAGGAGGAGGGGAAGGGGGTCGAGGAGGAGGACAAGGTGGGGAAGGAGGGAGAGGGAGTGGAGGAGGGAGGGAGAGAGTTTCCCAGAAGAAGTTTTGTCTTTTCTTCCGAAGGAGCCACGAGTTTCCGGAAACCGAGTAGAAAAGTTTCTTGAAAAAGTCGGAGCTAAAAGTTTTGAAAAAATTGAAATTTTTGAATTCGGACAGAAGCGGAGAGAAAACAAAAAAAACAAAAAAAAAAACCGGAACAGAAAAAGACAAAAACAAAAAAACAAACGAGGGCAGGGAGGTGAGAGGAGGAAGCGGGAAGGGGAGGAAAAGGATGACCTTTTAGAGGGTTAGAATATAAGGAGGGGAAGAGGGATAGGGAGGTGGAAGGGAGGAAGAGGGGAGGGGGGGGGGGGGGGGGGGGGAAATGGAAGGAGAGGGAGGGAGAGGGGAGGAATGAGAGGGAGGGAGAGGGGAGGAATGAGAGGGAGGGAATGAGGGAGAGGTAGGGAAGAAGGGGGAAGGGGAGGGAAGGAGGGAGAGAGGAGGAGGGTGAGGGACAAACCGAGGGGGGAAGGCGGTGGGAGGACAGAGAGGAAGGTCAGGAATTGGGGGAGAGAGAGAGAGAGTGAGAAGGAAAGGGAGAGAAGGAAGGAGAGGTGGAAAAGCAGGACGACGGAGTGGAAGGAGAGACGACAGTAGCAGGTATGGAGAGAGAGATAGAGAAAGCAAGAGAGAGAGAGAGAGAAAGCAAGAGAGAGAGAGGGAGAGAGAGACAGAAAGAGAGACAGACAGAAAAGAGGCAGAGAGAGAGAGAAAGCAAGAGAGAGAGAGGCAGACAGAGAGACAGGGAGAGGGAGAGGGAGAGGGAGAGAAATACCTGTTCTATTGTAAATCCAGCAGCAGTGATCGCTGTGTCTCCAGTTACTGCAAATCTATTCACCCAAGCTGCAAGGGGGGGAAGGGAGAGAGGAGAAGAGGGAGGAAAGAGAGAGAGAGAGAGAGAGAGAGAGAGAGAGAGAGAGAGAGGAGAGAGAGAGAGAGAGAGAGAGAGAGAGAGAGAGAGAGAGAGAGAGAGAAAGAGAGAGAGAGAGAAAGAGAGAGAGAGAGAGAGAAAGAGAGAGAGAGAGCGAGCGAGCGTAGGGAGAGAGAGTGTAGGGGGAGAGAGAGAGAGAGAGAGAGAGAGAGAGAGAGAGAGAGAGAGAGAGAGAGAAGGAAAGAAAGAGAGGGAACGAGGGAGAGAAAAGAGAGCGAGAAAGAAGAAAAGAAAGAGAGGGAACGAGAGAGAGAGAGAGAGAGAGAGAGAGAGAGGGAGAGAGTGTCAGGAAAAAAACGTAAACAACACCAGGAATCCAATATAAACCTCCAAAAACCACCCTAAAAAAAAGAAAACCCTATCTCCCCTCTCCCTCCAAAGGAATATTACTCTCCCATCCCCTTTCCCCCCTCCCCTCTCCCTCGCCCCCCTCAAAAAGACCTCATTTGCCCTAATTCTTCGTAAAATAAAAATTTCTCCTCAAAAAATCATACTCTCTCCCTTTACTTTCCCTCTCCTCTCCCTCTTCTCTCCCTCTCCTTCCCTCCAGCGCACCCCAGAAGAAACCCCTCTCTCACTCTCCTCTCCCTCTCCTGTTCCTCTCTCTCCCTCCACCCCTCCCCACTCACCCGGTATCCTCGCTAACCCCAATATCTGCCCTAATTCCTCCCCTCCCACTTCCTCTCCCAAAAAAAACCATTTTTTTTCTTCTCCTCTCCCTCTCCCTCCTCTCACCCGGTATCCTCCCCACCCCCAATCTCTCCCCCAACTCCTCTTAAAAAATCCCATCAATTCCTCCGCACCCAATTCCCCCCCCCCCCCCCCCAAAAAAAATCCCCCTCTCTCCCTCTCCCTACCTCCCTCTCCCTCCCTCCCTCTCCCTCCCTCCCCTCTCACCCGGTATCCTCCCCACCCCCAGTCTCTGCCCCAGCTCCTCGCAGAAGTGGCAGCAGTTCCTCCGCAGCAAATCGTACTCCCTCCCCTCCCACTTCCTGGAAACTGCCAGCTGGCGCAGCACCGTACGGACGGACCGTACGGACAGACACGTGGCGCCCAGGGGGACGGACTCGCGGAAGAGGTAGAGGGGGTTGGATTTGGGGGGGGAGGGATAGATGCCGGGGCCGGAGGGACAGGCGCCGAAGGACCATTCGGTGCCGTAGATCTGGGGGGGGAGGGAGGGAGAGGGAGGGAGGGAGGGGGGGGGGGAGGGGGGGAGGGGGAGGGGGAGGGAGAGGGAGAGGCACAAATGCAGAGGGGAGAGAGAGAGAGAGAGAGAGAGAGAGAGAGTGTGCGTGTGTGTGTGAGAGAGAGAGAGAGAGAGAGAGAGAGAGAGAGACATCGACATGAGGGGGAGGAGAGAGAGGACATTTTCTTACTTCGATGGCTCCATGGAAGATTCCTCCAATTCGGAGAGTGTCACGTGTGAGATTGTTGATCCGTACAATTGTACGGTTCACACGTGTGTCAGGGGAGTTGGTCACGTCGTAGACGTGCAGCACCACGGCGGCCATGGAAGGGGGCAGGGGGGGGGAGGGAGAGGGGGAGGGGGAAGGGGGGGGGAGGGAGAAGGGGGGAAGGGGAGGGGGAGGGGAGGGGAGTGGAGGGGAATGTTGGAGAAAGAGGGAAAGAGAGAGATAATGAAATGGATAGAGAAAGGGGAGGGACAGGGGGGAGAGGAAGGAAAAATATGAGGAAAAGAGGGAGAGAGGGATTGAAAAGAGTGAAAGGAGGGAGATAGAGAATTTAATACCGGAGAGGAGAGAGGGAGAGAGGGAGAGAGGGAGAGAGAGAGAGAGAGAGAGAGAGAGGAGAGAGAGAGAGAGAGAGAGAGAGAGAGAGAGAGAGAGATAGAGAGAGAGAGAAAAAGCGGAGAGAGAGAGAAAGAGGGGGGAGAGAGAGAAGAGAAAGAAGGGAGAGAGAAAAAATGAAAAAAAAAAGTGATTAGAGAGAGAGAGACAAAAAAAATAGGGGTAGAGAGAGAGAGAAAGAGTGAGAATCACGATTTCATTTTCCTCCGTTTCCTCATTTTTTCTATTTTTTTGTTTTATCTCCTTTTTTTTTTTCCTTTTTTTTTCCAACTTTTTTAGGGTTTTTTTTCCTCCCTATATAGTACAAAAATTTGATGTATTCATTATTTCTTCCGGCGTGTAATTTCTTTCCGGCTTCGTCATCACCGTACGCCTTTTTGTCTTTTTCGAAACCATTCGGCAACAAATTCGAAGTGTACGGTAAGTGCTTTCCGTACGGAGGACTGAAAATTCGTCTCCCAAAAATAATGATTAAACCGTGGCAATTTTTTTTGAAAATAACCAAACAAAAAAAAAAAAATGCTGACTTTGACCGACCGTTGTCGGTTCTGTCGGTTGCGGGCAGCCAAAAATGTTTTTTGGATTTCCGACAAAAAGGACAAACTGACAGACAGTTCGAGAAATCGGGCAAATAAAATGTGTCCACGTGGCGGCCATTTAGTGGATCGAATGCACTGTGACGTGGGTTTTGACTTTTTGTGATCAGGTTTAGGGTTTATGTAATGGTCGTACGATTGACTGTACATACTAAATAAATACTGTAGCATTTAAAAAATAATTATAACATATATTTAAATAAATAGCCATTTTAAAAACATAATAACATATAATTAATAATTCGAATGGCTCGGTTACATGCCAGCATGTCCGATTGTCTGGTGCATCTTGAGTTCTTGACCGTACACTCTATATCGCTATTAGTGTGGATATTTTTCTATATATATGCACTTTTTTTCCGTACACAAATGTCGGATTTTGGATGCGACGGTCGTTATTGAAAGGCAAGATTTTTTTGTCCTATTGGCAGTCTCCGACCGATAATCCGACAAAAGTGTACGGATAGAAAATGTTTTGAGTGGCAAAAAAGTTAAAAACATATCAGCACCAATAGGGAGACACGGTGTACTTTGTTAGGGTTTAAGTGAATTTATAAAGTTGTTTTACATGAAACGTGGCAAACGTGTAGCCACTCATGTGGGAATCGGACCAATAATTGCATAGACAATCACGTTTGCCACGTGTTACTTAAATGTTGCAAATAGACAAAAATGAAAAATCAAAAATTTAGTCCTCCATGTAAAGTTGTAAACCCTAATAACGAAAGCAAAACTCAGTAAAGGTAAAAATTACATTGAAGAAACTTGCCCTAGAGAGTAAAACAGTAAATCGTATGATTTCAAGGCAGACCGTACGCAAACAAAGCGAACTAATTGTACGATGTGTACGATCTACCCTAAAAACGAGGCTAAGGGTACGTCCCCATGAATTAAAGTATCGACTTTATCCTGTCGTTTTCACCCAAAACGCAGTTTCGTACGAGAAAAACATTAGCCGTACAATAGAATCATTTCTTTAAAAGTACAACAAACGTCAAGTCGATACTTTGAATGTACTTCATGTTTGTCGTCAAGTTCACGAATTTTGGCGTTTTCCTTTTTTCGACCCCGGGGCAAGAGAATACAACCTGTCAAAAAACTTCATCAAAAATCATCTCGCGACCTGATTTCAGGGAAAGTACACCGCGAATCGTAATTAGAGTAAATTACTCTAATTCGGTCGCTCGAAATTTCGACTCTATCACATCAAATAGAGTAATCGATTCTAACTTTTTCTTATTCTAATTTAGGTGAGGTTTAATTAGCGTAAAAAATTCTAATATAGGTTATTTTTAAATAGTGTGGAGTACGGACGACGTCTGACCGTGCAAAATTGTACTTTTAAAAGTAAAAAGGTACAAATAATGAATTAATATAATCGCGCTCGCACGTGAAATCGCACTAACCAAAAAAATCAATCACACCGAAAAAAAGCCGTTCGCATAACTGTCGTCCGTCGACAGCATCGTCGTCAGTGTGAACATTAACTGACATTCAATTCGATAAATATTACTAGCGTCATAATGACGTCAATACTATACCGGACTGACACATTTTGTACATCTACGTAATTTAGTGTTCATAATTATCGCCCACATAATTATCGCCGACATAACCCAATATAGAATAACTAAATAAATTAGAGTAAACTTCATAGTTGAAAAAGCTCTATCACGTAAATTAGCGTCAATTACTCTAATTGTTTTTTTTGGTTTTTTTACTCTATTTTTTTCATTACTCTAATTACGATTCGCGGTGTACTGCCCAAACAACGAATGAAAAACGGGTCCACGCACGCGCTACACGAGTGGTAGAATTTTAGGACGGGGGAGAGCACTCGTTGTTTTTCTCCCTGCCCGTCACGTGCATGTACGGAAAAGACGAGCATGTACGAAAAAAAATCTGCAAGGGCCTCCGGACCTCCACTTTCATTCATGGGTCCTTTGCACAATTTTGCGTCGTCGTCGCTTCTCCCCTCTCCCTCTCACACTATCACTTTTATCTCTCATTTTTTAGAATGAGGCACGACGTTACTGGTATTAAATGAAAGATATTTTAAAATTATTCTTTTGACTACCATTATGTATATATTTTATGGCAAGTCGATTGAGAAAAGTTGGAAAAACGAAATCGGACAGCCATGGCAAAAAGTTCTTGAATTTTGTGACGTCGACGTTGTCACAAGTGAGCATGGCGTCACAATGTCACAAAACCCTAAACATCTGCCATGTCACAAAATTACTTAAATCTATACGTCTACAACTGTCGCTGTTTTTGTTGGCGTCACCGATTGTCGTAAGTTTCGTAGTCGTCGTCAATCGTCACAAGTTGTACCTACGTCTACAACTGTCACATTTCAAAGTTCAATTTCATTTTCGCACATAGGGACGCTTTTCAAAGTACACCGTGAATCGTTATTAGCATATAGAAATTATTAGTGTGAATAAAGAATTAGTGTCATTAATGCTTATTTGTGTATCAACCACATCGTCAAAAAAATGTTTAATTGTAATTTCTCCTTAACGCTGATTTAGGTATACAGAATCCGCCGTCATGACATATACGTTAAAACAGGTAGAAGTACAAAATCTGACAATCCGTACCACGTATTGTCCTTCTCAGTCTAATGAATCCGTCATTCTAATTTGGGTTTGCGGATAAACAATCATTACGTCGTTCATAAATGTACACTAAAATAGGTACGAGTAAAAACCGTCGAAACGTACGGGTTTATGTCCTTTCACTCACTGGTATTCATAACTGTGATAAGGATTTTTTTCACACGCGTGAATATTATTACAGTAAAAGAGGTGTGAGTACAACATATGACAAACCGTACACTATGACGTGGTGCAGTCGATTCCATGCTTCGGGTTGTAAAGCGCAGTTACCTTTCAACGCTACGTGACCGTATAGCTTTAGTAAGTTTATCCAGTTCAGTTTAGTATCGTGTAGGAACGAAACTATAACGACAGGTATTCCGTGTATTCGTTTCGTTTCATTTAACTTATATTGAACTATGTGATTGATTTTCATTTTCCTTGTCCTTTGCGTGGATATCGAGCGTTGTATGACGTTAAATATGGACCATTAACTTTAATAAGGTGGCCGTTGGGTTGCTTTATTAGAATCCATACATTGTATTATAGGCACTTAATTCTAATACGGATGCGTTTAGTCCCATCAAACGTAGAACGAACCTCTTATTAGTGTCATTGTTAATTGTAATTGAAGGTCAAACGTAGAACGAACCACATTTAGGATACATGCTAATTCTAATTGGAGGTAATACGCCGACGAAAGCTGATCATCCGCAGTCGGAAGAATATCATTCGTTGTTGCCAAAAACACGTGGCATTTTTAATATCCACATGTTTTTAAAGTTGGCCATAGATCGTAAATGATGTTGGAAAAAACTGTTTGTCATTTTTACAACGCCCGCATTTTATCCTATCAAACTCCATTCCTCTCCTGTCTTCCTAGCCGTTTGTACGACGCTCACATTTCATCCTAACAAACTCCATTCCTCTCTTGTCTTCGTCGCCGGAGCAAATTCTCTCTATAAGGCGGTCCCTCTCGAATTCAGTGCCACCGGGTTTTTTTAGGGTTGATTCTCGCCGCGAGAGGCGGGGAAGGAAAGTCGTAAGGAGAGTCTCACTAAACGGGTGGAGTCTCACTTGGAGGATTTTCAGGTAGATGTGAAAATAATGTGGATGAAAAACGTCAATGAGTTTTTTTGTAATCTTCATCCCCTTTTTTATCTTTTTATCCTATTTCGGTTTTTTTCGGTGTCAAGTTGTACGGAAAATAATAAATTTTTTAAGGTAAGCTTTCATTGAATGGGCAGAGTTTCACTTTAAGAGTATTTATAGGTATTGAGGATAAATGGGAAAAGAAAATGGTAATGAAATTTGGGAATGAAAATTGGGAATGAAAATTGGGAATGAAAATTGGGATAAAAGGGGATGAAAAAGGAGAAAAAAAAATGGAAATTGAAAAATAGGAATAAAAGTGGGAATGTTGTTTATAATTTTCCTCCCTTCCGTTTTATACCATTTCAATATTTTTTGCCACTTAACACAAAAAAACAAAGATTCACTCTTTTAACTTTTTTCATTTTTTGTCTTATGTAGAACTTTATGAAGCAGTCCAATGGTGTGATTGCGGAGCAGTTGGGCCTCTGCTTACCTTCAATTAGGGAGGAGTAATTTTTTATTTTTTTACGAGAGAGAGAGGGGGGAGGAGTGGGAGGAGAGACGAGAAAAGAGGGGTAGAGCGAGAGCGAAAGACAAAAAAAAAAGAAAGAGAGTGAGAACGAGAGAGAGAGTGAGAGAGAAGAGAAGAGAGAGAGTTGGATAGAGAGAGAGCGAGAGAGAGTCGAGAGAGGTGTTCACGGTCATCATTTTTGTACCATTTTTTTTCCTCAATTGTTTTGGCGTTTTTTTTTTTTAATTAGGGTCTCGGGTTTTTTAGTGTACGGATAGGACAGTTTTTTCGTATACAATTTTTTTTTTGGTGTACATTTTTTTTTGGGGGTTAGAAAAGACGAGACCGTTTATGAAACAGTTTTTTGAGGAAAAGGCCAAAAATGAGGTGACATGTGTTTCTCAGCTTTTTGTAGTATAGTTTTGAGAAGTTTTAGGTTTTTGAGAAAAATAGAAGCATAAATAGAAACCGAGGGAACTTTTTGCACAATTTTGTTTTCTGGATTAAAGAAAGCAAACATCTATTGTTAATAAATATAAACATTTTGTAATATGCCCGACTTTCAATTTGTGGAAACAAGACAGTCAACATGACACCATTTTGAGCGAAGGAGGCATGGGCTGCAACAAGTTTTAAAGATATATTATAATTTCATATTGTGGTTTTTTTTATAAATCTAAGTTTGGGAATGGTAGTTTAGTTATAGAGTAAAAATTGTATTGATACTTGTGGCAGCTCAATGTAGACAGTTTATGAAGCGGAGTAGCACTTAACTTTATAAGGCAAACCAGATTTTATATGTGTGTATTATTTTATATAGGATAATACAATTTCGGTTTTTTTTATGCTTACATGTTTTGTATTTTGTATAACGTGGAATATGATGTATTTGTAAGTATTCATGTGTGTTTAACTTTAAATGTAGTTAAGGTGGTTTATGGAAGTGGAGTACGCGTGTGGTATGAATTAGTCCAATTTGCTGCCTTGTACATGATAAAAAAGTCAGCGACGAGTATGCTTCGTAGGTGGTTAGTCATCTAGCGACGAATTTCCCTCGTTTGTTTTCGTAGCACCAGTTCCTCAGAGTTCAACGGTTGCTAATTCATCGACGAGCTTGCCTCGTCACTATCTCTCGACAAAGGAGAGAAACATTATTACTTTTTGCGGTCAATGTAACGATGAGTCTGTCTCATAGCGTGGCCCCACAGCGGCGAGGTTAGCTCGTCGCTGGTCCCTAAAGAGTGAGTTTGCAAAATATGTAGAAAACATTGTAAGCTCAGAACAAACAAGAATGTGGATGTTTATTTTGAGTGGGCTAATCTAGGAAAAACTGGAGTGAATGAAAAACATAGATGCTTCTATATAGCAAACACACACCATTAAATAAGAACTAATGAAATGTACACAGCAGATGTGAATCAAGGCTTGCTGCATACCTTGAAGAATAACTATTTCGTGAAAAAAGAAGGAAACTCCTTGAATGAAAAGTTACAAAGAAAACATAAGTACGACCACAAAAGATTGCCAATCGTTGAGGTCAAAAGGGGCCCACGAAAAAAACAAAGCACAACTATTAAACCTCGAGCTTACACATGGAAAATCAAGGCCGATAATAGATTTTTGACTTTTAAACCCACTCAATTAAAACAATGGAGCACACTTACGAAACATATGCAGTTTTTCGCATGTGCACATGTTATCTGTTCACATTGCCACCCACGAAAACGAACGTCTGAATGTATGCGAACGTTTATTTTGCACCCTCGACTCCACAATTTTTGTAAGCGCAGCCATGTATGTGACCGACATAAGATAACCACAATTTCCGTACGAATTTCGGTAAAGAGTACACTGTTGTACGAACAAACTACTTCCGTACACCACACTATTCATGAATCCAGTACGGTCATACCGTTGACGCTAATTTGCAAGTACCGTATTTAATGTCAAAGATAAATTAGATTCAATCACTGTATTTCGTGTATCAATGTCAAATTTTCGGGGTGCGGATATAGCGTACAGTACGGGAATAACGATTCACGGTGTAGTATGGAACACTTCACTACAGTCCAAAATACTTTTTTAAAGTATCGTTTACGTGGGGACGTACCCTAAATCCTCAATAATGCAATTACTCTATCTGAATGGGTCAAAATGGTCTCTCAATTATTCCAATTATTTTCGTCCACCTGTCCTTTTGTTTCACGAAATGCTGCCAAAAGTTGTGAATGAATGAAAATTTTTGTATTTGAAGTAATCTTTGATCTAGTTTATTTTGACTCTTGTGTAGTATTTAAATGTTTTTTTTGGTTTTTCCCCTTTTGTACCCGTATGATCTTTCCATCGGACGTTTTGCAATACTACAGTACGGTAGTAAGTCAATCGCCCGCTACACGAACCTGAACCGTGTCCGGATATGTACACTACACCGTGTATCGCTATTAGGGTTTAATAATTTTTTCGCCACTCAAAACATTTTGTCTCCGTACACACTTGTCCGATTTTCAATTTGAGACCGCCAATCGGAAGCTGAGACTAAAATTTCAATCCCAACCGTCAGATCCAAAAACCGACATGTGTGTACGGAGAAAAGATGTTTAAAGAGACAAAATAACATTAACTGGCTTGAAAAGGATCGAAACCGATCGGGACGAAGATCGGACGGTCAAAAGCGATTTCCGAGGGGGTACTTTTGGAGTTACGTGACTGCTGACGTCGTCCGAGGGACAAAGCTACCTGATTTGACGTCGGCAGCTATTTAAAGGTTTTCACTTTTCAGAACGACGACCACCGTGTATCACTATTAGTAGTGTTGGGTATCGAGGACCCATTGCCGATATTCGATATATATCGAATTTCAGGTACCCGATATTCGATATATCGATTCGATATATCGAATTTCAAATTATCGCGATATATCGCCGATATATCGTATCGTCAATATATCGAAGCTAAAAAAAAATAATAATAATAATAATCCCACAGGTTTTCAAAGCCTCATGACTTCGGACAAAGTGACTGTAAAATCTTTGCCGGAAAGAAATACGGTTTTTTCCTGAAAGTCAGCGGAGTGAAGAGATCTCTGAGGTACATTGACGAGGTACACTTGTGAAGTACACGTACGTCAAACGCAAGTACGATTTCCCATACGAAAAAGGTCGGTTTCTAGATGTTTGATGATTCTTGAGATTTGATAGTCAGCTTACGTGGAACCATTCATATCAGGACACGTATGTAAAACTTATTTAGAAACGATACGCGATGTACCCGATGCCTCTGTAATACATAAATTTTGCTGTCCGTACTATTACAGAGACCTCCTCGTGTAACCATACCCCAAAAAAGCAATCATTAGAAGTACAGAATTAGTACTTTTTTGTCGGTTACATTTTGCGGCGTCTACCTTTAAGTCACGGAACGAAAATCACGGCGTACGTGGCGTATTAGACAATTTGACTTTTTCGCAAAAATAACATATTATATAAAAAAATAAAAATATTAAATTTAAAAAATACTATATATCGCGATATATATCGCGATAATTTATGTTGGTCGCGGTACGATATATCGAAGACTCTCCTCGATCGATATTCGATATATCGAATATCGAGATTATCGCGATATGAATTTACCCGATACCCAACACTAACTATTAGTGTTAATGTATTTTTGCCACTTAATACATCTTTTTTCCGTACACATTTGTCCGGTTCTGGATCTGACGGTGGCAATTGATAGGATAATCTCAGCTTCCAATTGGCGGTCTCAAACTGAAAAATTGGACTGTGTATACGGAGAAACTAGGTTTTAAGCGGCGAAAAAATTGTCAGCACTAATAGAGATACACGGTGTAGGGTAGAGATTCGTCGTTCCAAATTCTAAATGGGCAAATTTTCCGCAAACTGACCGGACGAGCAGGAAGGACCAATAGGGTTCATGACGTAGAATTATACGGAATTTTCTAACGATCGTACAGCGTTAAAAATGGGACCACACCCCGACGGCTGCCGCCTAGCGTACGGACAATCATTGAAGAATTATTTTGTCTTTTTTCTGTTCCAAAACGTTTCCTTAGAAGGGATTTGCCGTTTGAGGGAATTTTCGCTTTGCGACAACATTTTGCCAGCGTCTGCCACACCGTCGATCGTATTTAGCGCCAATGTTTTTTTCGTCTCTTAAAACATCTTTTATCCGTACACATATGTCGGATTGTGGATCTGACGGTTGAGATTGAAAGTTGACGCTAAATACGATTAATGGAGTACTGTACTGTACTGGTAGGCGTACGGACAAAACGTTTTCAATGCCCGGATATTTCGGGCACCCAAAATTTATGTGACTTTACAGAAACACTGTCTTGAATCTTGCAATTTTCGCGCTACATACAAATGGTGAGAGCGGTGAGAGGAGGCGGTGCACGCGTCCACGTCGCCCCCCTTTCATTCCGTTTTACGACGCGCCGCGCCGCGCGGACGTCGTGTGTATAAATAATTAAATATGTTCAGGGTTTTTTTCTCATTCGTGTTTTTTTTATTAAAAATAAACACAACCACCCAAAAACCCTAAAGCAAAATGTAAGGTACCCGGGCGGTACACCGTGAATCGTTATTAGCCTTATGTACTCTATATCGGCACCCCAAAATTTTGACATTGATACCTTAAATAGAATAGATTACACTATTTAAGGACGTGGACCATACTCTGCCACGTCTCCTGGCACTAAATTAGAATGAATGACGCTAATTTATTCTTTACACTAATAATTTCTATACGCTAATAACGATTCAAGGTGTATCTTGCAAACGGTGAGAGTGACGCCTTTTTTGGGTGTAAAATTTTTTAATTACGATTCTCACCGCTCTCACCAACCTGGCCAACTCGGGCGAAACCTTGTCTGTACTGTATTGTATTTTATTGTATTGTATTCTATTGTGAATTTGTGATCCATTTTCGTGACAATTTTACGACGATGTAAAAATATTAATTATCTGCCATCCACGTCGATTTACTTTAAAACCGTACCTCTGCCGTACAGCAAGCACGTGTAAATTCTGGTACCAGAGGCATTTAATATTCCGTACATCAAAAATATCACAGAGGCCTTCTCAGACCTCCACGTGAAAAGCATCAGCCTACAGGTACAGTACGAAAGGCACTAAAGGCTGGGTAATGTCGGTGAATCCGTACATAAATATTGCCGCGCTGTCGCGGTTTTTTCATCGACACGGATTGGCCGAGCTATTTTTTTGTTGTTTTGTCTTTTTCGTCGTTTAGTTCGCTTGGTTTTTCATTGACTTCAGAATGTATCGATTTTCCTTTTTTCTTTTTATTTTTTTTCTCCTCTTTGTACCCTACATTGGTTATTGTACAGAATTCTCTTGTGCCACGTGTCCAAGTACGACAGAGTACATGAGGCGAAACCGAGCATAGTTCAAAAGTAGGTGACCGTACGCCCATACAATATGCCTATTGTACGCAAAACATACAATAAGCCCTTAAGACCCATATTGTATTGGCCGCAAAATGAAATAAAATAGGAACAGTGTTGAGTTGCACATCGATCGATAGAGAATTAAACGACATGTCTAAATTTTGAAAAAAAATCGGACAAAAAAAATAATTTATGTGAGTTTTGAGGGACTTTTAATTAAAACCGTCAGATTTGGACGATCGGACGGTCGTTGATCAAAGTAGGCGATTTAAAAATATCACATGAAAAGCCCATAACACAACTTACGAAAGGACAATCTGTCATATTAGCGTCTGCAATTTGAGTCCCACACTAAATAAAGCCTCAAATTGACCAACCAGTTAGTATGGGACGATAAAAAAAAATACCACACTGCCAAAAAAATTACCAAAACCTACGGACCAACCCCGTTGGTGGCTTTTCCCCCGGAATGTCATCCTACGCCGTGTCAGTTCGCTAAAAAATTTCGTCCGGCGGCGTGCGCTGTACTTTGATCTTACGTCAGATTCGGACGTTCGTACAGGAGTGTGCACGACGCACACACATACAGTATGCCTACGTTGCGCGAGTTTTGTGCAAAGTTTTGTGCGCCTACCAAAGGCCTACCATAAAAAAGCCTACTTTTGAACTATGAAACCGAGAATTGAATATTGTCAATGTTTGCACGAACATGTACGGTATGAGACGGGATTTCCATCAGGAGGTGCCAGTACACCGTGAATCGCTATTATTGTTAACACTAATAGCGAATTCACAGTGTGTAGCTGTACGGAATGGCAGCTGCTTTTAGTACTATTTGCCATTAACTGATGCCTGTAAAGTGTAAACATCCGATTTTTGTTTCAGATAATGCCACGTAGGCTAAAGTTTGGATATTTGGAGTCGACAAAGATTTTTTAAGCCGTACAATCTGAATGCTACACCGTGAATTGTTATTAGACTTATGTACTCTATATCGGCTCCCCAAAATTTTGACATTGATACCCGAAATACAATGACTGATTATATTTTATCCGTGACGTTAATTACGGTTCTTGTGAATTAGCGTCGATGGAAATACCGTACTTATTTCATGAATAGTGTGGTGTACAGAATGTGTTTGCTGGTACAAAACTGTGCTTGATTACCGAAAATCGTACGAAAATTGTAGTTAACTAATGTCGGTTGCATACATAACTGCGCTTAGACTATACGTGGAGTCGAGTTTGCGACAAACGCGTTCGCAAACCCAAATTAGAATTATTGATTAATTACACTGAAAGGACGCGACATGGTACGGATTGTCAGATTTTGCACTTCTACCTATTTTAACGTATATGTAATGACTAATGACGACGGATTCTGTATACCTAAATCAGCGTTATAGAGAAATTACAATTAAACATTTTTTTCACAATGGTATTGATACACAAATTAGAATCAATGACACTCATTTTTTATTGATACTAATAATTTCTATAGTCTAATAACGATTCACGGTGTAGTTTTGTACTTGTGTACTATGCCATATTGTACCACAGAAATTCCCTTCGCTCTACAGACAATCTCCCTTTTTGACGCTCGCTCTCTCTTTTTTTTTTTCTTTTTTTTTAAACGTTGCATTTTCAGCCTTTTTCAAAACGTTAAACTATCCCCGATTGAAATCTGGAAAAGATTCTTTGTCGGATATTTTTGGATTCACACACACCTTATCCGACGGATCCGCTGCTACGTGTAACACTTACATCAAATAAAAAAGAAAAAAATACTACGACACGGTAAGTAAACGTACAAAACCTTTGTAAACCCTAGTTTTTCGCTGATGGAAAAATGCAAAATTTATGTACCATTTGTGACACCTAAACATTTGCGTGATGTGACAGAATGACACGCGTCCTAAGTAAGCGTGCATGCTCCATAAAAGCTGGCATCCGTACATATTTATAGCGGCTGGGAGTCTCTGACACTGAATACACCGACAAAAGCTCATTTAATCAAAGTTTTTTGTCTTTTTAACCCCTTTCTATAAATTTGCGTACGGCCACCGACATTTTCTTTGTTCGGTTCCCAAAAATACACATCTCGTACTTTCGGTTTCTTTGCACACAAGCTGACAAAAGACCGTACAAAGCGACGAAAATAAAAATAAAAAAAAAGGACGAAAAGAAGCTCCCACCTTTAAGTTAAGACAGTACACCGCGAATCGTAATTAGAGTAAATTACTCTAATTCGGTCGCTCGAAGTTTCGACTCTATCACATCAAATAGAGTAATCGATTCTAATTGTTTCATTATTCTAATTTAGGTGAAGTTTAATTAGCGTAAAAAAATAAAATATAGGTTCTTTTTAAATAGAGTGGAGTACGGACGACGTCTGACCGTGCAAAATTGTACTTTTATAAGTAAAAAGGTACAAATAAGGATTTAATAGAATCGCGCTCGCACGTGAAATCGCACTAAACAAAAAAATCAATCACATCGGAAAAAAGCCGTTCGCATAACTCTCGTCCGTCGACAGCATCGTCGTCAGTGTGAACATTAACTGACATTCAATGCGACAAATATTACCGGACTGACACATTCTGTACGTCTACGTAATTTAGTGTTCATAATTATCGTGCACATAATTATCGCCGACATAACCCAATATAGAATAACTAAATAAATTAGAGTAAACTTCATAGTTGAAAAAGCTCTATCACATAAATTAGCGTCAATTACTCTAATTGTTTTTTTCTGTTTTTTTACTCTAATTTTTTCACTACTCTAATTACGATTCGCGGTGTACTTTAAAGAAAGATGAAAATATTTGTCTGTTTGTGCCTCCAATTTTCTCAGGAAACGACAAGAAAAAAAACGAAGCATGAGCCTCGGAACCTTACCTGGTTCGTCGCATTCCTCATACGAATCTCGACACGAGTTTTCGAATTTCTCCGTACATAGTAGTATGGTGTACGAACATGTACCCTTAAAAAAGTTCCCTTTTTTCAACGTTTATGGATTGTAAAATAGCCGCGTCCTGAGGCCGGTCACACTTGTCAAAACTTTACTAGTTTTTACGCGAAAGACGCTTCGCAAGTGTTTGCCGTACAGTCATTTAAGAGAAGTAAAACGTGTCTGCAGTCAAAACTGCCAAAATGGACGTTAAATGTGTCAGAAATCGTTTCACGTGTCTTTGTTTGAAACTTGGAGACACGCGTGTCCAAAGGCGCCAACCAAGTCAAGCTATTATTCCTCGAAGGAAAACTAAAACGTGTCCTGCGGTCCACTTTTTTTCCTTTTTTACACGTGTACGACACCAAGACTACAACGCTCTACCATTGATATTTTGACATGCTTGACCGGCGTACGATTTTCTTTTGCTTTCGGACCGCGTCGTACATTTTCTAAGTTGGACACGTTCACAAAAAACAGGAAACTTGGAGACTTGGAGTTTTATGTGACGTGGAGGTGCGCTTGTCGGCCAAAATGCGCCGCGCCATCGAGTAATCCCGAAAGTGCGTCGAAATTAGCAAAAAACACGTGTGCACGCAAGAGTCATTCAATGACGGTTTCGTTGAACTTTTATAGCATTCTGTCATAGTTGTTCAAATCGCTCGATTTTTTCATTTTTTCCAATTTTTACTTATTATTCGTGACTTTTGAAAATATCGCAAAAACACGCGACGTGCTTTCTATCCGGTAATTGAACGGACAATTTACGGAAATACAAGGTATTTTACGGTAGCTGTACGGTTTTGTACAAGAAATGTACGGAATTTGACGAAAAGATACGTTGCGTAGTACTTTCTGTCCGGTAAACTGAACAGAAATTTGAAGGAAAATGTAGGGAATTGTACCGAAAATGTACGAACTATTACAAAAAGAGACGGAAATTGTACTGATAATATACAAACTGCGGTACATGTAAAATCCATTATTTTTTACATTACAGAATAGTACGGATTCACAATCACTAACGAATTTTTCAAATCGACCTCTCCGATTCTACGCATTATTCGCGCGTTTGAATCGTGAGTAAAATACGACTTGAAAAACTATGCATTCTGTAGTGCCCGGATCAAAAGTAGGGATTACATTATGTTTAAATAAAAATAAAATTATAATACAACGTGCGTATTTTAATTTTACAATAATATGTTCGTGCACTCCGCAAACCATTGAGGTGACGTCAAGTCGTGTCAGATTGCGTTGTCAGTATTCGCGTCAGAAAATTCGACATAAGTCGGTTCTAGGTTCGGAGCAACGTCGAATTTGCTCTGTAACCTAACTTTACTGATGTACATAAGACAAACTACATTATTCCTAAACTTTAGGAGACTATTTCATGATTTTAGGCCAAAAAAAATCGTAACCAAATTAGTGTTATTAACTCTAATAACATTGGTTGGTGTGGTTTCAAGTGGTTACTATGACAGGTCACACTATTTGCATATCTCTCACTATATCAGTCCATTTAAGAAAATTTTACGGTTCAAATTGGCTTATTCTTTAAACCCCAATTTTAGTCAAAATGTAATCTAAACGAGCCAATTATTTTAGTCTATCGGATTTTTTACGGTTTCAGGGTTTTAGGGGATTCAACCACTCCATTGGACTCCATTCAACACTACTACACCGTGAATCGCTATTAGCGTTTAGAAATAAATAGCGTTATGAAACAAATAGCGTTATTAACGCTATTTGGGAATTTAGGGGTTTTGAAGGAAATCATCTACTCTAATTTGTTTTTTAAAGGGTTTTTATTTATTCTATTTGAGAATTTGGGTAAAAAAACGGGGTACCGCAATTAGAGTCATTGACTCTAATAGCGATTCACGGTGTACCTGTCTCTCACAACGAATACAATGAAAGAAAGAAATTTTGTACTCCCTAAAATTTTGTACTCTCTATAGTGCGAAATAGTTTCAAACAGTTGGATGATTTTAAGTGTTCTATTACTTTTAGTCACTTGTCTCGAGTTTTTCACGAATAAATGAAGAGATGAGTAGGAATGTCACCAAATCAGGAACCGTTTTTGAGTGAAAAAACAAAATGACAAAATAAAATTCATAATAGTAAGGACACACAACAAAAAAAACAAAATCAGATTTACCTTCTTTATATTAGGACAACTCAACTCGGCAAACCAATAAAAACATCACTTCAAACAAAAAAAAAAGGGTAAATTACAAAATAAAGCAACCCAACAACAGCTTATCTCAAAATAAAATCCGAAAAACCATCTTGAATATATGTGTATGAATATATATATATATATATATATATATGTGTGTATGTATATATATATATATATATATATATATATATATATATATATATATATATATATATATATATATATATATATATATATATATATATATATATATATATATATATATATATATATATATATATATATATATATATATGTATGTATATATATGTATGTATATATATGTATGTATATATATAAATATGTTATGCATAAATGTATGTATATATGTATATATGTATGTATATATATGTATATATATGTATGTATATATATGTATGTATATATATGGTGGGATCCGCCCTATAGCCATGGGAGAGGTTTTATATAGATTGGTGGCTCGTGCGTTATGTCTCCAACTCCAACCAGCTTTCCATGATTATTTTTCTCCTCATCAGTTTGGAGTGGCCACGAGAGGGGGTTGTGAGGTTGTGGTCCACGGGATTCGGGCTTTGTTGGATGTACATCCGAATTGGTTGGTCCTTCAGGTCGACGTTTCCAATGCCTTTAATACGGTGGATCGTAACGTGGTTTTTTTAGAGCTTATGGCGGCTCCATCTTTGATTGTCCAATTATTCCCCTTTGTGAGGGCTTTCTATTCTTTGACAAGCAGCCTTTCCTTCTCGGCCGATGGTGATCTCATTCCTCTCTTCTCTGCTATCGGCACTCGCCAAGGCGACCCTCTCGGCGGACCTTTGTTCGCCCTTGCCCATTACATGGCCCTTCGTGCCTCCGCAGCCGCCTTCCCTTCTTGCCTTTTCCCTTCCGTCACAAATGATACGCACATTATTGGGCCCAGAGAACAAGTCGTGTTGCCATATGATTTTTTCAAGGAATGTTTAGCCGAACTCAACCTTTCAGTCCAGCTGTCGAAGTGTGTTATTTGGTCTCCTCAGGATATTCAACTTTCATTTACTCCCCTTCCTGCTTTTCAAACCCCTTCTCCATCCGATGGCATTCGGGTGCTTGGTTGCCCCTTTGGTTCCGATACCTTTGTGACCCAATTTCTTCATGATGTCCTGGGTGTCACAACCTTTTTGCCGCTGGGGCCGGTATTTCCCTTCACACACGGAGTTGTCGACATTGTATAACCCTGGGTGGTCCTTTGTCTATCACCTCTCCTCAATCGTCGTCGATCACACTCCCCTCCGGCCCCACAGATGAGGATTGGAATTTTGTTCGTGAGTTAGATGTTTTGGGGGCTTACGATTTGGGAGCTCCCCGCCCGCGATTGTACACGCGTATACCTATGGCCGTCAGGACAATAGTACAAGATGCCCTCCACCTCCCCTTGTCCCACATTTGTTCAAACCCGGCGGACATTGCTCCTTGGCACCTTCTTCTTATGTTCTCTCTCTGGGTGCTAGTCCTTCCAGGTCGTGGAGGGGGCAGTGGGGCTAGAGAAACTATGGCCCGTTGTCGCCGATTCCTTCGTGGTGACTGGAAGGCCCTCCACGTCGAGCATGAGGATCGGGTATCGAGCACCTCTTTCATATCACATCGGCCACCTAGGACATCGGATGTCACGGCCTCTAATCGTCGAGCAATTCACTTAGGCCGTGTTGGTGAGCTTTCTCGAGCGGTTCGGGCCCTACAACCATTCACCCCTGCCCCCGGATCTTCTTCCACTATTGAGGTCCTTCGAGCTCTCCACCCCCTTGCCCTTTCCCCTTTACCCCCTTCCATCCACGCATTTGAGCCTTCTAAGAGTTTTACTTTGGATCAGGAGGTTTTCATTAAGGCTCTTAGCTCTTCTCCTCACCTTTCAGCGGGGGACCCCTCGGGCACAGTGTATGAGTTGTTTCGCGATGTTTTGCCCCCTGAATCGGGTGCCCGGGGGTTCGATGTATTTTTTCGAGTATGTTCCCTTATTGCTAGTGGGGATGTCCCCCCTCGGATTTGTGATCTTTCTCACGGCGTCCCGCCTTGTGGCAGTCGCCAAACCTAATGGTGGGATCCGCCCTATCGCCATGGGAGAGGTTTTATATAGATTGGTGGCTCGTGCGATATGTCTCTCGCTCCAACCAGCTTTCCATGATTATTTTTCTCCTCATCAGTTTGGAGTGGCCACGAGAGGGGGTTGTGAGGTTGTGGTCCACGGGATTTGGGCTTTGTTGGATGCACATCCGGATTGGTTGGTCCTTCAGGTCGACGTTTCCAATGCCTTTAATACGGTGGATCGTAACGTGGTTTTTTTAGAGCTTATGGCGGCTCCATCTTTGATTGTCCAATTATTCCCCTTTGTGAGGGCTTTCTATTCTTTGACAAGCAGCCTTTCCTTCTCGGCCGATGGTGATCTCATTCCTCTCTTCTCTGCTATCGGCACTCGCCAAGGCGACCCTCTCGGCGGACCTTTGTTCGCCCTTGCCCATTACATGGCCCTTCGTGCCTCCGCAGCCGCCTTCCCTTCTTGCCTTTTCCCTTCCGTCACAAATGATACGCACATTATTGGGCCCAGAGAACAAGTCGTGTTGCCATATGATTTTTTCAAGGAATGTTTAGCCGAACTCAACCTTTCAGTCCAGCTGTCGAAGTGTGTTATTTGGTCTCCTCAGGATATTCAACTTTCATTTACTCCCCTTCCTGCTTTTCAAACCCCTTCTCCATCCGATGGCATTCGGGTGCTTGGTTGCCCCTTTGGTTCCGATACCTTTGTGACCCAATTTCTTCATGATGCTTTACAAACATATCTTGCCCAAGTGGACGATCTTCCTCACCTTCACGATCCCCAAGTTGCTTTTGCTATGTTAAACAGGTGTATTCCCAATCGCCCTTCTTACCTTTCTCGTACTTCCCCTCCCACTCCGACATTTATCTCTTCTCTTAGCTTTTGACCATCGCCTCATGGAGGTCCTCCACACTCTGTTAGGTCGTGGGGCATTTGATTGCGAGTCTGGGCCATCGGCCCGCATTTAGGCATCCCTCTCTGTCTCTACTGGGGGTTGGGTCTATTATCCACTGCTCGTGTTGCTCCTGCTGCCTATTTGGGAAGTTGGTGTCTTATTGCCTCTACTCTTGTTTCCCGTTTCTTGGCTGGGTACACCCACGTTCTAGCTACTGTTACCCTCTGGGTTCAGACGGTGTGTTCGCCTTCCAGCGATCTCTATTGGACGCGTCACGTTCTCTTCTTCCCCATGCCTTAGTGGATGTGCCAAATTTCTCCACCCTTGTTACAAAATCTGTTGAGTGTGTCCAAGAATCGATTTATGATCAGGTTGTTGCCGCCATTAAATTCGACCTTCTCAAGGCACTTCCCTCCGATTCTTTGACTGCCCGTCTTCTCTCTTGTGGTGGACGTGGTTTTGGGTCTTGGCTTTTCGCTACACCGATTTTGTCCACTCTCCGATTCTCACCGGCTCAGTTCACCACCGCCCTTCGGTTTCACCTTGGCCTCCCCCATCCTCCATTACTTGCTCTCTTGTTTTTGCATGTAGTCGCGTCTTGGGGCCCGATGGTGTCCATTTGTTTTGTTCGCACTACCGTTGCGACTATCGCTTCAGAGGGGGGCTTTTCTGTGCGTCAGGAGGTTTCTCATATTATTCCCAGGCGTCGGATTGATGTTGTTTTGCTTGATGGTGCCCGTCGCATCTTCGGTGATATTTTGGCGGGTCTTTAGCTACAGTTGTTGGTCAGGCGGCTCGACATGTTGGGGTGGCGGCTCGTGATGCCGCTAAGGCGAAGGAGCGTGATTATGCCCACTGGGACCCTATTGATGACTTTATTCCGATGGCGGTCGTGATCTTTGGTTGTCGGGGTGTTGCAATGGACGAGTTTCTCCGTACTTGCGCTCGACGTGCTTTCGAGCGCCGAGGACCTGGGAGCCTTCCTCCTTCGGTCCTTACTTCTTTTTATCGTCAACACTTGTGGCTTTACAACGAGTGCAAGCTTCTATTCTCCTCCGATCGGCTGTTGCGGCTATGGATCGTTGCAGGGTTCCGGAACTCCCTCAACGTGCCCCCCCGGGATGGGGGGACTTACGGGGTTGCTTTTCGTAGTTATTTAATTGGGTTGGGGTTGGGGTTGTAGTTTTGATTTCGTCAGTTGCCGTGCTTTTCATTTTGAGTTTGGGTGCTTTTATTTTCCTTTTGTTGTTTTCTTATTGTTTTTGTCAGTGCTGTTTTTTTATACCCCTGCTGGTAGTTTTTCAGTTTCGGCCATGCCACCCCTTTTGTACCCTCGGTCTCATATGGTTTACCGTCGTACTTTTTGATTTATCCTGCGTTTGAATATATATATATATATATATATATATATAT